>OY744476.1:135027561-135385409 GCA_963556175.1 Tipula confusa | reverse complement strand
GAAAAGGATTCTTCGCAAAAAGCATACCAAATGAACGGTTGACCCTTTTTTAAAAGTTAAGTTAATGGTTTGGCAATTTCTGAGTATTTATTTATGAAACGTCTGTAATACCAGACAAACCAAAAAATTTGATTTTGATTTGTAGGTTGTGGGTAGTTTTGGATGACATTTACCTTTGACGGGTCGGGTTTAATCTCATGTTAGGTAACATGATGCCCAAGATAAACTATTTGCTTGGGCAAAAATTGACATTTTTCTATATTTATTTTAAAGTTCAAATTAAACAAGCAAAGACGGCTTCTAGTTTCGAATTGTGATCACTTAAATTATGTCCAGATACTATAACGTCGTCTAAATAAACTAAACATTTAATACCATTTAATCCGGTTAGTATGTGATTCACACAACGCTGAAAAGTAGCTGGTGCACCCTTTAATCCAAATGGCATTCTTTTGAAATGGAAATGGCCTAACGAAGTACTATAAAGGCAGTTTTTCCTTGTCATAATCATCTAGATATATCTGGTGATAGCCATTAGCAAGATCTATTGTTGAAAAATATTTTGATTTGCCAAGATGGTCCAAGATGTCCGAAATATTAGGTAATGGAAAAATGTCGTTCACAGTGATATTGTTTTACTTTCGGAAATCAACGAAAATTCGCCATTTTTTTTGTTCGTTGTTTGATTTTTTTTTAAACCACAATGAGAGGAAAATTCCATGGACTTTTACTTGGTTCAATTATTTCGTCATCCAGCATTTGAGAAATCTGCTTATCTATTTCAGTTTTAGTCGATTTAGGTAATCGGTATTGTTTAATATATATAGGAGGTTGATTTGATTCTATTCTAATTTTATAGTGAGTAACATTCGTTGCCGTAAGTTTATCTCCTGGTTAGTAAAATATTTCATTACATTTTCGGCAAATGTTTAAGATTGATTTTTTTTCCTCCGAGTTAAGGTGATCTAGACGAATTCGTCTAGATGTTGTAATGGTAAATTTAGATCTTATATTTCCACATCGTAATCGTTGATATTAACGAGACTTAAAGTAGTTAAACTATTTTGTGATCTTACAATTGAACTGGCAGTATAAACTCCATTTAAAATTTCACGAGACTGACAAATAAAATCTGTATTGTTTGGAATATTTAAATGAATTGTAAAAGTTTTTTCGGATCAAGCTTGTAAGGATACACAAGAAATGGTAGTTAACCGTAATACAATTGATTTGTTTTGGCTGGTAATTTGAAGATTGTAATTGGAATAAACAATTTTACATTTATGTTTAATATGAAATCTTTCCCGATAATTCCAGCACACGAAATGGGGAATGAATTAGCTACAATTTGAAATAAGTGTGGAATGATTAAAGAATTCGAAATGTTTATGTTAGCATCACAGCTTGCAATGGTGTCCAATGTTTCCATAGTAATTCCTTTTACCTTACACTTTTTATCCGGATAACATAACGTATCTTCTTTGATATAATCTCGTTTAACTAGACTGATGTCGGAACCAAAATCTACCAGAAAAAAATAAGATTTAGCAGATAAGATATCTAATTCCAGTTTAACGTATTTTTTATCGAGATTATCGGAACTGAAATTAATTGAATATATGTTCGAATTTGTGGAATTCATAGTCAGATAATTCATAGTCTAAAAGAGAATTATAAGGATTATGAAGGATTAAGTATGAAGAATTTGACTTAAGATTTAATTTAGAATCCTCTAAAAATTGAAATTTCGTTTCCGTTTTGAGAATATTGTTGTTAGATTGTTTAGAACACTCTACTTTGGAATGTCTAGGATCCGAACAGGAGTGCTCCTTGAGGTTGTTGGATTGGATCCTAAACCATTTCCCGACAAAGATGATTGTTCATTCTTTAATATAATTTGCTGATTTTTATTTTGGGAATTTACATACTGGCGTTTTCGACATGAACTTATATTATGTCCTAGTATTTTACAATAAGCACATATTATAACATTTCTTTGAGCAATACGTATATTTGAGAGACCAGGCTTAACATGTAAAGATGATTATCGTGGTATGCATTTATATAAAGATGATGATGGTCTATTAGGTGTATTACTGATAAAACGTGGTGTTGTTAATATAAACCAGTAAATTCATAATTCATACGATACTAAAATGAGTTAGCTTGCCTAACTCATTTTAGTTGAAAAATGACTTAGCTTGCCTAAGGTTAAATGCTGTTATAGTGGGTATGTTCTGCGAAGACTTCGATATTTTAACTGCCTTAGTAGTTTCCATGCTAATTCAGAGGGATGTGTTTCCAATTTTGAATGGAACTACAAACTGTATGCTTTTATCATCCGTTTTACCATTTTAATCTCTAGGTCCCTAAGTGGATATTATCATTTCGAATATACCAAGCAGAATTTGTAATACTAAGTAGTATTTTTGATTGCGTGCATTGTAAAAGGTGTATATTTGATGCGCGGGTAGTGCCCCATAGAACGCCTTGTATAGTAGAACTTTGAAGTCTAGTGACAGTTTTGATCTTCTTCCAATCAGCCAGTACATTTTGAAGAATTTTATTATTGTTTGCACTTTGTTTCAATGTACTTTCTTCAAGTCAACCTTCTATCAAGATGAAGACCCAGGTATTTGTCATTTGTTTGTTGAGGAATCATGTCATTGTTCCATTTAACAGCATGTAGTTTATTCAGTTATGTGCGCCGATTTGTTTTTATTTGCTTTTAGGCACCATGTTTTTGCCAGTCCTCAAATCAAGCTCTCTTGATGCAGTTTGTGGATTTTATGTGAATACATAATAGCAGTGTCATCAGCAAATGTTGATGTGACCTCTTTTTCAGTGATTGGTAGATCAGCTTTGTACAGCAAGTAAAGCACTTGTCCCATATACACTTCCTTGTGGAACCCCTGCGTTTATCAGACTTAGTTCGGTAATGGCTTCATTTTGCTTGAACTGAAATTTTCTTTCAAACAGGTAATTTTAAAGAATTGCATGAAATTTGTTTGGGAGCAGAGTTTTTATTTTGTATATCATGCCCTCATGCCAAAAGCTTGTGCAATATCCAGAAAAAGGCGAAACAGTATTTCTTTTCCTCTAGAGCTAGTTTAACTATGTTTACAACTCTATGCACCTGCTTTACAGTACTATGCTGGTCACGAAACATAAACTGGAGTTCTGATATAATGTGCTCTAAAGATAATATTGGCTTTAATTTTTGTATTAACATTTTTTCAAAAAGTTTTGATACTGTCGAAAGAAGACTTATCGGCTTGTATGACGCAACTTGAGTGTCATCCTGTTGATTTGTGACTACAGATTTATACTTGGTAGGTCACCCATGATTAGGTTTAGGTTTAGCGTTATGTTTCAAATTTTTTTTGAAAGATCGAACTATTTTTCTAATTAGATTGCGATCTCTTAAGATCCAATGTTTTGTGTGCAGCGACTGATTACAACGCATTTTAAATTATTATCTCGAAAAAGGTATCCTTCGTATTCTGCATAATTTGAATAATTCGAATTTTATTTATCTATTTTGTACTTACGAGTAATAGACTCATATATTAATTAACTAAATTAGTAAACATTTTATTTGAACTACGTTTTCCCTTTTCACTAAAACATTCAAAAGTTGAAAAAAATTTCATAATTTCTAATTTATTATTTATAACAAAAAAAAAAAAAAGGTTACATTGAAAAATAATTTTCCAAAAAATTATATCATTCCTCATAAATTATAAATAAACTCGCATCAAAATAACAAACACATTTTTCATTTTTGGTAATCCGGGAAATTTTAGTACATATTTTGATTTTGGGAAAAAATAAAAATACAAAAAAAATTTGCATAAAAATCTACAGAGATTGGAATTATGTATAAATTCGACCACATATATATGGATAAAATGTATGCAGCATTTTAATTATAATTCGATTCCCTTATCTAACTGTATGTAGGTTTTCTAAATTTATATGATGTTTTGGTATTAGGTGCGGTAAGTGCGGAAACCTAAATTTTTTAATTGATCGAATAACTAACCTGACGAAACAGCAGTACTATATAATGTTTTGTGAGTCAAACAACAAAATATATAGCATACAGTATATAGAGAAGTGAAAACTTTTAAAATATCTTGAACTATCTTTGCAAAAAAATATCTAAGCTAATGGAAGGCTGAAGTTTCAATAATGCGTAGGTGCAACATCTAAGTTTCGAAATGGAATAAAAGCAAGTAGGAATCAAAAGTATCAGTTCTAATAGTATTTTTGCATTAATTTAAGTGCATAGTTCGTTTATTAGGCTGGACGATTTGACTCTATTTGGATTTCTGTTTTCTTCTCCAACCTTGTCTTTCCAAGTTCTTTCACTTCTGCTAACACAATTCTTCTCCAAGTCATTAATAGTATTCTGATGATCATTGCGAGTATTTTTATTTATATTACTTTTTTCATTTTTGTGGTATTCTGTCAAAATTCAAATTTTTGTATTAATGTGTTAGTATGCGCTTGCAGTTGTTGATGTGTTGCTTTTGATACATTTCAGCGACTATGTTGTATGTTCCATCAGCTTCCGTTGGTGGATGGAGTGTTGCTACTTTTGTTAAGGATGACGAGAGAATTTCGCTGCTGTTGATGACGTATTATTTGTTTTGTTTTTCTCCATATTTTTAACTGTGATTTCAATTGCTAAGACTGGACTAGAAGCATTCCTTATAAGTAGTTTGTTTGCAATTGTGCCAATAACCTTTCTTAATCATTGGTGTAGTTCTCGAAATGTTTTGGTTCGCTGCTGCCTCCAGCTTTGAAAAATTACTCTGTATATTTTGTAGTTCTGTACAAGGCTTTTCGTTTGTATTCCTGGGAGTACATCCGAGGCAGTTTTCCCCCTATTTGACTTTGGGTTTCACTGCCGGCTGGTTGATTGAAGTTGCGCTATCAGCAGTTAGAGATGCATGTAAAAGTCTGCAACCTCATCATATTTCTGACATCTTGTAGTGATGTGAATAATTTATCGTATTGGCAAAGATCTATTTAATGTTGGCATCTAGAGATGTCCATGTATATTTTTATATATTTTTGTGAGGAAATATATTACCGCTTATGAACAGCTGATATCAACGTATTTTTACCTAAGATAGTTGTCCCAATTTTTGCAATCAAGTTATATTATTTTATTGTTGTTTCTGTGCATTCTTGCTATTGTTAAATGGAGTTACACATAGAACTCGTCTTTTGTTCTTTTATCTGTATTTTCCGTTGGAAAGCTATGCTAGCCCTGAAAGATGGTTGTGTTTTTTATTTGTGAAAGGAACTTTTTAACTATTTTTCTGCTGCTTATTGGTTTATATCAATGCTTTCTACGATTTAGCAGTTGTTACTATGTCCAATTCCATCTGAATTCACTAAGACCTAGAATCTTGACGTAGTAACGTTTTATTGCCTTTTTTTCTTGTAATCATTTCTTTTTTATATTAATTGGTCTAAAACAGCCATTTTTTCAGGGCTGAAATTCTTATTTTAACATTGTTTGAATCTTACATTACTGACGTACTCAATCGGTCAACTGAATTTATTTTAATCTCGTATATGGTTGCTTGACGTTATTGATAACGTTGCTTCTCTTCTGTCTCATCTATATACGGGGTCGAGTAGCCATAATTTTCTGTACCATTTTTGATGTGAGGTGTTAAGGAAACTAACTCGAGATATGACAGATTTGGTGTCCTACTTTGGCAACTGGATCAAATATTATTGTGTTCAAATGTTCGTAGGGTTAGAAATATATCACAAAAATGCAATCCTTTTTAAGCAACACTACTGTCGTTGAAAAAGTGTGTTGCATAAACCACGCCGACTCTGTGAGGCATGACGAGAAACCTGTTCAAATTATTAAGAGTTTAAAGATAATCTATATAAACAGCATAATATCTAAAAGCTTTAATTCTGTCCTTTTTCCGATAACTCTTTTCGCTTGTCCATTTCACTTTTTCGCTTTTCCATTTCACTTTTTCCATTGTTACAAATTTGTTTGTTTCTATCTTTAAATTTTCCTTATTAACACTTTTTTGTTACTTTTTAAGGTAGATCACATTTATGATAAAATAATAAGTGCCTATTGCCATATTTGCATTTTGCCTAAGTCGTGGATTTTTTATGTAATCTGTAAACATCTTATACAGTGAAATCTCGTTGTAACGAAACCGAAGAGACCGAGAAAATAACTCCGTTACATCGGAATTTCGTTATAAAGAAATTTCAACTTTAAGTTTGAAAAAAAATTAAGTCACACTGTATTTTATATTACATATTTTACATACGAGAAGGTAATACAAATCGCAGATTTCATTTTCAAAATTCAAGTTATAATAATATGTAGTTAAATCTAAAATCAATTATTCATCATTATTGGAAAATCGGATTGTAACATTAAGTTTGGATTGTAACATATTATCTGTGGACATTTTCAGAATAAAATGTTCGACGGCCTGAATATTTTGAAAAGCTGACATCTCTTAAATAACCCAGAGCTTAAGAAAACGATATTTTAGTTTTATTTAGTGGTCCGGTACAGTTGTCGCTGTCACTTTCATCACTTTCTTGTAATAATCCCACTGAAGCAGATGTCTCATTAATACTCTTTATCGACGTCCATATAATCCTGAAATGCATTTCCAACTCGGTATTGTTGCTGTTATGGTCGTTCTCATTCTCAATCAGATGAATATCATCTTGACCATTTTCTGATCCGAAAATGTGCGTTTTCTGAAACATTTTTGAATAGTTGATCCCCGAACATCGCACCAGGCCGCTGTTAATAGCTCACACCCATCTTTTACATTAATTTTTGTATCGTACAATAAATTTAAAAGTATTTTCTGTGCCAACTTCTTACGAAAATCAATTTTAACCGCCTGGATTATTCGCAGATCCAGGGGTTGTAAGACTGATGTACAATGAGGTGGCAAATATTGAACATTAACATTTGTTACATGGCAGTTTAAATTATGATATAAATTAAACAATAAAATTTTACGGTTATGTTTTTTCATTTTTATATCAAGTTCGACAAGCCATTCTTTGAAAAGAATTTAGGTCATCCATGTGTTTTTATTGGCCAGTGGTTTCAATTTTTCCGTTCCTGTTGCGTTACAACAGAACAATGCGGTAAGTCGTTGTTTTGATTTTGTTCCACTTTTACAAGATTCGCCTCTCAGTGTGAGATTTTTTTTTGGCAGAAGCTGGTAAAACACTCCCGATTCATCTGCGTTAAAAATATTTTTCATGTCATATGCTTTTAAAATATTTTTTATGTCATCTTAAAGAAAGAATTTAAATGTTTTAAATTCCCGTAAATTATAAATGTCAAAATATATTTGTCTATGCGCCATTCGTTCACTTTTTCTAGTGGTACACTGTTTTCTTCGCCGCAAATTGTCTTAAATGAGATACCAAACCTATCACGAAATCGAATAAGTGGGCCATTTATAGGTATGTTTCTCGAACATTTTGAAACCACTTAAAAACATTCTTGTCCATATTCTTTTGTGAACCCGATGCACTTCTAACTTGCTTTAATCGCGATCTTTAATAAACGTTGATAATGTTGACGGTGCGATATTGAATTCTTTTGCAACACTTTGCTTGCCATGCCCAGAATCTAATTTCCCAAAAATTTTAATTTTCTTCTAAAGAAAATTGTTTTCTTATTGAATTACTCATTTGTGAAATTTCTCGTCTCTTAATTTATTTCAAAACATGTAACGGTCAACGCTTTTAATATGTTTACACATGTAAACATATGCGCAATCATTCATATGAAGCTCCTTCATTCAGTTCTTTGTTGTGCCATAAGGTGTCGCATGTATTTAAAACGTTTATGCAATATGCTTTAAGTGGGTTAAAATTAAGTTATTCGATTTTATTTGTGACACAAAACTCGAAACTATTCTATATTCTATATTTTAACTAAGTAAATCAGCTTAAAATCATTTAATGGAACGCAATTTAAAAATGCCTTGCTTACGCTATAAATATGCTGCTTATATAACTATACTTTTTCGATATCACACTCTTTGACCTAACGAATATGAATAAATGGTGCGAATAAAATCACTTTGATACCATTACATATCAATAAATTAAATATCATCGAAACCTATAAATTTAACCAATATAAATATATCTTCATATATCGAACAAATAGATTACAAAACCAATCCGCATATAGCCATAAAATAAAACAATAGTTACCACCACCATGTAACCAATGAAACTACTCGTATATACTTAAAGTATTAGTGTCAAGCCATTAACAATAAAATTATATAACCGCGCGAGTTTAAATACCACAAATAGATATACATATGTATGTATACACAACATACATATTGACATGTGCCGAAAATAGATAAAAATAAATTTAATGTAATTTTGGAGGTTCTGTCGTTCGCCATAATTTCTCTATTTTGTGTAAAAGATGCTATTTTATCAATGAAACCGAGGCAATACACAAAGATAATGCCAAAAAATTAATATAATTTATATATATATATATATATATATATATATATATATATATATATATATATATATATATATATATATATATATCCCCATATGGTATCCACTATATCCTTAGCACAATATCCTTAAAATATAGATAAATAAACACAAACACCATACACATAACATTTATATTTGCCAATTTTTGTTGTCATTGTTTTCGTTTGTCTCACAAACATCTAAACAAACAAATATAAGGATATTTCTTATTTATATTTTGTAAGGATCGATCCTATATATATATATTTTTTTTATTATGTTGTGTTTGGCTCTAGCTAAGATGAAAATAGAAGTGATAATGAAATTGTATTTTTATTACTTTATTTTTGGTTGAATGGACTTTGTGTGAAACAATTCGACAACAACTACAAATAGTAAAAATAAGTAATAATAATAATAGATGGCTTCTTGAAAACCGAAATGAACTTAAAATCATTTTTTTATGTATTTATGTTTTCGATTTTGGACCCATGTTAAAGTTGAACATATTTACAGATAAATTGTTCAAATATATTGTGACAATTATATTTCAATGTTAAATTTATTGCGATTCGTTTGTCAAATAAAGTAAAAAGTTAATAATAAGTCAATATATTCTTGACAAACTAACGATTATAAATTTTTGACATTTATTTTAAAAATATTCCCCTACATTCGCAATTTTTTATTACGCTGTCCGAAAAGTATTATAATTTATTGAAATATTTCCCCGCCTTATATGTTTTAATTCACTTTTTGTGAGGTATAAAAACTATGAAGAAAAATTACATTTAATTCATTGTTTATTGAAATTGTCATAGCAACGAAAAAGTTATGATTCGAATGGTAATGTTACAAAGTCAAATATTGAATTTTACATGTTTTATTAAATATATCCGAGTGTGCTACGAGATTAGTATGGCTTTTATTATAGGAAGTTTTGCTATTTGTCAAAAATGGTGTCTTTGTTTTTCTTAAATAAATGTAAAAAATATGTATTCACAAATATTTATCATGGGTTTCGGACACAGTCTTAGTTTACACAACTTAAAATAATTTTTATTTTTATTTTTATGAATTTAAAGTAAATTATCCTGTAATTTAAGACATTATAATTAAACTTTAGGTTTAAATTAGTGTTATGTCTTATGTATAGGTGATCAATGGACATTCCACTGACGATGCGAGTAGGCCCATTAACATGAAATGTTACGCCATGATTATTAAGTCATCATATAATGATAACTGCTACTGACTTTTGTCGCATGTTTTTTCTTCAACTACTTATTGTCGACATGACTTAATATATTGTCTAACAAAATAATAGCGAACAAAAAACAAAAGGTAAAATTACATTAAAAAAAAAATGAAAAGGAAAATAAATAAAAAGAGTTAGAGAACGAGCAACATGAAGTGGAATCTATAACATTCTCTTCCCAATAATTTACTCTGGTTGATTCAATTACTCGCGTCAAACATCCAATTTAACCAATTTCGTCACTGGTCGCTTGAAGGCACCTGTCTTTGTCTTGATGTCCACAACTTGCACTCGTCCATCTTTGGCGGGGTAAACTTGAACAACAATTCCCTTTGGCCAACAATTTCGGGGATTTTCCGGTTCCATCACGTTAACGAGGTCTCCTCACTCAATGTTTCGGGACTCTGTCGTCCATTTGGTGGAAATGATGATATGCGACAAGTATTCTTTAACCCATCTTTTCCAGAACTGTCCAATAGTTGTTGAGTGGCCTCCCAACGGTTTTGGTAAATCAGGTCTTTGTCAGTTGTTTGTGCAAACTGGCATATGACGGTTCAATCAAAAAATGGTTTGGTGTTAATGGTTCTGCATCGGTGGAGTCCAATGGCACATTTGTCAGCGGCCGGATATTTAAGATATTTTCGATCTCGTAAAATAGTGTTCTAAGCACATATTCATAGGGATGTCTCTCCTTCAGCATTTCGAATAGGTATTGTTTAATTAATCGTATAAGACGCTCCAAAGCACCACCCATATGTATGGCAGTTCTTCATAGTAAACGTTTGTTGCATTTCGTCGTGATTCCAATTAGCAATTGCATCGGTTATTTCCTATTCGGCTTTCCTAAAGTTTGTCCCGTTGTCTGAGTGTATCTCTTCAGGGAATTCTCGTCGACTGCCGTTACTTGATAGGTTGTGTCCTATTTCTAAATGCATCGCACGTGTGCAAGTAAAAATTACACCATAACGTTTCACTTGGCTTCGTGTAACGGTGACTTCAAAGGGTCCAAAGTAGTCAACACTACATTTGATGAAGGGTCTGGCTGTTGGATCCAATCGGCATTCCGGTAGTTGTCCAATGACTGGGATCGGATTTTTCTTGTCGTCTCTAAGGTTGGAATTGTCTAAGCGATACTTAGCCGAATAATTCCGTCCATGTCAACTACACACGGATGACATCCTGAACTGCTAATTTTCGAAATTGACTTACCAATTGGCAAGAGTTGTAACTCGGAAGAATTGCTGTCGGCTTGTATTCGTCAAATCAATAATTTTTAGGCTTTAGCAATGTCGTTGGGTTTTAGAGCATATACTTATTGCCAAGTGCACTTTGCTTGGTTTTGCATTTGGCGATGAAAATTAGCATCCAGGCTGTTGTACGTAATTTTCCAATACTTTCCAAATTTGTTGATGTCAGGAATTGGGAGATAACTTTTTTTCTTTTGTCGCATCATCTGCCACATAATCGACTGTCAGTACGTAAAACCATTTAATGGTTTTATGGAAATGGAATGCTTTCGTCAACTCTTGAATTTCGCCAACTCTCTGAGCGACAAAAACTTTGAATCATTTATCGTGTGACTTGATCCAATCACTCCAAAGATATTTTGCATCTATGTTGAGATTCAGCGATTTTTTTAAGGACGTGGCCAACCTCGCACCCAAAAGAGCCGCTTGTAACTCGAGTATGGGAATAGACATCGGCTTAAAAGGTACCACGCGGAACTTTGTGTTTACCAATGCACATTGCACATCGTCTTCATGTTTAAACCGCAAAAATGCAACAACAGCAAATGCATCTTGCGATGCGTCACAAAAAATATTAAGTTCTATTTGACTATCGGTTATTGAGAACGACGTGTATCTGCGAGGAATCTGTAGTGTCCTCACCTTATGTAGATTTGTAACCCAATTTTTCCACATGTCATACTGTCGTTTGGTGATTTCGTCATCCCAGTTGATAGCACTTTCCCATATTTTTTGCATGAGAATTTTTCCGCCAGTTAGAATATTTGACAGGAGTCCCAAAGGATCGAAAATCGACATAATTATTTTCAATACTTCTCGCTTCGTCGGTCGTCTCGACAGGTTGATGATGTCTGGTTGTATTTTGGTGAAGTTTAGGGGGTACTTAAAATGATCAGTTTTGTAGTTCCACCACATTCCTAAAATTCGCTCTATTTATAGGTTGTCATCGAGATTTAGGTGTTCACCGTTGTTTACATGTAAATTACTGTCGATAATTTCCAAAACAGTTTTTGAATTGGAAACCCAATTGCAACGTCACATCTTTTTTTATTGCGCCATTATTTTTGGGTTTGTCGATTTGCACCTGTTTCTTTGCTGAAGGTGTCACCAGTTGACTCGATGCATTTGCTTCTTTTCCAATCCATCTCATGAGTTCCATAATTTTAACCTTTGGCGGGTCTTTGTCAAGAAGTTCAAAATATTCGATGAATTGTACGGTTTGAGTGGTTGGGATCTTTAATAAGATATCACAAAAAAGCACTGGATTTCGTAGATGGGATCATCTTCGTTCAAAATTTTCAGCGTTGATACAAAGCTTGTTATAACAATAACTATATTCCTGCCGTTTCTTCTACGTGATATTTAGAAAATATTCATATTTTGTCTTAAATAAGAGTCAAATTCAGAAATAAATACATTTTTTTCTATACTTTATAGACAAGTTACTCTGGTTTAGACAACGTAAATTTCAAATTTGTGAAATGAGTGTTCCTTCGTCTCAAAATACTTGTTACATATTTTTAATTTTATCTATACGTCCTCTTCCATCCCAGACCATTGAAAGCTAATTAGGTAAGATAATGTTAATCCCAATGGTTTGTTTTCTTTCTAAGGCTTTGAGATTATCAGTAAAAATCAAATTTTGACTCATTTAAATAGCAACAGTGTCGTCAGTTTGGTTCAATCTGTATTTTAAAAATTTGATAGCACTATAATTGCATAATTAAATGTTTGTGATGACTAATACTTCAATTATACAAATTTAGTTACTTAAATCTCAAAATGTTTACTATACTTACGAAGGCTGCGTTATCTTATTTTTTTAAAACCACTTTAGTGGTTTTCAAAATATGTATTCCGCTTGAAGTTTCAAATACGCTCAAAACGCGATGAAAATCGATGTCCAGGCGGCACCTTTATATTTTTGACTATCGGTTACAAAAAGAAATAATTTGGTTCTAAATCGGAAATGTTAGCCGATTAAAATCGATTCAAATACATTATTTGTGTTCTAGTAGAAATACATTGCGTGATATTCGGCGTACGCCAAATGTGCTAAACAAAGATAGCTAAAAATTTAGCTTAAAAATTACTATGAAAAATGTGTATCAATTAGTAGAGGTTTGGTTTTGTGTCTTCACTTGGTTTTGTGTCTTCACTTGGTTTTGTGTCTTCGCTTGGTTTTGTGTCTTCGCTTGGTTTTGTATCTACGCTCAGTAGTGCGTGTTCGATAAATGATACAATTATATTTAAAAAGTATGTGCGCATGAGCAAATCACACCAAGAAACTATTCCAGTTATATATCACTTAACTACAATTTTACAAATCATAAATGACAAAAAATTTTAGTTTTTTATTATTTAGTTCATGTATTGACTTACTTTTATAGTAAAAAACGTAACTTTACATCTTTTTGGTACAAAACGAAACATTTTGTTATAAACTCAATCGGTTGGTTTGGTTGGCTTCTTCGGAACAAGATGTTTCTTGATCATACTGTCTTCTCGTTTCGTTTGTGATGATACTTTGATTTTACATATCAAGACGCCATCAAAAATCGTAAAAAATATTTCAGGAAAAATTTCACACAGTGATTCCGTTTTATAACTGAATTGAAATTTAACAGTAAATAAGCAAAAAATAATGTAGCTTGGATTGAACTTGCAGTGGACGATTTAAGAAATTAATCTGTTTTGAGTGACATAAATGTTTGCTTTGGAACACAGTACTTTAGGGGTTAAATAGCAACCTTATAAATAATTTGTTATACGAGGCAGTTCAGTAAGTCCATGATAAATGAAACGTTGTAGCTTGATACATTAGATCCATCGTTATCCTGATTACCTTCAAAAAACTAGGACGCAATTTTTCCAAGTATGTGTTGGTTACATTTATCACTTCCGCGTTAGAGCCAAATCTTTCCAGACAAGTAATTTTTTCATATTCAAAAATGAAATTAACGCTGATGGTCAAATCTGGTGAATGTGGGGAAATAATTCGTAGGGCATTTATCCATGGCGACAATACACGTTTGCACAAGTGCACATGGAAAATTACTTTTTTCTTCGTCAAATGACGTCGTTCTTCTGTAAATCTTCCTGAAATCGATCAAAAAGTATGCATATTATTTTCTGTTTTTGTTTTCTCCTTTTCAAGGTAATCAATGTAGATTATACCACTTGCATGTCAAAAAATTTGTCGCCTTCGACTTTTTGATGGGGAGACTCTACTTTCCTTCTTTTTATTTAAAAATAATTGTTAATTTTTAATGTTGAAGATACCTGTCCCATAAGTGATGTAGGCTTCATGTAAAATAGTAACCACAAACTAAGGAAATTGAGGAACACAATTTGTTTTGAACAGAACTTCTTTTTGGCATTTTTTACAATTGACTTCAAAAATATTCAACATCTTTTATGTTGGTTGTAAAAGGTGATAAAATTAAGCCTCAAATAAAAAATTGTAAAGCAAGCTCGACTATGGCATGGGTTTTGACATTAGCCTGTTGTCATCTTTGGCACTCCTAGTTCTCTTTTATGAGACATTGTTCTTTCATTCCATTTTACAAGTTTACATCTTTTCAAAAATTTTCATGTTATCTTTTTTTGCTAATTCTCCAAACAGCTTCCTTATATGTACTGTAATTTTTCAAATACATTTCCTAAAAGTTTCTATATTACTTTGATTAAACGAGAAATGTCATCATATGACGTACCTTTTTAAAACTTGAAAGTCGGCCGTAAGTTTAAAGATATGTCATACATATCGACAGGAAATTAATAAAAATATTTTTAGCCAATAAAAAATGATTTAGATTTTTCACTATAACCATAAATCTAAAATCATAAGAATTTTTGTAGTTGCGCACTAGATTCCTAGAATGGATGTAATTCCTAGATTCCTACATGGGGGTTTAATTAGTTAAATCTAAAGGATATACCTTAATTCTATGTGTTTCAATTATATCTGGATTGCAATTTTTTTTTTACATAGCCTTTGTCATGTTGCAGCAAGTCTTTCATTATTTGTTATTTGATGAGCATATAAAAAAAATTATTGCTTAATTTGTTACCAATCTTGTCACATGTTATATAATTGTATCTGTACATTTTTGTACCACAGCAATTGTTTTACTCCTAATTTTTGTAATAACATCGTTCAATAAGTCCCAAGACTAATTACTAAAACAACATTTTTTTTGGTAAAATTCTTCTGTATTCATCAACATAATCCCCTGCCACTGCGGTTCAGTTATTACAACCTTTTTCTATCTTTTCTAGACCATGTGTATAGAATGATTTATCTTCGGCCTCAAAACAACGCTAAGTTGCAGCGATTGCTTCATTATTAGACCTAAATCTATTTCACTGCAGTGATTTTTGGAGGTTTGCTAGTAGTCGTTAATCACTAGAGGCTTAAAATATAGAGAATAGAATGAATAAAGCAGCAATTCAAAGCCCAGATCATGTAGTTTGGTCATCGTTTTCAACGAGTTGTGACCCAGAGCATTGTCTTGATGAAAGAACATTTTTTTCTTCTTAATTTTTTCATCCCAAAATACAGATGACTTAATCTTGCCAGCAGACTATTTCGCCTTTGGACGCTGTGGACGACTGCCACCGGCTGCTCGCTACTCAGCTGACTGCCGATTTGATTCCGGAGTGAAATGGTTAATCTATGGTCATTTACCGGCGTAAAAAATCCTTTTTATTCCATGTTTTGGTTCCATTGTGAGCTAACGTGGAATCCATTGGGAAAAAAGCATTTTTATGGCCAAATTTTTACGCAAAATATTGAACATATTCCCATTTGATATTTTTATGATCTTAACTATCTTTCACTTTTCTTTCTTTCATCACGATATTAAAGACTTGCTTGATATTCTTTTGAGTGATTGCTCATTTTGGACGACAAGAGCGTTCAGCCTGATTTGAGTCTGTACGAGTACGTTTGTAATCAGCATACCACCGCAAATGGTTGCTTTTGACGAACAGAGTTCGAATAATATTATTCAAATCATCATAAATCGTGTTTTCCTGTTAGAAACAATGTTTTATCAACACATGATATTTTTTTACCTTTGACTGGCCTTGTAAATTAACTCTGATGACAAGAGGGTCAGGCGATTGACAAATTTGTTGACGTTAATTATTTTTACCCTAAAGCTTGATTTGAGGACATATTTCATGACATTTCACTAGTACAGAACCTTTCTATGGTAATTAATATTTTTTTAATTAGTCGGAGCAAAGTTGTAACATATTGATAGCACGTTACACTTGGAGAAGCATACAAAATAAGGTGTAAAACAAACTATTAACCAGTTAATCAACACCCACAATTGCATGACATCACTCAATTTATAAAACTTTCTTACATACAAAAATTGTGACATAATTAACTAAATTAATATGACAACGAACATTATAATTTTCCAAAAAATATGTATAAAAAGAAAATTATGAAAAACATACAAAAAATTTAATTAAATTGCAATTGTGTGTGTGTGTGCAGGATAGTTTATGTAGTGACATAGTGGCAAAGAAAAAGATAAAGTTTTCATTATTTGTCTTCAAACTTATGCTCTTAAAACTTTCAACATATTATATTATTAAGATTTGGGTATGTGTGTGTGTGTGTGTGTGCACTGTATAGAAAATTTGTGTAAAATATCCAGATTATATTTTGAACTTAATAAGATTTTTATATAAAATTTATTTTTAGATGTGTGTCACATATTTTCAAAAGTTTTATTTGTTTAAAAAGT
Source organism: Tipula confusa (assembly GCA_963556175.1). NCBI lineage: Eukaryota > Metazoa > Arthropoda > Insecta > Diptera > Tipulidae > Tipula > Tipula confusa. The sequence goes on along the minus strand of OY744476.1, from coordinate 135,368,589 downwards.
TTGAATATAAAAATATGATGTTACTCTCTGCCTTAAGCTTTTAGCTTGGTTTTTATTTTATTGCTATAATTTTTAAAGCCAATATATAAGATTGCTTTTGTTTTCGTCGTCTTATATTATATGTATTATACTTGGATTTATAGTGTATGCACGTATAACGATGCAGTTGGGGGTTTTCGGTAAAAATGAACTATCTTTCTAGCACATCACATTTTATTATTATAAAGGTGTTAACAAATCTTCTGTATTTCATGCAAATCTGATGCTGGTCAAATATTTAAAAAGTGCACTTTTTAATGTGACGGTAATTCATGATATTGTTCATTGAGTAGAAATAAAAGCAGTGAGCTCAACAGCTCAATAAAGTTTGGCTTATAAGTCCTCCACGAATGACTCAGTGGTTCTTGCGTACGAAAAGTTATGGTTTTAACTGGTTAGCTTGAAATCTCACTGCTTGTGATTGTTAAACATCTTTATATGAATCTAATAGGTTCATCGGTCATATATAGTGATGGTTAAGGTATTGGAATAAACACATCGTGGTCTTGAGTTTGAACCCCGCCGTGCCGTTGACCACAAGGCAGTGATCTGCGTTGATTGTCAAAAATCTTTATATGGTTTTAATAGGTTCACCGGTCATATATAGCAAAGACACATCGCGGTTTTGAGTTTGATCCCCGCCGTTGACCACAATGCAGTGATCAAAAATAGTTTACCAGTGAACAATTGTTCATTGGGCTGACAATTGTTCATTGGGCTTCAGTAGTAACAAAGTAGACAGCTTAGGTAGAAATGAGGATTTAAAAATATGTAGTCGATAGAGAATACAGTTGTAATATTGGCTCAGATAACTTTAAATGCAAACTTTGATTTTTCGACCGTATCCTGCTTGCACATTTACATATTATTGATATATTTCCTTTTTTTGATATGATACATTGTAACGGTATGATCTTGGCTTTCGTTTTGAATATTTTCATAATTTGCATTTTTCACCGTTAGCAGACTCTTACTGTTCCTCTGGTGGAGCAGCACATTTCCGGCTAGATGGCAGTGGGATGGGGGTAGATGTTTCCACCGAAAACGTAAGATCTCGTTATGCTGCTTTATTAAATTTTATCATTTTAATAAAATTAAATTATTTTATATATATATCTTGAACACACAAACAAAGCGGTATCCGGTTTACCATATTCCATATACCATATACTAATTGTAGCTAATTGCGATGAGTTGAGTTAATCTTGGTACAGTATCATACTAAATTATAATTCGAGATATACGCGCCCTTATAGATTAATATGAGAGATTCCAATGGTTTAAACTAAATCAGTGTAACAATGAACTTGTTACAAACGTGGAACGACCCACACCCAGGAGATAGTCTCAAAAGCCAGACCTATACACCATTTCAAAATTAATTATTTGTTTAACTCAATTCAAACGTCCTATTATCGGATGTCCTTAGCTTGATATATACCCATTGTTTTGCCGCTCTCATCTGCTACTTCGTATGATACATTCCCAACTATTCTTAAAATTATACCGGGTTTAAACTTAAATGACAGTTTCCCTGAAAAATTCTAAATGGCGCTGCTCTGAACAAAGTTTTGCACGAATACGTTTTGACCGATTTTAAATGGCCTATATCTAGCACGGAAATTGTACGTCGAGGAATTTTATATGTGAGCCTGTCTGAGATGACTAAGTACAATTATCTGAGTTGAAGATAACAAATTCGCATTTTTGGGACATACGCTTGATTCTTCCTAAGCTAATTTAAATCTCGCAATAGAGAATATGTACTGCCATGTAAAATCTCGTGATGTCCAAATACTAGAAAATGATGAGAAAAACTTGTACTTGAGTGAACCACGTTTCTTAAAGCGCCGCCTATTTCATCCAGATGTTGGTTCCAAGCCTGGTGAACGTCCTTTATGTAAGCTCTCACCGCAGATAAGACTGACCGATTAATACTTTCTACTGAGTTCGCCTGTGGGGAATACTTCGCGGTAAAGACGTGCCTTACACCATATTTCTTCATGAGATTTTCAAATAAATAGGAGTCAAACTGTGACCCGTTATCCATTAAAACACTTTCAGGAACTCCAAACAAAAGGAATACCTTATTTTCTAACAACTCAATAATTTTTGCTGCAGATGCTGAACGGAGTGGAAACATTAATGGGAACCGACTATCCAAAAGAATAAAAATGTTTTTGATCCAAAAATTCTTTTGATCCAAAAGAATAAAAATGTGTGTAAACCCATTTTTTGTCCTTGGATATGGGCCAATGAAGACCAAATAAAGTCGCTGCCACGGCCGCAATACCTCAAAAGCTTTGCTCATCTCTGGTCTGGTGGAGAATTAGTTGGTTTTGTGCACTTACATACTTCACATGCAAGTAAAATATCTCGTACTTGCAATGCCATTTCAGGCCAGCAATAATGTCGCCTTAATATTTCCAACGTGCGTGCAATGCCTTGATGCGAACCTGTAGGAGGATCATGTGCCTGCTTAATCAATAAAGGTGTTAAGGATTCGGATACAACTAGTTTTCATAAAGATAAATCTGTAACTTTATTGGCGTTAGTGTTTACGTATATTTTACCGTCCTAAATTGTATAATTAATGGAAGCACCAGAATTTTGTTCTAAGGCTTTGATTCGAGAAACATACTCCTCATCCTGAAATACTACTGAGTCTAAATCAATATGCATGATTTCATCAGAGCCTAAATCCAATGCATCAACATACATCCTGGACAAACTGTCCGGAACGACATTTAATGATCCTTTACGGAACTCAATTGTGAACTCGAAACCTTGTAATTTGATTGACCATCTTGCCAACCTCCCAGTTAGGTCTCTCTGATCCATCAGCCAACGTAAACTCGAGTGGTTTTATACTCATCAAACACTCCGTTATACTGTAATTCTTTTGTGTTTTATTCAATTTATGTGATATGAATGCAATGGGATCTTCTTCTCCGTCATCAAATTTCTAAAATAATACACTCCCTATATTCCCGTTGTAGAAGCGTCACACTGGAAATAAAAGTGCTTTGAAAAATCTGGATTTACTAGAATAGGTACATTGATCATTGCGTGTTTTAACTTATTGAACGCATCCAGTGCGTCAGTATTCCATATTTTGTTTTTTCCATTTTTAAGCAGATCTGTAATTAGTGCAGCCAAAGTTGTATAATTTGGGATGAACCTACGATACCAGCCGGACATCCCCAGAAACCTGCAGATCTGTTTAACAGTTTTCGGAACGGGATACTCATCTATGGCTCGAACCTTCTCCGGATCCATTCTGAGGCACTCTTCACCAATCACGTAGCCCAGGCACTTTGTCTTCCGTAGAGCAAACCAATTTTGTTCTCCATTAATGGTCAAATTTGCTAACTTTAACAATCTAGCCACTTCAGACAGTAGTGATATATGTTCCTCGAAAGTTTCTGATACCACTAATAGACAAGTCATCAAGGTAGACAAATACGCGGTCATGTAGATGATGAAGGATTACCTTGTGCATTAACCTACACATCTACAGCCCAAACGGCATGACGGAAAACTGGTAGAGTTAACTCCTAAACGTAGCATTTGGTCTTACTCCCGATACATATCCTCCTGAATTTTCGGTGATACTTGGTAGTATCTATGTTTTACAGGCATTGCATTTCCAACATCAATACAATGGGCAAAGAGAGGTGTTCTTCCTAATCCCTGTTTCTCGCCGGACGGAAATTTTTGTATGATTTCATTTAATATTGATTTCTCACCTGGGTTTAGTAGGTGCCTATCACTAATTTTTTTTGCTACATGTTCTAGGTATTTGTTGTCCAGTTCATTCATCATTAGTGGGACTAGTCCGAAAAGTTCCCAGAAATCTATTCCTAGATATAACTTTTGTGTTAGTTGTTCCCCACTAGCAGTTGACAACAGAGATAACATACTGTGTAATTTTAGGTTATTTTCGTTCACATATTGTTCAGATCTAAAACCAAGGACAGAAATACTACCCCACTGTCTAGCAGGCCATGATATGATGTTCCATCTGATGATTTTTGAATATTTTCAAAAATTGATTTAGAAAGGACCTACCACCACATATCGGATGCAGAAGTGAATATTTTCAAAACTGCTAGGATACTCTCAGTTCGTGGAAAACTGGCATTTGGATTGCACAATAAAGCGCTACCTTCCAAAGGTGTTTTAAGTGATCTTCTCGGACTCGAGAAGATCACTTAAAACACCTCGAAAACCTATTCCGCCGCCTAACAGAATATGGACTCAACATGTTCATTTCTTAACCCACAAAGTACAACCACAAGGAATCCACCTAACATAAAAAAGGATCATAAAGAGTCATACAAATTTTCCAAATCCCCACGACCCTTCGTTAGATTCAAATGGTCATAGAATGGTCAACTACTGCCATCGATTTATACCAAAGCTCGCAGAAATACTCGCTAAATCTATTCGCATTCGACCACGTTGACTAAGACGCGAAAAACAAAAATTTTCACTTAGCCCGATAATTATGCCAAGAGAATTTCGAGATAGAGAAAATAAAGTTGGCTAGAACAACACTTTTAGTCCACCCTGATGAAGATGCTGAGTATCGCTTCAAAAACAGTTTCAGATATTTAATAGGGAGCTTTTGACGATTTATTTGTCAATAAAATACTTTTGACATTTCTTAGATGGTCGAGCGTTTACAAAGTTTACGGACCACAAGCTACTCGGTAATCATGTCTTCTTTACTACGCCTCCCAATTCACAGTCGATATTAGTAGCAGATACCTTATCTCGACCCGAAGAAGCCAGTATTGAGTCAGTCGACGTGACGTTGACCACAGTACATGAGTGACAGCTTGACAATGAAAAACTAACGAAATTAATAACAAAGAGCTGAGAACAAATAATGTAAAGATGGAGTTAGTACAGGTACCTGCAATAGACAACATACTATGATGTTAGGTCTACGAAAAAACCACGGCCGTTCGTTCCAAGGAATTGTGAAATTTCCAAGAATCCATGAAATTTCTCATCCTAGATTACGATCTACTGGTCAGCTGATCGCTTCACGATGGTATTGACCAGCGATCAATAAAAACCTGAATGGTTAGACTTTCGTCTAGTTCTGTTGGGTGTCATCAATGTCAACGATTAAAAGATAAGCATATTGACCTGGTTGGGCCACTGTCTTTGTCCAAAGATTTGTCATCTTTGATGACAACTATATATATATAGATTTTTGACATAGTCGGAAGCCTACCCAATTCCTGATATGACAGCGCGAACAGTTGCGAAAACTCTGGTCTCGAGATATGGAGTTTGAATATTTTGTGGAGCCCTAAAGTGAGTTTCTTTATTGGAGCCCTAAAGTGCCCCATATCGCTTGCAATATATCTTATCCATATTTGTGGTCAGATTTATAGTGAAATTTTATCTTGCTCATCAAATGTTACTCACTATTAGTGTACAAAATTAAGATTTTTTTTTATTTCTGCACAATTGTTGACGTGCAATAGCTATAAAAATATTTACCAGAGTGCAGAGTAAATATTTTAACGAGAGTGAACGAAATAATTTAACGAATACAGATAGAAATTTTCCTCGCAGGAAAACCACTGAAATAGTTTTTGAACATAGCAACAAATGAAGTAAAGTTCACGTGAGTTTTGGTCTGTCTCAATTGATAATCGTATTATTGTTCACCACTAAAATTTAACAAACTAAATTAGTAAAAGTTGGTTAAAGTTTTAGTAAAGAAACCAAAGCGCTTAATTCAAAATGAATATAAAATACACCATATGGACACCACTGATTTATAGTTTTATACCCATATGTATTAAAAACAACTATAAAAAATGTTAAATTTTCTTTAATCCTATATTTGGATTAGCAATAAATATAACATCACCAATCATTTATTCTCGAAGGAGATAAACTTTTTTTTAAACACCAAAGTTTTTGTTTTATAACATAAACGTTATAACATTTTAATTTGCCACTCACGCAAAACACAAATAACTCATTTTCATTTTTAACAAATTGGTTTGATTAGAAAATTATTCCGAGACCAAATGTATACCTAATCTCAAGTATTTTCAAAGCAATTAATTACATAAATTTCCAAATACTATATAGAAAAGGGTATCATTCTTTGCTCTCTCTGGGTTCACAGTAGTATAGTCGTTTATATATACGAGTATGTATGCTATGGTTACCAGTGAAAACAATACTTAATATTAATTTACCCTCAATATATAATCATTAAACCTTTCTCATTAACAATAAATATTTCTTAGAGCAGCAGGAACCGAAGCAACAACAAAAAAATCCAACCAAACATAAAAACCGACAAAAAAACCAAAAAAAATTCCATCCAATTGTCTTATTAAAAGAAAAAATAAATAAACGAAATGAATGACCCGTTTGTGATTTGAATATAAATTTTCCTTTTTTCATATTCGATTTTCAACATTTTCACCCACTAATCATTATATTTAACGATACTATATATGTTTAGATACTACCATTTTCTCTTACTAAATTGGTATTTTGGTTTATTTTAGTTATTTTGTAATCCTTCGATATATTGTGCTGCTAGACTCTATATGTATTCTAGGTCAAGTAAAGATTTTGGTTGTTTTATTAATGTGATGTAAAATAATTCTAGATGCCAGGGTTGAAACACTCCATAATTACACGCAATTATGTATATTTGTAATCCTTAAAATTCGTTTGAACTCATTTCTGTACAAAAATGTTCTTAATTCCACGAAAGGTCCTTTATCTATTTGTTTGTTGATGTTTTTTTTTTTTTTAAATTTAATTTTAAAGATTGCAGTAAAAAAAAATGGTGGAAATTAATTTATAAATTTTCCACTTTTTAAAGTATTAAATTTTATTTTTTTCTAAGAAACATGAAGATAATTGTTTTGGAAAGATTTATGGTTTTAAATTTCGTATATAGGGTTATTAAATATATTTGTGAGCAGGGCGAGAGATGGATGGATAGAGTTGAATCATTTGCACAGATGAATTTCGTATCCATTACAAAAACGAACTTTTAACTCTCATGAGATTTTTTTTTTACGATTCTTAATTCTTTGTTTGAATTCGCATGAGTTGGGTTTTTGTTTGGAAAATTTTGTATTTTGGATTTACACCTGCTGATTTGTAGTTTCTATTCGTAAATATTTTAGTTCAAAATAAGACAACTGCAAAATGTTATATTGGTCATTTCATCGATAACTATATTGAAATAAATCAGTACTCCATGAACCATATCATTCGTTAAGCGACACTATCTCCAATCATTCAAATATGAATTTTACAAAAGACGCTTTAAACATGACGAAAAATAATAGTACCATTTAAATAATCCGGCTGCAACCGTATCGATCGCGAGCTTACTCTTTGTTCTCGTTTTCCTTTGACTTCATAAACGACATCTGATTCCTGAAATCCGTCATCAAATTTCTATATCAAGGTTGAAGAGAATTTTGTAAGTGGAGCTATCGTTGCGTTTGTGGCCAAATATCAAGCGCATGACTTTTCGCTCCAATGTCATCGCCATTTTTTATCTTTTATGTTTAACATATCCTACAACTTTGAAATTTATGCAACAATTCGAAAATTTCCAAGAAACCGAGAAAGTGCTTAAGGAATGGCTCCAAAATATACCGGCTTTTTAAAGTACCATCATTAATGAGCAATTTGTCACTTGGCGAATGTTATACCGTGTTTCTAATATGATCCGTAGAACATGCTTTAGCCTTCCTAATTATGTAGCAGAATATCGAATTTAGTTCCTTTGTTTGGAAGGCCCTAAGTAAAGGGTACAATTTCTCTTGTTTGACTAGAGTCAAGCACCATAGCATCTTCTAATACTTAAAAATGCATAACCTAAAGAGTTATGTTAAGAAAAAAAAATCTTTTAAAGGTCTTGCTTGTAAGATTTGTAGTTAAAGCTGTAATGTTTAAATCTCTTTCGGGTTGAAATCATGGTGGCTTCCTATCCAAAAAATTATTAATTGATTTTATTAACACTTTTGTATAACACATTGCATTCGCTTGAAAAAATATCAGGAGGTCGAGATCTTCTATTTATGCACGAATTCGAGAAAAATCTAATTTCACTATCCTTCAGATTCTGTCTGAAGCAATTCTCGCAAAACGTTTCTTCTTCCGTAAGCAAGAGTTCCTGATCATTTTTTGACTCTAATTCCCAAAATCTGCATAAAATTCTGGGTCAATGTTGACGATTTCGTTTTAGTTGGGGAGTGATAACATGGAAATGACTTCATTCATCCGAAACTATCCAACTAAACACTGTATTTTGCAGAATCGGCTGGTTTTTATTTGACCATCTTGCAAGACATTGAAATTAAGGATATCTATGGTACCCTTGATATTGGATAGCGGATCTGCTAACTTGAATCCTGACTTAAAATTGAAATTAATTTTCATGTTTTGTGATGGCAGTTGTGCCTTGTAATTTTTTCCATTACAAGCACTTTGATAGAGAATTCTGAATGCAGTTTTGGTTTAATATGAATTAGCACCAAACCCTTTGAAGTTCCGGATCTAGGGTGAGTCGAAGACGTTGCGCACAAGATTCGGTAATACAGCTGATCTTTTGCTTTCTGCTGCAGATGGTTGTGCAGGTTTTTGAGTGCTATCAGTAAATCCATCTTGGTGTAGCAGGGTGTTGTGTTTTCTATCACATTTTTAGACAGCATTGTTTGGTTGGACATTTAAATACGGGATGGTTAGAGCTTAAGCAATTGAAACATCTTCTCGTTTTTGTACAAAAACCTTTCGCTCTATTACATCCATTTAATGAATGGTTTGTGTTGTTACACATTACACATTGGAACAAAGATGCTGGTTTTCATGCAATGCGGCTTTTCGGTTTTCCATCTAAACTTCCAGGAGCGACATGGCTCTTGATTTCAATTTTTAGATTGGTTCTCTTGGGCATGGGAACTATTGATGCCAGTGTGTCCATCCGTCGACCCAAAAATTTTAAGAATTCCGAAAACTCTTGATTAACTTTACTTGCCGAGTATTCTGCCCATAATGCCTATGTCTTTGCATTTAAATTATATGGATCAAAATATAGATGAGTCAGGAATCTTTCGTGTCTGCTACTTCACCAAGTGCCTGGAGACCACGGATCACCTCGTTTGAAGTGGATATTAGTCGCTTAATGTTTGGTGCTGTTGAATTTTTAATAGCTGCCTGTACCATAAACGTTCTTTTGACTTATTAAGAGCGCCTGTGTTTCCCTCAGTTAAAATAAAAGTAGTACAATAAAACAATAATATAATAATATAAGCACATGACAATTCAAAATATAAAAGACAAGAATATAAAAACACCAGAATAAAACATTATATATACAAATAAAAAAAAAACACAAAAATACAAAAATATCTAAATATAAATATTAATATTTATAATCCATTGGTTCACTTCCATAAAAAATAAATAATTCCAAATTCAAAAATATACAAACTTTATAGCCTGGCGAGGGCTATAAAGTTTGTATATTTTTGAATCCTGCCACAAATCGCAAAAAATTATGATCCAAAATTTAAAATACAACCTGGTCGCCCTGTGAAAGACACCGCTGCAACCACCAAAGGCGGAGTTCATTTACAACAAGCCTCCAAAAACCATGGCCAATACCGCTCAAAACCCAAGCCAACCCTCATAACCCAAACATCGTCAAAAACAAAGCGGTACGAACGAACCAACCCATAACATGTCAGCCACCAACAACCCCGCTGCACCTCGAACTCCCGTCCAACATCCCAGCGACATAAAAACTACAAAACAAGCACAGCCAACAAAGCACCACACGCCATCCCCGCGACATTTTTAAAAACAAAACCACAATTGATTCACATTAGGGATGTACCATCGAACGGAAACATCGATATCTTACATCGATATTAACATCGGTACCTCTACATTGATACGTGTAAAACATAGAATTTTAAATATCGATGTCATCGATACATCGATGTTCAAACAGAAGTCATATTTTAATTTAAAAAAAGTAAAAAAAAAATTTTAAAAAAAATATCTCCTTCTCAGTAACTTCTTTCTCAGTACATATAAATTATAAATTTTAAATTTAGTCTCAAATAATACAAATTCAACTAATCTCTCCCTTTCTCTAAATATCTCAAAGGCTATAAGGTCTGTTGATTGTAGGAACATAGTAACATTGACAAACTGTTCCATTTCAATCTGTTTCGTTGTTTTGTTACTGTCAACCCAGCTTTTGAAAATAGCTTTTCAGATGTTGAAGGTCCTATTGTTAAACCAGTTGCTAATGAAACGCATTCAAACAGTTTTATTATGCATGTATCGAATTTAATCGAACGTCGATATTTCAGAAACATCTATATTTTAAATTGATCAACATCGATGTCAAAAAATCGATTCATCGCATAACAAACGTCGATGTTTTTTGATCATCGATGTAAATCGAACATCCCTAATTCATATTAAACCCGTCAATCCCAATCAGTTGAAAAAATCTATGTAGCAAATATGCGCCATCGCAATTCACGATCAATATAATTTACGTTCCTTTCCCAATTAAAAACAAATCAAATTAACCAACTCACCGTCGACGCAACTCGACGATCATCTGTTATATAAAATTCTAAAATCGTAAAACAAAAACAATCAACGAAACATAATACGATAATTTCTCTTAAACTCCTCTCTCATGAGATACATAAATACCAACATGCATGCAAAATAAACCACCAACGGGATCAAAACCCTTTTTACAAGCCATCTTGTAACTTTCGTTGACACAGTAAACAAAACCTATATACCCAATTGAGTGTATTGGTGTTATGAAAATCCATACCAAAAATTGTATAATTTTCTCATTCCTACTACCACTATTTAATATTTTTATCTCCAATTAACGCACACTATTTAATGTGTATTTAATGTTTTCGTCTCTTTTTTTGTTATTTGTGTTTTGTATAGGAAAGAGATAATTTCAATTTACTCTCTTTTGTTTTATAGTATGGAAATGTTTATTTTATTTTACACTATATTGTAAATCATATATCGACAGGTTTTTTACTTACAATACATTCTCATGTGCATATGATTAAATAGCATGAGTATGCAATGAATACGGCTTGTAGTAAAGAGGGTTTTGGTTTCTACTGTACTTTTTTATTTCTTTTGACACTAATACACCTACTCCTAGTGTACTTTTTGTATATCATATGTGTTTGTACACCACGGCTTGAATAAAACATTTTTGTCGGTTTTCACACACCATGTACAACCTACAATATAATATATAAGGTTTTACTATGTTTAACCCAAAATCATGCAGCCAAACTAGGGCTAACGCATGTTTTGTACCAAAATTGAACCACCATACAGTTTTATTTACATGTATTATATAATCTATATACAGTGATGAGCAAAATTTTCCAGACAAATATTAATTTAGGAAACTATCTGTAATTTAACAATGCTCCTGGCCATTTTATAATTTTTTTTGCTAAAACGTCTCTGACCACTACTAAACTCATTATTTCCTACGTTTTTGGGCTAAATTACCCAGGCTGCATAATGATAAAAAAACAAAACATATACCAAAATCAATGAGCAAAATTTTTCGGACAAAATTGAAATTCAAATTCTTTTTTATAAGTAAAAATTATTTTTCAGTTAAGTTTTTGAATAAGTCTGAAATTCATCCTATTAATATTACGTATGCAACCCCTTGCTTCCTATTAATATTACGTATGCAACCTCGTGTCATGGATCCGATTAAATGTTGGATGAACTTCGTGTCGATATTTTCTTATTCAAATTCGATTGCTGATTTTAAAGAAATTTTGTTTGGTTATCTCTGATTTGTTTGTCTAACTGATTCCATAAATGCTCTATCGGATTTAGTTTCTAATACATGTGGGCAATTGTATAAGCACCAAAACCTAACATTATAAACTTTGTGCTTGGGATCAAATAAATTGTATTATCCATTGTAGTTTCAATAAATTTGAGATTTCCCACGCCATTGAAACCTATTGCACCCCACACCATCATATTTCCACCGCCGTGTTTAATAGTTAAATTAATATTTTTTGTTTGCAATTCTTGGTTCCGTTTTCTCCACACTCGTTTTTGTTTCGTGTCACTGTTAAATATGTTAAACTTACTTTCGTCAACTAATATAACTTTTTTCCAGAAAACAATGGAACAATTTTAAGGCAAATTCGCACCTCTTTACAATATTGGCTTCATTAAAAAGTGGTTTGCGTCTTGCAATGCGTGATCCAAATCCCAAGGTCCACAACTTTCGACGCACGGTTGTGTCAGACACGATAATGTCACTAAAAGCTGATAATTTTCTGTTCAATTCAACCGCAGTTTGTTTAGGATTTTCATTTATTTCTCTTTTCAAAAATGTTTGGTCCTAATTAGTAATTGTTTTTCCTCCCAGCACCCGCTTGATGCTCTATTCTATTCTCACTGTAGTATCTTTTGCAAATGTCATATAAAGTCGATCGGCTTACATTTCATAATTCGCCAATTTCACGGATTGTTTTACCTTTTTCACGGTGGTATATAATCAATGATCGAATACTCATAGAAGTGTTTTTCCCAACTTTCACCATATTTGTAAAATTGTACAAAATACTAACGATACTAACGAATATTTGTCCGGAAAATTTTACTCACCGCTGTATATAGTATATACAACGCACCAACAATTTTACAGCGATAAAGACAAAACAAAACAAAAAGACAACAAAAAATAAAACACTTTAACTAAAAACATTCGATTATGTACCAACGGTGCTAACGTATGTTATGTATGATATATACAAATATATAGCACATATGTACAAAATATACCATAATAAAAAATAAAAAATAAATAAATAAAAAAATGAACATTAAACTGATGCATACTATTAACTGATACCTGTTCTTTGGGAAAGCGACAGAGCTTCCGATTCATTTCACCACTTCAATCATCACACACACCATCTGGTGACATACCCAATTGTGTTCAATTAAGACTAATTTTACTTTAAATAATTTTATTTTTTCCTAAACTATTTTATATTTTATATAACTAAATAAAACATTTTTGAATCACTCTAAAAAATATAATTGAATACACAACACAAAATCGTCACGGTTAACTTTCCCATATCACACACACACACACACACACACACACTTTTAAACAAAAATAAAACTAATAAATTTTAGATGAAGAGATCGACAAAAACACGACCGATCTCTTCAACGATCAACGATCGACAGTCCCGTCATCATTGATCGAAATCATATGATGAAAAATCCTTTCTTCAAACCTCCTCCGTTGGGATTCGAAACCGGTACCTCCCAACCCTTACACTGCATAGCTTTAACCTCTGCGCCAGTTGCTCGGTCATGAAATATCTTTAAGCCACTGATATTTTAAATGGTTTTAAAGGAATATTCCAGCTAACAATCGAAGACGACCTCTAATATTTTTTACTTCCTTTTGAGATGTCAACTTATTTTTACGAAAAAGATAAAATATGTGCAATAAACAAATGCAAGACAAATAATATAATACATAATTCCAAACCAAGCATCAATAAATTTTTCCTGCGTTGCTAGTTTTCTTCATTTTCACTTATACTTTCATTCCTATTCCATTAACTAATTAATTTTAACGAGATCATATCATAGAACCAATTAAATTAAATTTAGGGATAAAAATCAAAAAATAGTTATCATAAAATAATATTTATAAAATCAGTAAAAGTATTATTTTAACATTTGTGCCAAAAAAATACTAAATAATTTTTTAATTAAATTTTTATATATTAAATTAAATATTTATATATACATACATATAATATATTTTAAATTAATTAACAAAAACTTTAAAAAAATTTTACATGCCGCTAATTTTAACCTTAAAATTAATATCGAAGTTTATAAAATATTAAAAATAATATTTAGGAAAAAGGTAAAATTATATATTACATAATATATTTTAAATATATTATAATATTTTATTATATAAAAATTGTTTGGGTTGTTTTTGTTGTAAAAAGCTTTTATGTGGGTGTGTGTATGTCTGTGTTACTAAGTTTTATTTTAATTTTGTTTGTAGTTATGTATATATGATGAGAATTATGATCAATTAGATGCGAACATATATACATACACTTAGTTATGTACATTTACATACATGTATATAATTTTACATAAATTACATACTTAAAGCTTTTATATACAATTTTTATGCAAATATTATTTTCTAATTTCGTTTAATATATTTACCAGTTTTTATACGAACAATTTTAATTTGCTTTTTTTTTTCTTCGTGTGTCTATTCTAAAATATATGTATTCAGAAAAACATTAGAGCATATTCTCAAAGTGTTTTTTATGCAAATTTTTCTTTGTTCAACGTAGACGCGAGTGTTGCGTTTTTTACGTTTTTTTTTTGTGTTTTTTTTGCTTACTTCTGTTTGATAATTAGATGAATTAAAATTGATAAAATTTATTTACTTTATTTGCTTGCTGTGTATGGTACAGTATGTTTTGTAGGGCATTGAATCCGTGTTATCACACGGGCTATAAAGCTTCGCACTTATATTTTAACATTCGACAAATTAAATTGAAAATTCGAATTGTAATAAAAAAAACCTGACAAGCTGAAGTTGTACCATGTGTTGATCAGACCCGTTGGCATGTATAAGTGTGAGAGTTGAACCCTGACAGATGAGTATAAGAGATGATTAATGACATTTGAGAGAAGAATATGTGCCTAATTTATGCGTCAATGACGACACTTGCCGAGTTTTATCCAACCACGTTATCTTGTTCATGAAATAAAAGGACAGCGAGTACGCTGGCTCGGTGACGTTCTGCGAGCCGATCCTAAATTAATGGTTCGAGGTAAAGAACGACTTGTCTTTTTGGGGTTGTCTAGAACAATACGAAGAACAAGTTCATATCGAATATGATGGTATCAGAAATGCGGTAATGGCCTGTAAAAACCGAATATTATTATTATTATTAATAAAAAAACCAAACTATGATCAGACTAATATACAAATTTCGTAGACGATTAAGAACTCCTGCACAATATTGTGTTGTCTGATGCATTGGTGTTGATTCACAAAAATACAAAAAAAAAAATCTGTTATAAAGGTCAACCTTCTTTTTGTGATATATACTCGTGTGTAGTGTCGATTGAGGTTAAATCGAAATTTTGTTATATGCAACCGCGAATTAACTTATCGGTTAGTATCAAAAGTTCTCTCTCACTTAGAAGTCGAAGAGATGGAAGTTCTTAAATTGAAGTTCAAGTTTTTGAGTTGGGTAGCAGAGAGGTGTATAAATTATATTTTTTTAAAAACGCTTCTCAGAAACTCTAGCTCGTCCATCCTGGGTCCTCCACAAGCACTTTGAATTGGCATTGAATATATTAATCGCGTCAAAATATTGGCAAAATACAAGAATTATAAGTAGTTTATGATAGTCTTTTAAAACATCCTCCTCCAAAACATGTATTGTTCTCGAAAACAGTGTACTTTGTTTTTTTATGTTCATATATTGTGGTTTAGGTGAAACCTCCAGTGTACAGTACTACTTTATGATCTGCATTTAATTAAAGCTTCCTTCTAAATGCTCGAACAAGCTTAATATCGTTAATGGTTCTAACGGGTGGGCCATTTAAAAGTTTAAAAATGCAATAAAACAAAAATGGTTTGAAATTTTGCCAAATTTTTTTTTTTGTTGTGAAGTACAATTGTTCCGGTTAGAGGTGGAATATTATTTCATCGGCCTCACAGTACCCCATTTGACCGGACCAATTTTCGAGAACTTTTTCGAGTGTATGGTGTCGTATCTCGGCCATCACGAATATTGGCCTTCAAATGCTCAATTGTCTCTGGTTTGTCAGCATAACAGTTGCCTTTAACGGCGCCCTCAAAAAATAGTCCAATAGTGTTAAATCGCAGCTTCTTGCCGGCCAATTGACATCACTATTTCGGCTATTTAAACGGCCATCAAACGTTTGACGCAATAAACTGATTGTGGCATGAGATGTATGGTAAATTGCACCATCCTGTTGAAACCAAACATCGTTCACATCAATACCATGAAGAGCCGTCCTCATTTTCAAAGAAATGTGGGCCAATGATGCCTCCGCTCCACAAACCGCACCAAACAGTCACTCGTAATGGGTGCATTGGCTTCTGTAAGACCACGTATGAGTTTTCTGAGCCCCAAATACGGCAATTTTGCTTTTTAATGTACCCACCAAGATGAAAATGAGCTTCATCCGAAAAAGAAAAGCGTCATACCCAGATCTTTTCGCAAAATTCGTGGCACATCAACAATGAAACCAGTTTCACGAACTTTAACAATAAACTTGCGTATACCGGGCACTATTGGTCCTTTTCTGCGACCAAATTTTGCACGACATTTTCGTGCAATTTCCGACCAATTGTCTTTGTTTTGGAAATAAATTTCCAATAAATCCCAACGTTGCTTAAGCGTAAATCGATTCATGTCGTTCAGTAGAGATAATATACTAAATTTTGTGACAGAATAGAATGACATAAGTATTGCCAGATTCGAAATAACCGGTGGTTCAAATTTAAATCGATAGATGACCCACCCTTTATTAAATAAGGTAGTTAAATAAGGTCCAATGATAGAACCTTGAGGCATCCCGAAAGTTTGTATTTTTCCGTGCTTGCAGTACAGTTTAACTTCACCACTTGCCGTTTACTTGACAAATAGGTCTCATAAATCTTCTGATCAGGAACGACTTTGATTTTATAAGAGCCATTTTTAATAGCACTGCTATTTGTTGGTGACTAACAGTAAGAGATTACGTTACATTTATTTGGTCAGAAATTATTTTATTTAGGTTAATAGCAGCAATAAATGAAATGCGATGCAACCTTTTGCGATAAGAAAGGCTGGCTGTTCGATTCTTTTGATTCGTCGAAAATGGTAATTGAATCCTGATACATTGATGAATAATTCTTTTCTCGGTCAACAGACTTTTGGCTTGATAATGTTATCACTTGTGGCAAAATCATCTCTAGCTTGAACCATAATATAAATACACATAGTACTACCAATAGAAGAAAAAAACAGTTTACCCATTGACGTTCCAGATGTCGGGTCGAATATCGTCAACATTTAGTATAAATATAGAATATCGTCAACATTTAGTATAAATGTATGACATTTAGGCGAATATACATATATAAATATTTTGATTATTTTAAAACGTTACCAGTAGCGACATCTAGCATTTCAATGGGATAACATACCATGGTAGTACTATGTGTATTTATATTATGCTTGAACTCACAAATATTGATTATTTTGAAACGTCAAATTATTAAAAACAAAATTGCTACAATATTTGGATAGCAAACGAACTCATTACAAATATAAAAGAGCTTATTATTTCAGTTACGTCAAAATTATTTCAAAAACGATTATTATTATGGAATTCGGACAAGCCCTTAAAAATAATTTATTTAGCGATGAAATGTAGTGATAATTATAAAAATATAATGAATAGTTGACAGTTCTTGGCTTGGTAATGCTGTCACTTGATATTATTATCTCTACCGTAAAGTCAAATTATTTGTGAAGGATGTTACATATAGTGGATCTTAAAATGTCTAATGTCCAGATATCATCATAAATAAAGCCATATTTTGATCAAATATCATAGATTTAATTACTTTGAAATGGTTAGCTTAAGCTCATGATTGTAGTGTACTTCAAAACGTCAAAATTACTACAGCCACAATTATTACATAATTTGGACAGCAAACGAACTCATAAAAAAATATAGAAGAGACAGTTATTTGACTTATACGTCAAAATTATTACAAAGATTAAAATTATTGGGGAAATCCGACAAGACCAAAGTGGTTAGTTTATTATTTTATAACGTTCTGACGATTATCCTTTTTGAAAAAATATCGACCAATGATTCCACCGGCCCATTAAGCGCACCAAACAGTGACTTTTTCTGAATGTAATGGTGTTTTGACAATGGCTTGTAGATTATCATCGCTCCAAATGCGGCAGTTTTGTTTATTGACATGGCCATTTAACCAAAAGTGTGCCTCATCACTGAACAAAAACTTTATATGAAATCAATTTGTAACCGTTGATCCGGTGTGTGTCTATGCTTGATGAGTTGCCAAATCAAATTAACCTTAAAACAGCCGAGAACTCACCTGAATGTACCTTGATTGAAGTAAATAGACATTTTTTAATTTTAAAAATATGTGAGCGCCCTCTAAGGTATATAGAGAACAAAACTTTATGTACACATAATTAAATCAACCGAGAAAAAAATCTGTCAATGGAACTTGTCAGTGAAGTCAGGGAAACAACAAATGCTAGTTCAGCACTATTTGGAAGTGCGAGTAGTAATTAAATTCAATATAGTGAGTATAAACAAGACATATTGTTCAAAATATGTACTCAAAGCTTGGGTCCTTAAATCCTTTCTTTGCGTATCTCCTACAATACAGCGAGTACAATACACACACTCATAGAGTGTTGGACAGGCATGCAGCTTGGAAAAATGTGCATCCCATATTACCCTGGTTGTAAAAATGTATTCTGACGGCAATATCATAGAATTCTTCCTATCGTAGTCGCAGTCCGAATTTTGTAAATGCCTGCCGACACGCAAAATGCCTTCATCAATAAATGGAGTCAATAATAATAATAATCTTTTGTTTTGTTAGCATTCCGTCTCTTTTTATTTGTATTTTAAAAGTAGAGGTTTCGTTCAATCGATTCCACTGCAGACTAAGAGTTTTAGTCGTGTAGCTCTTATAACTAAATATATCACTCATCGGTGTCTCTTCGTTTGATTCACATAAATAATACTCGTTCAATTTCCACTTTCTCCAATGAAATCCGCCTTTTACCCATCTAGATTTTTTTCTTCAATTCCATCGCTCGTTCCACACTGTAGTCCCCCGTCAACAATTCATCAACATAGAAGCTGTTGAGTATGCTTTCTTTGACATTCGTTTGCTCTAAGTCCTTCGTCAGCTGCTGCATTCATTTTAATTTGGCTCTGACGGCCAGAAACGAAGTGAATGTTAAACCAAATGTGTCCCGTTCATTCCATCGATGTGTGAGGGAATATCAAATTTAGGATCGGCTAGATCCACCCCATTTATTAAGTTGTTATCGTCTATATGCGTTGGGATTTGAGTGGGTAAATGTTTAACTATATGTACTTCTAGCACGGTTTTTATTTTACGGTAGTATATTAAACGCAACGCAATGGTTGACTTGCTTCTCGATATGATATTCCCTGTGGTTAATCCCGAAATTTGTATGTTTGTCTTCTCTCTTATACTAGTTGCAATCTCCGTGCACAATTTTCGGTAACAAAAGATGATTGAGAATCAGAGTCTAATAGAGCTCTGCATCTCTGCATTCGCCCGAATTTATCTTCGATTAATACCATTGTCGTAAGTAAGATGGCTTGATGTGGTGGTGTCTTCGCAGAATCGATTCCAGATTTGCGACGAAAGTATTAAAGCCCTATCAGATACTGGCTCTATATTAATATGCAGAGTGACATGGTGCCTTCGGTTGAAAATGATGCACGCATAAGTTGATCGACAAACTACTTACTGGTGGATTGCTGCGATAAACAATTAAAACAAATACCCTTCTTCGCTACGAATTTCTTTCGCTCATCACCAGATAGCCCAGGATATTCTTTATATTTGCATAAGTAATGACTCTCTGAACACTTTGGACACACTTGACCGCCTGCATTTTGTGACGTCATCACTCCCACCCTCTTGGGTAATGACTGCCGTTGCCTTTGTATATAATTTATCCTTTCCAATGCGTCACTTGGCTTGGTTAAAAATATGAAAAATGTTTCAAGCGAATGAAAATTTTGATTAGTTGGATCATATGACTACGCTTTCCTGGAGTCAAAATCTAATTTATTTACCGGAATATATATAAGCCAGATGTTTCGTTTATCTGACTGTTCTCCCAGAACATACAAGCCCCGAATGACTTCATCCGATATATCTGTGAAATGGCGAAGATCCTTTGCAGGACCTTGACGGACGCAAAGGACCATGTTTAACCCTTGGACTTGATTGCTTTAATACTGGATACTCAGCGTGTCCATGTTATCCCGGTGTAATACACAATATCTCAGATTTAATCCAGTTCCTAACAACTGTGGTAAATAAACTCGCCGCGCCGCATTCGCATCTCTCAATATCATAAAATGAAAGTCACCGTTTTGCCTATAATCACAGTATTTTTCTTCTTTTTTTTAATATTAAACGCGAATAATTAAAAATATTCAAGGTCGTCTGAAAATGTTTACAATTTTTTTGATTATTAGTTAGCAGCCCAGTAAGATTTGCATGTATATTGATAGTTCTTTCGACCTATAGCCTAATTTATGGAAATTAAGAAAATGACTTGGGGTTGAAAGAACTTATATTTGTAAGTAAACGATATTGGTAGCATTTGGTTCCCGTTATTTAAACGGAAATGAAACATCTTTAAAAAATTATAATCGCTGTGTTATATATCATGGGATGACGAGATCCAATAACACGTAAACAAGCTAATGATATCGTAAGATGAAATGCTTTGCAAATAACGTATTCTGAAATATTCAAAATTGCTCAACCTGTACCCCGAATTTGTTCGTTTTTTTTGTAATTCTCATGCGTGCGAATTGTTAAACCGAAACCATTAGTGTTTGTTTTCGTGGTAATGTACATGCCCACTGTATTTGAGCATGTTGTTTACATTTTTTCGTTAGTTTTTTTTCGGTACATCGTTTTTGAAAAATTCGTGCGCATCTAAAGTTTTAGTTGTGTTTTTAAATGGACAAATATTTATTTATATTATAAATTTAAATCGCTTTATATTTTGTATAATTTTAATTAATTTGACATTTACCATTTTAAAAAATAAATTTGGTTCATTTGTTTCGATGATAATACAAAACGATTTCTTGTTAGAATTGGCAAACGTAATACTAATAATAATGTAGCTTGTGTTTGTGTGAGTACATATGCGCAGTATATTACTTATGCTATTTACTTTTTTTTGTTGATGAATGATGACATTTCGAAACTTGATTTTATGACTTGATTTTTGTTTTTGAAACTTAAAATTGTGGACACTTACCATTTTGAAACATAAATTTTATTCTCAATTTTCGATCGAAATAATATAGTTCCATGTATAATATTTTCCTTTTAATGACAATACAAAACGACATTTGATTTTGTATGTATAAGCCATCTATCGTCACATCGAAAGGTTGGGAAAATAATAGTCTTGCGATAACCGATTTCAACCGTTTCGACATTTAGGGTTTATTGAAATAACATTTAGGCGTAATTTACTTGAGAAATAAACTGACATATTAAAATAAAATTGATTCACACAATAATAATATAATATATTATACACTGTATACGTATACGAAATTTTCAATTCTCTTGTTCTAACGCAAGAGAATGGAAAATTTTGTATGAATGAAAAAACGATCAAAATCGGGGTACTGGTTTGCTTCAAAATTACCACTCTACAACACAAAAACGTGTTGATTATTGCAATAAATGTTGATATACCGTCACTGATGATCTAGCCAACATTATAACCAGAATATTCACTGTAGCGTTCGCGTAAAAATGTCATCCTGCTCGAAAAATATCAGGTCATTTTGGAAACCATGAAATATATGCTAACCGATTCTAAAAGTAAAATGTATATTTGTCACGGCAAAAACATGGCCAAATAATAATTTATATTTACGAAAGGCATACTGTGATTGCAGGACAGAGCATCGGCTTCTGTAAATTTATCACCAATTGTCCCCTTCTATTTTTTCCCAAATTTAGGGCCATTAGCTGGTCGGCATTTGCAAGGCATTTTGACTTTAGAGCAGCAGTGGACGTAGGGCAAACAAAGCACAATTGCCGGCGACAAGAAGTGCTGTTTGCATATAAAAACGATTACTTTACACATAACAAAAATATGATACTACAATATCGCATGCTAAATATTATATTGATCATACTGTATATATAGAATATTAGGTATGTGAGAAAACGGTGGGAAAATGTAAACACATTTATTTTATTTTTGCTTAATTTTAATTTTTTTTTGTTGTCTTATAGTAGTATAGCAAGATAAGACTTGTTTTGCTTATCTTGGAACTTTTTTTTGTTTTTTTTTTTTGTTATTTGGTGTTGTTTTGTTTAATAATAAGGGAACATAAATACTTATCACAATGAAATTGTGTTTCTTTATCAATTATTATACCTTGCTAATTACAAGTACACTTGTGTAGTAGTACTCGATGTAAAGGTGTAACTTTTATTTTACTCGCTTTGAATTTTGAGAAATGTAAATAATAATTAAAGTAATAATTTATTTTAATATTGGAAGTGGAATAGCACGTGCTTTGGTTGTAATCCGAATATAATGAATTCTTGTAAATATATAAATATTATTTAAGTCTTTAGGGTTTTGAAAAAACTTTAGTTAATTTTGTATTTCGTAAAGACAAATTTCTTACTTCTATTTTTTTTATTTAATGCCGTAAATTAAAATTGAACTTGCAAATTTTTGGGATGTTGGGGCAGGTTTTGGAAAAATAGCATTCCTACCCATTTGAATTTACATCTTGTTGTACGAAAGTAGATATCTTTACATACAGTTTACATACATACAATTCACAATTACAAAATTAATACTTAATTTTAATATGTAACATCTAGAATTTATTTAAATTTAAAATTTTTAAACATCACTAATAATCATAGTTATATGCATTAAAATTGAATCATTATTTGTCGGCATTGGTTGACAATTTTGTGTGAGCATATCTTTGATTTACTTTGTTGAAGACATAATTATAATCAATATCCGGTTCTACAGGAGTAATGATAGAGTTGTTGATCGATTTTCTCATGTGGAATGTATTCCGTCGTACTATGTTATTACTATGAAACCAATGGTCTTTTGGACCATTTCTATACATTACAGAATCACGCTTTGTGAACGGACTAGTTTTACATCTTGTATTTTTATCATAGTGTTCTTTAATTTTTTGATTACGAGCTATACAAGTTGCTCTTGTACATTCCGTAAAGGTGAAGGTTTCAATATTTCATTAGTTACAGGGAGTTTAATGTAAAGTCGTCAGCTATAAAGCATTTGTGCGGGAGAATAATTCAACCCAGCTTCTGGCGTATTACACCTTCACTGCTTTCCGTTAAATGTTTAAGCATAGCCTTGCAAATATGAACAGCTTTTTCGGCCAGGCCATTTGATCGTGGATATAGTTTGGACTTGAAGTTGTAATTTCAAAGTTCCACTGAAATTTTTGAATTCGTATGATGCAAACGGCATGATATTTGCTATAACTTTTGATGGAATACCATGTGCCGCAAACACTTCTTTAAATGCCCTAATAACCGAACATGACTGGTTCGATGATAACGGCTTTAATTCGATCCATTTAGAAAGATAATCCCCCGCAACTAAATTAGATCTTGTTCCAAAATCAAATAGATCACAACCAATGATTTCAAAATGTAATGTAGGAATCTCATGTTGAATCAATGGTTCCTTCACATTATTTGGTTGACATTTTTTGCAGATAACACATTTCATGATAGTATCTTCTATATTTTTATCCATGTTTGGCCAGTAAATCAACAATCTGGCCTGGGCTTTGGTTTTAGTAATACCTAAATGGGTCTCATGAAGTAGATCTAGAATAATTTCTCTAAGATTACGAAGCACCATAATACGGTTCTTGTAAAATAATAAATCATCAATTAGACTAATATCCTGTATTTGATGTAATAGAATTTCAAAATATCAATTGTTTTGTTTTTAGCGTTGGGCCATCCGTTTAAACCTAATCTTCGTCAGTTTTTTCTTTAAACTCAATTAGCCTTCGCTTTGAAACGTTTTTAGAATGAACTAAATCGTTTAGAGATTCATCCACTTCTTCGATATTATCCGAAATTGGGCAAGTACGAGATAGTGTATCAGATATTTACATGTCCTGGCAAGTGCATAATTTTTTTTATTGCATAAGAGGAGAGGAAATTTTACTCACTTCCTTTTTATTTATTGCAATTAATGGTAGGTAGGTGATCCGAATAAACTGTGACTTGTCTCCCATAAATTAAATGAATTTTCGACAAGAAAAAGAACTGCGAGATATTCCTTTTCGATGACTGCATAATTATTTTCAGCGTCACTTAGAGACTTTCAAGCATAACAAACAGGCTTATTATTTTGCAAAAGACAACATCCAACTCCTATATTTGATGCGTCACTTTGAATATTTATATCTTGAGATGGATCAAAATTTTGAAGCAAAGGCGCCCTAATCACCATTTGATTAATTTCTAAAATAGCCACTGTGTGATTCGGTAACCACAAAAATTCTGTATTTTTCTTCAGCAGTGCCTGCAACGGAGCTTTTTTGTCTGACAAATAAGGTAGAAAATCTCTTAAATAATTAACCATACCAAGATAACGTTGAAAAGCCCAAAAGATTTTTAAAAGATAAAAATCTTTTGGAATTTCATAATTTATAATAGTACTCATGCGATTTGGATGAGGAGATACACCATCGTGAGAAAAGATGTGGTCGAAGAATTCTGCTTAACAGCTAGCGGCAATTTTAGGATTGAATCTTATACCAGCTTCTCTGGCACGTTGTAATACCCTTGCTAGATTCTCATTATGTTCGTCCTTTGTTTTACCAAAAACCAATACATCGTCAATATAAACTACTACTCCAGGCAGATCATCGAATATTTTAGAGTTAAATCTTTGAAAAACTTCGGCTGCTATACTTAACCCAAATGGAAGCCTATGAAAGTTATAACAGCCGAAAGGTGTTGAACAAGTACAGATTTGGCTCGAGGTATCGTCAAGTTCGATTTGCCAAAAGCCATCTTTTAAATCTAAAACTGTAAAATATTTTTGGCCATATAATTTTGCCTTAATATCATTTAAAATAGGAATTTGATAAAAATTTAGTACTAAGTTCTTATTTACATCCTGTGGATCAAGACAAATTCTTAGTTTTTTATTTGGTTTTTCCACTACGACCATCTTACTAACCCACTCGCTAGGTTCATCAACTTTTTCTATAATACCAGCAAAACACAATTCTTTTAATTGTTTCTTAACATTTTCCTTCAATGCAATTGGAATTCGATTTGGCGGCTTAGCTAAAGGTATCGCATTGTCTTTTAGTTGAATACTATATGTTTGAGGAAATTCTGCTAATCCGCTAAATAATTCAATATTTTCTTGTATACGAATGCCGATACAGTGTTCTTCACTAAAGCATAAACTTTACCCTTAATCAAACCGAGATTTATACAAGATTTTAAACCCAATATTTGTTTTGATTTCGTGTTTACAATTAGAAATTTCTCTGAATAAAATTTACCTGAAAAATCTATTACCAACTCTACTTGTCGCTCAGTTTTCACCATAAATCCTCCATACGCCTCTTTGTTTGACGTATTTGGTTTTAGCTGTTTTGACTTACTAGCTTTCAATTGATAAAGATGTGTAACGGTATAATATTAACGTCTGTCCCCGAATATAATTTAAAACCAATAATATGTCCTTCCACATTTAAATCTTCATAACATCCATTAGGTTTAATTCCAGCCACCCCGAAGAAACCGAAAGTGAATTTAAAAAATAATCGTTATCATCACTTAATACATATTCATTATTATCGTTTTGATTTTCACAATTTACTTCCCTATTTTCAACAATTTCCTTTACGAATTGTTTTCCTAATTTCCGATTAAAATTGCTGCATACAAAAATGACCTTTTCTTTCACAACTACTACAATATCTAGTAAACGAATGATCTATTATATATGAATGACATCTTTTATATGAATGATCATAATTACAGTAGCGACATTTCTTTTTACTAAATGATGAAAAATTCCCACGCTTTGGTGATTCAGCTTATATGCGATTGATCGGTAACTGAAATGTGTACACAAAAATGTTCATTTGACTGAAATGCGGTAAGGGGTATGGCTACCTCCTCAAATCCTTAGAACTTTTATTGAAAAAATTAAAATTATTTACTTTGCTAATTTATTTGCTATATAACATTGACCTAGTTGATTTAGAATTCTAAAACCAAGAATAATCAAATAATTTAACAAACGTTTTTGTTTATGTTCACAAAATTTTATTTGCATTTCAATTTGTAAACACACAATTATTGAACTTTTTTAGTTATCATTTATTTAAATAATTCACACAAAAATAAATTAGAATGTTTTCTTATCAAACGATGAACTTCAAAACACAAAATCAACAAAAACAACAAAATGTAAATGTAAATTGTATGTACGTTGAAATTGTTAACCGAATAATAATCCATATCGTGTCGATTTTTTTTTTTTTTTTGGGACACCAGACATAAGTTCACCATAAAAACTTCCTATAGTATGCATACATTCGTGTTGGGACAATCCAACACCAACACAAATGTATATAAAAGCCGTGCTACGTAAGTTTCGTACGCGGATGTACTAAAACAAACGGTACACTTCCAAATTTGTATCAGTGAAAAAAAACATAAAATGCACTCACACTCAAATATAACAAAACAAAACGAAGATTTGTATTGCGTATTATTGTGTTTTGTAATTATAAACAAAAAAACTCATCAACAACACTCAAGCAACAACAAATGTGACGTTTTTTTAATTTATTTTTGTTGTTTATGGTTTTGGACAAAACCATCTCTATTACCAGCCGCCTTCTAACTTTCGTTGACAAAAGATAAACAAAACCTATGTACACAATTGAGTGTATTAGTGCTACTAAACTCCAAAGTTAGATAATTGAGTATTTTTTAGTCTCTTAAGAGCAAAACCAACACAAATGTTTTATACAAGCCGTGCTGTCAAAACTCTCTTTACTACAAGCCGTATTCATTGCATACCAAAACCCTCTTTACTACAAGCCGTCTTGTAACTTTCGTTGACACATATCATCATGGATTTTTAAAATGTATTAGTGAAAATATATACTTTAGATGTATTAGTAAATATCAAAACTCCATATAAAAATTTAAAAAAAAATTGTAAACGCATGCGCATTATTTGATTTTATTGTTTATTTCTTTTACACAACATTCGCTATTAGATCTCGACACGATTTTCTACTTACAATACAATCAAAGTATATATTTTTGTATAGCATGAGTATGCAAACAATACGGCTTGTAGTAAAGAGGGTTTTGTTGCATACTATTGCTATTTAATCATATGAACATAAGAATGTATTGAAAGTAAAAAACGTGTCGGTATATGATTTAGAATATAGTGTAAAATAAAATAAACATTTCCATACTATAAAACAAAAGAGAGTAAAAATTATCAAAAAAAAATTTGAAAGGCCAAATTGATGTTATCTCTTTCCTATAGAATACACAAATAACAGAAAAAGAGACGAAAAAATTCTCAATTATCAATACACATTAAAGTGTACGCAACTTAAATTTAAAAATGTTAAATAGTGGTAGTAAGAAAGAGAAATTTATACATTTTTTGGTATGGATTTTCATAGCACCAATACACTCAATTGTGTATATAGGTTTTGTTTATCTATGTCAACGAAAGTTACAAGACGGCTTGTAATAATGAGGGTTTTGTGTGCGACCAAAACCAAAACAAATGTATTACAAACCGGATTGTTGCATCGAGTACGCAGATACATTCTTAATTTGCCCATCTATACTTGAAAGTGTTTGTGAGAAAATAGAATAAAAATACTTTCATTTCACTAATACTTTGAAGATAAAATATAAAATCAACCAATGAAATTCTTTGAAATATTGTACGGTATAATTCTTTTATTTTCGCTCTTTCTTCGAAATAAATCTTGTTAGTACATTTGCAAGTAGCACGTGCAACAATGATGCTACAACTATCGGTTTCGAACTATGTGGTATGTAAGGAAATTTTAAGGAAACAACAATATGAGACAGCATATTAATAAAATGAGATGATTTATTGGAGCAACAATGATAGTGTAGCTCACACAACCTGTCTTTATTAAACTATAAACATAAAGTATTAACGAAAAATGTACTAACGGATACAAATAAACAAAAACTGTCAGTTCTGAAAAGAATATTTCGTGTTTTTTTACATTTCTGTATTCTATACTATATTTTCTCGGAGCAATTGTTTTTTTTTTATTTTAAATTTTTACGTAAATTCTTACTGGTTTGTATAGTGTACCGATTACCAATACTTTAAAGTATAGATGGAAACTTAAATGGAATAATAATATGAAATATCTAGAATTGGTAATAGATAAAAAAATTACATACGATGAAATTTTAGTTGCAATTAGTACTGCAGAAGTATTCTATCATTTTACAAAAGTTAAAATATTTTTTTTATGAAATCGAAAGTATTAGAGAATGTAACAAATCGAGTAATTTACTCGATTCAATTACATCTCTGGCAATCAAAAATTGGATTAACGGTATAGATATAATAATTTTTTTTTGTAATCAACTCGAATTGATTTGAGTTGGCTACAAATGAAATTATATTTCAGTATGAATTATATTTCCTGACTGCAGCGACTGACCTTCTACGGACTCACGGCATGGGGGTGGGTATTAAACTTTGACCAGGTTCATACTGATTTTTATTCGCTGCACCTTCCACATATACAATCATCACTATCGTCAATCATCACTCTATTTTAAATAATTTATCTAAAACTCATTATTAACTTAACACTTAACTGATATCATTAACTTCAATTTAATACAACAGTCGTATTTTATTTTATTTTTTACAACAGTAAAAATTTTAGTTAGTATCTCGAATACCAGGTGCGCGACATCTCATATTTTGATTTCTATAAGTTGGTCATTGTTGTTATTTTATTATTTTGACATTCATTTTGAGTTAACGATATTTTGTTAAATCTTGAATGTGATTATTTAATCGGTATTTTAGTACTTAAATTATTTAGTATTGGAAAGTGAAATCATTTAGATAATTTAAATGAATCAAGATGAACTTTTAATAGTACAGACCATTGCCTTCTTGAAGAACTGTAATTATCAAATTTGTATTTAACAAATTTTGATTGTACGTTATTATACCTATGCCGAAAATGACGATTTAAATAATACTCACTATGGTTTTCTTATAACATTATTTATCTTTTCTCCGTTGCTTGAAATTATAATTAATTAAAATATTAATAGAAAATAATGTATTGGTAAAAATTTAAAATTTTTGATGATTACCAAAAGAAACTATTTGAAAAATCAAATTTAAAAATACACAACGTACCAACCTTTAAAAATAATAT
This sequence comes from Tipula confusa, assembly GCA_963556175.1. NCBI lineage: Eukaryota > Metazoa > Arthropoda > Insecta > Diptera > Tipulidae > Tipula > Tipula confusa. The sequence continues at coordinate 135,339,075 of OY744476.1, read as the reverse complement.
CCAATTTCCAAAAAAAAATTAAAACCTATTTTATTTGAATTCCAAATCCAATTCCAATACCAAAATCAAATAAAATACGATTAACATTTACAACCAAAAATTCAAATTGAAATATTATTATTATTAAGAATTTAAAAGAAAATTACAACTTATCACTATTAAAATATAATATTTAGATTCATTTACCATTAACTATATCGTTTAAGTTATTGATGATGATGACGTTGCTGTCGTCACAAAAAATTAAAGATGCTGTGGTGAATAGATTTTGTTGTGTTTCCTTTGTTTTTTATTTTTTTTAATCAGTATGATGATGATTCTCGAATAGTGTTGTACAATTTTATCCTTTTATATTGTTGAATATGATGATGTAGCGGATAACAATTAAATTTTGTAGGATTGGGTATTTCAATCACATTGAAATATACGTTAATAGTAACGGGCTCGTGAATGTTTTTTTTTTTCAATTAATATGTTATAATTCACCATGTACAATTATTTATTTAGTTTTTCTTTATGTATACATATTATAGGTTTATAAAATTTAAATACTTTATAATTTTATTCTTTATACTAATAACTAATCATATGTACACATTTACATTTTTAACTTTTAAGTTTAGTTGTAAACAATTATTATTCATTTTTAATTTTGTCTTTTAATTTATTATACTTTATTTATATTAATGCCTCTTAACTTAAAGAGCTCGTTTTACTTAATCTGCCAATAACCAACTAACTACTTTTTATTTTTTTTTCTAACAAATTCTCAAAATTATTCCGGTTGCAATTTTTTTATTATTTTATTTTTTTACTTTTATTATATCTATACCGTTAATCCAATTTTTGATTGCCAGAGATGTAATTGAATCGAGTAAATTACTCGATTTGTTACAAGAAGGAGAGAGTGTAAAATTTAAAATGTATTAAAAGAAAATAAGTATAAATCGTAAACGCACCTCTATATCAATTGGTACAGTGTTTAAAGTTGCGATGTTTGTGACGGGAAGCGTGGGAGGTATGTTAAGGAGGTTTTTTAATCACTTCATTACGATCATTCATACGATGAACACAACTATGATCCCTGTTTGAGTGTAGAATCCATGGGCCGAGACTGCGTAAGGTACAAAATTAAAAATTTACCGCAAGAGAGTTGGATGAGCTTCGGCCCCAGAAAAGATTGCATGGATTAAAACATACAAAAAAAAAAGTTTTGTGTTTTTACTGATTTTACTGAAATTTAAGGGTTCATCCGTCGATGCACTCCTAAGTTTTGATATTTTTTATTTGAACGCGCTTTTGTTGTGCGCTAGAAAAAGATTTATTTTAACTGATTTTACACTAACTCAAAAGGCTTTACTCTTTTGAGCCTTTTAACTAAATCCTTATTATCCAGTAGCTGGATGGCCTCTTTATTAACATGGTGAAGTAACCGCTGTTCATGACTTCTAGCAAATTTTATAATTTCCGTTTTGATGAGTTCTATGCCCAGATCTTTGTGGATGTCGCTATTACTGACGACAAACCATGGTGCGTTGACGATGTTTCTTAGCACTTTGTTTTGGAATCGTTGGATAATATCCTTGTTGCTCTGCTTGGTACATCCCCACAGCTGTACACCATAAGTCCAAACAGGCTTCAGTATTTGCTTATAAAGCAAAAGCTTATTAGGAATTGAAAGATGAGAGTTTCTTCCCAGTAACCAATACATTTTATTGTGTTTTAATCCCAGCTCATCTCTTTTCGTTTTTACATGAGCTTTCCATCGAAGCTTAACGCCTAATGGCATATTAAGATATTTGGCAGTGTTTGCATGTGGTATTTCTTGATTATTTAAATATACTGGTTTATGTCCTAATCTCTTGTTCGTAAAGTCGACATGTCCAGATTTAATTTCATTTAATTTTATGCGCCATTTTTTTGTCCAGTTATGTTCTTGCTCTATGGCGGTTTGTAATTTCTTTGTTATATCTGAGTTGTTATCACCTACTACCATGATAGCTGTGTCATCGGCGAAAGTGGCTATCATGTTGCTTTGTGGGATTGGAACATCTCGGGTGTATAGTAAATACATAAGTGGCCCAAGTACACTTCTTTGTGGAATTTTTGCTTTTATTTCCTTAAGCTTAGAACATTCATATTTTTGCTGAAGCCTGAAATATCTTTCAGTTCTATATGATTGCAGAATTATGCTGTACTGTTTAGGTAGGATTTTGAGTTTGTAGATTAAACCTTCGTGCCAGACCTGTTCAAAGGCCTTTTTTCTCTTCTAAAGTCTTCTCAATTATATTGGTTATTCAATGCACTTGGCCAATAGTTGAGTGCTCACTGCGAAAACTGAATTGGTGATTCGGAATTTGGTTATTTTTTTCAATTATTATTTTGAGTCTTTTTAATAGTAACTTTTTAAAGAGTTTAGACATTATCGGCAGCAAAGATATAGGCCTATATGATGTCATTAGATGTGGCGGTTTTCCTGGTTTGGGAATCATGATAACCTCAGCCACTTTCCAATGTTTTGGCACATATTTTAACCTAAATGCAGCATTTATGATATTAGTTAACTTTAACGTATCTTTTCTCGGTAATTGCTTTATTATTTCTCCGGTAATCAGGTCAAACCGTTGTGGTGCTTTCTTTAAGTTTAAATTGTTTTTAATTTTGTTTGCTACTTCAGTAGATGATGTAGGTGTGACCTCTTCGAAGAGGTCACACCTACATTATGTTGTTATATGTAGTGTCATTACTTGTATTATGTTTCTCAAAATTGGCATTCATGAGGTTGAAATATATTTTCAAGATGATTAGCAAATCCTTCTGCTTTTTGCTTGTTTTTCCTTGCCCATGTTCCATCCATTTTCCTGATAGGATCGATTGGCATTATTGGCCTTTTCAGAGTTTTAGTTGCTTTCCAGAGCGAATAATCCGTATTACTGTCATTCGTCAACTTACTTAAGTAGAAATTAACTGACTCATTTTTTAACGTCTGAATTTCTCTTGTTAATTGCTGAGTAAGATTGTTAAGTGTTTGTAAGATTTTGCCTTGTGGATCTCTAGTTTGTTGCCACTTTTTTCTGAACTTGCGATTATTCCTAAGGAGATTTCTAATCTCTATTGGACAACTATTTCCTTTCAATCTTGATTTGATTTCTGGAGTACTTTGCCATGCTGTTTGTTGAATATCCGTAGTGAACTTTTCTACTTCTATGGTCCAGTTGATCCATAGTTTTTAACGGAATATTCAAAAGTATTATTTGTTCAAGGTGTAGTTTGAGACTTTCGCAGTCCGTATATTTGTTGGTTAATACTGGATTATTCCCTTTTTGGATGATATACTCGCTTAGAGTTAGGACTATTGGAGAATGATCTGAGCTCATATCTTGGCTTTCTTCGATTTTCATAAAATTATTAGAAATATTTTTGGTTATAAAAAAATCGATCAGGTCAAATATTTTTCCTTGGTCAGTTGGCCAATGTTGGTTTTCCTGTTGAAATGGATTCACATCTTTCACATTTTGGCATTTTTGGATTCACATTTTTGCTGGGGTTTATTGACTACGCCTCTCGTTGCGTCGGCATATGTAACACCTTCAAGTCTTAGTTGGCAGCCATATGGTTGCCCATTTTCTTGTTTTGTCTACCTCTCGTGTCGACCATTTGCCTGACCATGCATTTGAGCTTTATTCATCCTTTGGGTTTTAATTTTCTGGGTTTCCTTTGCAACAATATATCCTCGATAATTAGCAGGATGACCTTGTCCACAGTGTACACACTTTAGATGAACTTGCGGATTGTCACATTCTCCAGTTAGACGGTGTTCGGTACATTTAACACACCTTGAAAGTTAACCATAATATTTTTGCGTATGTCCATATGCTTGACATTTTTGGCATTGCGGAATTAGTTTAGATTTTCTAAGTGGTTGAATTTCCACTTTGCAATCCAATAAACTAGAGATCTTATAACTGTTAGTTATATTTTCGTCACAGCTAAATGTTAATACAAACATGTCTAGCTTCTTTTTATTTCTCCAGCTAATTTTGTTCATTACGCTGATTATTTTAAGTTGTTTTGATGACAATTCATCTTTTATTCGTTCTGTGCTACATGAATAATGCAAGTTCCTTGCCATGACTCTGATTGGCCTTTCTTGTTTATTTTCATATGAGCGAAAGATAATTGATTCATCCATTTAGTGATGAATGATTCTTCTGAAACACTCGCCTTAATTATATCATAGAATGTGATAATTATTAACATCATCTACTATGATAGGTGGTGGGGTAGGTATTTTTTATCTGTTTTGATGTTTGTCTCAACCTTTTGAGGCTGAGTATTTTGATCCAATGTTTGTGGTTTTTGTGGTGGTGACGGTGTATTATTTAACCTTCTCTTTTTATTTTGCTTCTTAGACTTAAAACGAATCCATTCTGGTTCTGTAGCTAAGTCTTCCTCATCGGATTGATATTCAACGTTGTTATTAATCTTAGAATTGATGTTTTGGTTCTGTAGCATTGGTGTTTCGGTTTGACATTTACCATTGTTGACATTAAATTTGATATTCTGGTTCTGGTTCTGCCCCATTGATGGCTTTGCTTCGGTTTTTTGCTGCTTTAATTGCATCATTTCTTTTTTTAGTTCATCAATTTGTTGTTGTAAATTGAGAATAATAATGTTTTGCTGATTTTTCTCATCAGTTACTTGTTGCCATTGTTTATTCGTTCTTTTTCGGAAGCACTACTTTCAAGAACATATGTTTCACTATAATTATATGAGGTTGTTATACTTGCTTGTTGGGGTGCTGCTGTTGCGCCCATATTATTTTGGAATTGATCCATATTCAGATTTTCAAATAAGAAATTAATAGTTTTCTCAGGAGATCTAGTAACCCTTCCTCGCATTTGGAACAGGCTTTTTAATATTTCAATATTTTTGTTGTATTGTGTATGCAAGGATCGGTCCTCCCCAGAATCCAGTGAGGACCAGTCTCATCGAAGAGTGGATTGGCCAATATTTCCATTGGTGTACCACCTGGAGTATTATTTCATTCTGTTTTATTCATTACATATTAAATATTTATAGTGTAATCCACTCGTCTCTAGTATTTAGCCGATGTTTAACAACGTTGCCCGGGTGTTACCACGTGGAGGTATACTAGACACATTTGGAGATCTTTATATAGTTGCAAAATTGGAATATATTCCACGAAAGTCATGGCTATAGATGGTCAACTCCTACCCTATTAAAACGCACCTCAACACCCCATAAACCGTATTATGACCACGTTTGTGAACTATAACCCGTTTTAATTTTCTGTCAAAAACATAAATTAAACTGTTTGCTTTCAAAACTTAAAAAAAACATTGAGATTTGACAGTATTTATTCAATTTCAACTAGCCTAATTAGAACAGTTCTTATATATCTTATTCCTAATATTTACCCTACAGTTCATTACAATCTTTGACAAGATGAACTATCTACGTCAAAAGATGGAATAACAATTTCGAATTCGGTGCTCTCCGGTACTTGTATAGAATTCATGTTATCATTCATTAAAAATTGTTTAATACTTTTAATTCTTACAAAAGTCAACAGTCAACCATATATGAATTCATGAATGGATACAAAATAACAAAAACAGCTTCGTTTCCTTTTTCCCTTTACAGTTTTCAAATTTATCGATTTTCTGTTTTTAGAAAATTGAGAAAAACAGCAACAGCTTATTAATTTTTATATTTCAATAAACAATAATTCAATGAACAATAAACTGTTGTTATTCCGTTTTAAAAATAAAAATTAAAACAACAATTTTGGAAAATGGGAAAAAATGATTTTTATTTAAAGTAATAAATGAAATCAAATGAAAAATTAATATTGCAAATTTTTATATTTTTAATTACTGTTTTTGTTTTTTTTTTGAAAATTTAAATTTGGTTTTGATACCATGGTAAATTTATGGTTTAAACGCCGTATCAAATCTTTGATGTAGACTTTTGGATCATGATCGTTTAGATGACCGCGTATCCCAATTTTCGGGAAACTGAAAATCGTGCAGTAGTTTTTGCAGACTTTATTCTGTATAATCACAATAATACCAACTGCATTCACAACGAATTGATTGGAAAACCCGTATAATTTTGCATTGGTAAAATTTTTTACAAGTTTAACAGCTATTGACCGCAGGGACTGTATGTTTTACTTGCTTATCGTAACTTATGTATTTGAACTGTGATATAGTAGAAAAAAAATCACCGCAACATAATATCTGCAGTGCATAGGTGTACTGTAAAACTATATCCTATTATAGTATTGTATTCAAATTTATGTTTGATTAGTCCGACAAGGGATATCACAGATGTACGTACATATGCTGCATCTGAATTATTTTTTAAAATCTACAAAATAATGGAAAAATCAATAAATTTTTTTAGTCTTAGCGATATTGCAGCCATTAATGAATTTTTGATTTTAATAGAAGAGCCAGGATAGTTTTGAAAGTGTAGTAGTATTGTACATTCTCGACATTTTGTAAATTTATTATCGCAAATCCGGAATTCACAAAAATGTAATCCAGCATTTTCGAATTTATAAATTTAATGAGTGGGTTGATTTTGCATTATGCGCACTACTCACACTACTAACAGCTTCACTGCATGATTGATATGAGGGCTCTTTCTTGCTTTTCTCCTTGTAAACTAAGTCTATTAAGAATTATTGCCTTCTCGAACTTCCAATAGTGAGTGCTTCAGCATATGTTACGTTTGGATTAGTTCTTAATAATTTGCTTAAAATTTGGTGTGCCCCTAACTTTGTGGATATCTTGTTGAGGCTGATTTGATTTTTGGCCTGGTACTTACTGAAGTTTTCCTTGTTTTGTTGCGAATTTTTTGCAGCTCTCTTCTAACAATGCAACCTCTGTATTTGGCCACCCACAGTTGACACATTTTGGTGGCGTGTCTTTTTGTTTTATACATTCAGCCGTACGGTATTTTCCTATACATTTCATGCATCTAGACTCTTTATTACAAAAGTTTTGCGTGTGTTCGTGGACTTGGCACTTTTTGCACTGCGGGGAATCAGTTTAAATTGTTTAACTGCTTCTATTTGCACTTTCATATGGAGTAATTCGCTGATTGCATGAATATTTTTAATGTCTTCTGTTATTTCAAAAGATAACATATATAATGGAAGCGGTGGTTTGTCACCTCTTTTTAGCAGCTGTGTAACTTCTTTAATTTTATATTGTTTCTCCAAAAGATAGTCTTTTATCTCTTCTGGTTTGCAGGAAGCGTGTAGTTTCCTAACAATGACTTTGGTTTGTCTTGTCAGTTTATCTTCGTAAGAATACCATGTTGTTTTGTTTTCATTAAAAGCTCCTGTTAACTTTCTATAGCTATCACTGTCTGGGAGATTTATTTTGATATCACCACTATTTACAGCTGTAGCTTCAAATTCTATCCGATTGTCAATCGCAATTGGATATTATAACTGGAGGTGGCCGTGGCACTTTTTCTGCCAGTAGTACATTACTACATCCGGTTGGAAGCTGCTCAATTGATTGGTTCAGTTTGAGGGAAATCTGTGGTGATTTACTCATTTTGTGTTTCTTATTTTGTTGAGGTTCAGAATCCATCCCATTTCTCTTTTCAGCTCTTCCTCGTTTGTTTTATATATAACCTTTATATGATCATTGGTATCGTGTTTTCCTGCAGCTTAGAGGTTTCTTTCTCAGATATAGCTGCTTTTAACTCTTTGTTTTCTCGCTGTAAGTTTTCGAGATATTTGCTTAGATTTAACATTAACTTTTCAATTTCGTAAATCTTATTGCGCAGTTCTGCGTTATCCCTTTCCAAGGTGTTCGCTAATGGTGGTGGTGATCTGCCCGCCCTGGGTTTTTGTCCAAATAAGTTAAGTTGCCTAAGAGGGCTTTTAAACAATGATTGGCTCATCAGATACCGTTGAACCAGCCTCGTTAGAGGGTGGATTTGCCAGCTGCTTAGCTGGGTTACCACCTGGGGTATAATTATCTGAATTAGTTGTACTCATAGTTTATTTTACTGGACATGGAGTATCTACCATTCTGACCAGTACAAGTTGGTAGTGGGTCTGGTTTGATATAACCAGTATTGCTACCAATATTGAGTGAATTATTTTAGATCTTAATTACTGCTATTGATTGATTTACATTTCAGAGAAGTTGTGAATACAGTCATAAACGGTTCGAATTAAGACCAATTAGATGTTTAGATCACTATATAGTGATAAAGAATCCGACTAAAAATAGGTTATTGGTATATTCCGTAACGAACTAGACTGAACCTTTCAATTATATGTTGTAGTCGAGTTAAGGAAGACAAGTCGCTTGTTGGAAATATTAAAAGATCACTGCCTTTACTCAGCGATTACAATATAAATGTCAAAATACAACATAAAAGAATACTAATAGAATATGAGTAAGCTAAACGAGAACAATTTGACCTCAAAATTGCTAAAACACTGTATGAATTGCTACCAACGTATGATAATGTAATTTAAATGCTGGAAATGGTACTTTCATTGCAAACTATAATCCGATCATTCATTTATCTTATTAGCTACAAAGCAAAATTCCCACAATCTTATGGTACATCTGACTTTGACCTAATATATAAATATTTAGCGACGAATTTTGAGAAAATCGGATGGAATACATTCAAAAATAAAAACAGCCGTTCAATAAAAATTAATCGGAATGGAGCCTTCATCCAACCTGAACAAAAGAGGATATAATAGAAGATCTCAAAGGACAAGGGCTACAAATAGAAAATTCAGCAAAAAATATAAAAAGAGAGAAAGTCAAAGAAGAGACTGAATTTAAAGTTATAATGCTTACTTTGAGTAACAAAAAATATAATGACGCCATCTTCATAATGAGAGCTACCTTAACCATGAGAGTTCGAATAGAAACACTTAGAAAAACCACTGGAATAATAGAGCAATGTAAGAAGTGTAAATACTATAACCATATGTAGTAATATTGAAACGAAAGCCATGATGTGTAAAGTGCCATGGAAGGAGGCTTGCCACCTGTGGAAAATGCCGGAGGAGGACAGTTAAACTTTTGTTTTAAACACTGCTAGCAACAAAAACATTTTTCCATTTTATATGTCGAAAACATCGAAACATCCATTTTGGCAAATCTTCACTAAGGATTATCTTGATAAAGCTTGCCAAATAATAATAGTTCTATCTTTAGCAGGCAATATCCATCTCGTCGATAAGAATTTCTTTATATTCAATTTTTGAGTAATTACAAGATTCAATCTATTTTGGTCGAAGTTAAAAACGTCGTAGCGGCATTAAAAATGTTTCATAAAAATAAACTTTCATTATCAATCGATCTTTGCTCCCTCGTGATAGTTCAATATCACCCTCGTTATAGTTCCTTAGTAACAGCCATATCTTTCGTTGTGGTTATGCGTTTAGCACATACTTTATACCATTATCTTCACAATACCTTTGGAACAACTTACACGTATAAGCGTATTAGGAAATGGTCCAAGCTGGTCGATATGCACGGTATTGTATGGAAATGGTATCGGATGTAATTCCCCTCCCTTTTATCCTGATAGTGCTTTTTCTCCCTCTCGATGCAAGCTGCCATAAATTTTCATTTTTGGCATCAGTTCTTCCTCACCGTTTGTTTTCCGGCTCAGCACCACCACATGCTTTATTTGAATTCCTGGTCGATATTTCATGACAAAATCGTAATCTGATAATTTTTGCGGCCATATTGAATTGATTCTTGATATTAAATTTTTTTGTTGAACAAGTTTGTAATGACGCACAATAGGTTATCATCGCGACGAAGGCTAAAGCTTCCAATTCGTATGAATATTACTTTTGTTCACATTGGCTGGTCTGTCAGTTTAAATAGGCCACAGGTCGACTTTTTTATACTGATTGACTTGCAACAAACTTCCATTAAGCATCGGTAACCACTTTATGTTCTAAATTAGGGACTTATATTGCTAACGTTTTGCGATTTCCTAATTTAAAATATAAACGCTGTACCGCTTCCAATAATTTTACCAACAATATTAAAGTTTTTCATGAACTTTCGAAAGAATCCTGCCAATCCCATAAACTGTAGTCATATTTAGGTTCTGTTCTTCGGCTGTGGAAAATTTACATCGGTACGTGATTTTGATCTTCCGAGTGTAACACGCGATCGCCCTAAAAATCCTACCTTGCGTTTAAAGAAAAGTGACTATTTTCCAGGTTAAGAAATTGACCATGGCACTTTATTGCATCTAACAATCACTCTAATTTTCCCTCTGATATACCACTATTTCCCCATTAATCTCGTCAACTGTTCAATTCATAATGTTCTTGAAAATAGCAGGGAATCGGCCTACCGAAATGACATATTTAGAAACTTATAATGTCCATCGGCAGTAACAAAAGCTGTTATGGGTATTAAATCTGGAGTTTTCTAAACTCATCCCTACCTGGTAATATCCTAATGGTAAATCCAAAACAGTGAAATAATTAGTTTCGAATAAACGTTGAAGTAGATCTTCCATAATCACTAAAGGAGGTTGGTGTTTCACCATTACAGCGTTTACTTGTCAATAATCTACTCACTCTTTTCACATTTACCACCGTACTGTCGTTCTTTTCCAATCCTACTCTGTGTTATTTACATTCCCGGATCGCACTCTAAAAAATATGATATTTATTTTTCTGATGGAGGACAGTTTTGTGTTCGTGGAGGATGGAGGCAATTTCTTAGGAAAGGAGGACTGTCCTCCACAAAGGAGGACGGGTGGCAAGCCTACTTGGAAGACACTCTGCTCAGATGTGTAAAATGCAGTTAAAAATAAGAAAAATTTCAATGTCTCTTCAATTTATTATCCCAAGACATAATCTAAATAACAAGTTATTGAACCACAAGTTATTGAACAAGTTATTTTAATGTCAAAAACAATTTTTGGGCATCAAGATTAATAACCTCGAGGGATAGATACCTACTTGCAGCAGGCGTATAACTGCGTTTTTGGTACAATATACATATAGGTAAAGTTGAAGAATTAAAGAAATAAGAAATTAATCGGTTAGCAGATTCGTAGTATTATTGGAAATAAAGATACCTAGTATTCTCTATGGAAAGGACTAAAAAGACCAAATGCTTGAACAAAAAGCTGAACCTTTTGCATCTCACCTTGAAGAGACATTTCAACCACTCGTGACGCAATCAACGGAAAAGAAAATAGGAAAGCAAATAAAAAGAATTATAGAAAAATACTACAAGTAATAGTAGTAAACTACTGGAGACGAAATTCATCATAACCTGAATACAAAAAAATCACAATTCTATAATTTATAAACAGGCAAAATAGTATTAGAACTTTTAAAAAAATGCGAGTGCAAAACCTTATTCATATAATTAAAGAGTCATTTCGACTGAAATGTGTACCTCAGGAAAGGAAAATAGCCGAAATAATTATGATACTAAAATAATAAAAATGGGTTCAAAAATCTTCAAAATTTCTGAGAAACTGCTGCTCTAAAGGATAAAGCCTATAATATTTGAAAGAAATATAATACCGCGCAAAGATTTTGAATAAAGATTGAAGATTGAAAATAATCTTTCTGGAAGTAATCCAATCTATCCATAAAGTATGGCAACATAGGGTGAGATTCCGGTTCAATGATAATGAAAAATGATAAACTTATTATCGATAAACCACAAATTGCGATTCTCTTTTAGTGATAAATGATAAATTTGGATCAAATTTGGTTTTCATTGCGATTTTGTCGCTGAAAAGTATTTATCATCGATGGTAAAATTATTTTCTTTGCGCCTAAATGTTTATTGTATTTTATCAAAATCAATCATCGATTACTGTGACGATGAGAAAGTTACGTCAAATTTTTGGGAGAAACAACGTTCCAACAAAACGCACTATTTATCGTGTAGTGAATGATTTCGAAGAAAGAGGGTTTTTAAGTGATAGGCCACAACGTACTGCAAGATCGGCTGAAAACATTACTGCTGCTCAAGAAAGTGTTCAAAACAATCCATCAACCTCAATTCGACGCCGTGCTCAGGAGCTTGGTCTTCAAAGAACAAGTTTGGCCACAATTTTGCACAATGATTTGCATTTGTTTCCATTTAAGATTCAGTTGACACAAGAGCTTCTTCCACAAGACCATTTACGCCGCCGTACATATGCCAATAGGATGTTACAGCTCGCCCATGACAACCCCGACTTTCATGAAAAAATCATAATGAGTGACGAGGCACATTTTCATTTAAATGGATATGTGAATAAACAGAATAGTTGGTTCTGGGCAATGGAAAACCCTCAAATTATTCATCAGTCACCTTTACTTCCATTAAAAGTGACAGTCTGGTGTGTAATTTGGTCAGGGGGAATCATTGGACCTTACTTCTTTGAAAATCAAAATGGCGTAACGGTAACTGTGAATGGGGAGCGATATCGTGATATGATTGAAAACTTTTTAACGCCACAACTGCATGCTTTGGGCTTGATTAACATGTGGTATCAACAAGAAGGTGCCACATCGCATACAGCCAGGATTACAATGGAATTACTGCGAGACCTCTTTCCACAACAAGTTATTTCAAAAAATGGTGATGTTGATTGGCCTCCACGGTCGCCTGATTTGACTGCTCCGGACTTCTTTTTGTGGGGATATCTAAAAAGCAAGGCTTATGCAAACAAACCAGAAACGCTTGAGCAATTCAAACAAAATGTTCGCGACGAAATTAATTAAATACCGCGTAAAATGTGTGAGAATGTAATGAAAAATGTGCTCAAAAGGGCTCGCATTTGTAAGGCTAACAGAGGCGGACATTTATCTGATATTGTACTCCATACATAATTGCCGACATTAAATAAAACATTTATCAATATAAGATCCATTCTCTTTCATTTAATCAAAAATTATAAACAAACAAAGTAGTATACCTTCCCGGCGGACATCCTGTATTTTGTACATATATGCCCTGACATCATGCGTCAATACTCTGAACTTCAATGTATTTTCAATGTTAATGACAAAATACAATGTTAAAGCAAATGAAAAGTTGATAATTATTATTATTATTTCATTATAATATCATCTAAACAAAATCGCTCCACTGGGTTGGTTTATGCAAGCCAATATTGCCGTGTTAAATGTAAAGAAGATACAATCAATATACAATATAAATATCAGTAGGGGTCCCGAAGGTAGCGTCCTGTGATTAAGGTTGTGTTTATGTACTTTATACAAGCGAGACACCAAAAGCTATTTTCGCAGATAACACTGTAATTCTAGCAACCAGAGCTAATGTAAAAGAGGCAACAAGCAAAAGATCAAAAGATTCACTAACATAAAAAGTTAGCTGGATAAATGCTTTGGCATGACGCTTAAGTTAAAAAGGAAAGAACATGTCAAAAAAAGATGAACTTAACATCAAATATAGACACATGCATTGGCTAATTGGAAAATACTGCAGTTGCAAAATATTGTAAATCTATGCTGAGTAACAGAAATGGAGTACGACGACGGTTTGAGAAAAACTATGGCTAAATTTCACGTGCAATTATATTTCACCATCGATAGCATCGCATAACCAACAAACTCTGAACTACATAAATCTATATATCACCAATGCTCAAACACCTGAATAAATAATCAACTAAATTTAGTTTGTCACATTGACATAAACTAATTCAATTATTTATATTTAAAAAAAAAACAAGAAAGGTTAAGGCATTTCATATAAATTTCTAAAACTTTTAAATTATTTAATTTTGGCAAGAAAATAAAATAAGCGTATCACATAACCCCAAAGAGACAGTAGCTAACTATATAGATTGAGCGCTATGAGTATATACGGAAAAATAAAATGTCAAACAAATTTATTATTATCAAAATCAAACAGACAACTTTTTCTCGAAAATCGTCTCCGTCTCCTTCGATATTATTATGTTATCGAACCAAATAATAAATCCCATATTCTGATTTCTTACAAATAAACGAAAGAAAGTCAATTGAACATATTTTTTCCATCCTTTTTTCATCCTTTCTTATCATTTCTACAATATTTGATTGATTAAGAATAGATTAACTGGGATTAGGGAAAAATCGATACAAAAAAAAGATTTTGTTTTTGTGTGACTCTGTATAATATGATAATACGAGTAGTATCGATAAGAAGAAAATGAATAAAGTTGAAGTAATAAATCTGGATGTTTATAAATTACATTATAATGTTTATTAGAATTTTTTATTTTTTTGACAATTTATGTAGAAATAATATTTGAATTAAGATATTGTCAAAAAAGATTGATAGAAGATGCAGCAGCATGGAAAAGAAAATAATCCGTTTGAAATTATAATCACATAATAGTATGTATTTAAGTCATGTATACTAATCCAGTATATAAGATGTGGAGGAAACAACACCAAACCGATATACCAAAACTCAATTTAACATTTAAATTAACAAATGCAGTCGATGATCGAGAATAAATATCACTTTTTGTGATAACTACTTAGATGATTAATTATACTCGAACACAGTTTGAATCAGCGTGGTTTAAGGTGCCTTCACGAGTTCGACCATTTACCCACTCAATTTGCTCAATTAAGGTCACGTGATCAAAAAAACAGCCAATCATGTATCCACTCAAATCACCAATTTATTGTCATGTGATAAAAAAACAAAAAATTTTGTTCCTTTCAACATCAAGTATTTAGAATGTCGTAAAGAATGTCGTTGAACACCGATGTACTCCGAAGTTAAAATATTTCAAGAAATGAAGAGATTCTAATGGGTCAGTTTTAAAATTTGAGGTTGAAACATCTTCTTAATTTTCTAATGATGTGATTAACCATCGATCGACAAACTCCCAATATAAAATATTAATTACAGCCATCGGTATTTGGGGTGGAAATAGGATTTTGTTCCTTCTTTTAAAATTTGTTGAGTCATCTACATTCTTTTTTTTTTTGTTAGTCTTTTCAGACTAACCATCAATTTACATCTGAATTCTTAAAAACTAAACTATAATGAGGCATCCAGCGATGCTGCAATGCCTGTTCGTTAATAGGTAGCTGCACACATACTGACCAGCTCGAAGAGTTTGGTTCTCTTTAGTCTTCTAACCAAGTGTTCATTATCCAGTAGCCGAGAAGCTTCCGCATTAACATGTTGCAATAGCCACGATCCATGCTTCGTTGCAAATCTTTTTATTTCGTGTTTTACATCCGGTATCCCCAAATCTCGATGCAAATGTCTATATTTAAGATCAAGCTCCTTTCTCTTCTTCTTCACATGCTCTTTCCATTTGAGCTTAACGTCCAGTGTCATACATCGTTTATGCTGATTGGCGACGGATTAACCAATAGTTTCTTCTTTAAGTTGACAAGAGCAAA
Organism: Tipula confusa; assembly: GCA_963556175.1. Classification (NCBI taxonomy): domain Eukaryota; kingdom Metazoa; phylum Arthropoda; class Insecta; order Diptera; family Tipulidae; genus Tipula; species Tipula confusa. Next base: position 135,323,639 of record OY744476.1, on the reverse strand, counting down.
TTTTAATTCATTAAGTTTGATTTTCCATCGCTTGATCCACTGGTAAATTTCTTCACTTGTATATGGAAGTTTATTCGCCGCCTTTCCGACAGTTTGCGCTGTTGCTAGTATAGCGGTGTGGTCAGCAAACGTTGCTATGCTTACATTGTCGGACTGTGGTATATCACTAGTATAAAGTAGATATAGAAGTGGGCCCAGGACACTGCCTTGTGGGACATCTGCCCTTACCTCTCTCAGTTCAGAATACTTATCAACTTGTCTTACTCTGAAAAGTCTTTCAGATAAGTACGACTTCAAAAGGTTTACTTATGGTCCCGGAAGCATAACTTTCCATACCTTATCGAAAGCTACTACCACGTCCAGAAATAAGGTAGAACAAATTTGTTTATCTTCTAACGCCTTTTCTATAATGTCTGTAATTCTGTGAATCTGGTCAATTGCTGAATGTTTACATATGAATCCTTATTGGTGATCCGATATTAGGTTTCTAATTTCTATTATTGGTGTCATTCTTCTCAGAAGTAGTCTCTCCAATAGCTTTGAGATGATAGGAAGCAGGGATATCGGACGATATGATTGAGCTTTATTTGGTGGTTTACCTGGTTTCGGTAGTATAATAACTTCTGCAAATTTCCAGGCAGAAGAAACATGCCGTAATCTTTTAACAGCATTAAACAAATGGAATAGTTGAACAACAGCTTTCTTTGGTAGTTCCTTTAGAATTTCTCCTGTTAAAAGGTCATATCCAGGAGCCTTTCCGGTCTTCAGATTGAATTTTATTTCCCTATTAACTTCTTTCTGGGTTATTAGAGGGATTCTACCCCCATAGTCGTTGCTTCCATTTTCGATTATAATATCCGATCGGTCTCATTCGGTTGGAAAATACCAGCCAGGTGATCAACAAACACTTCAGCTTTTGATTGGTTACCCCTGGCCCACGAGCCATCACTTCGTTTAATAAGAGGGATCTGCATGGGGTTTTCATTCTTTTGGTTGTCTTCCATAATGAGTAGTCTGTATTTTCATCAGCCGTCAACTTTCCAAGAAACGAAGAAAACGATTTTTCATTTTACTTCTGAATTTCTCGCTTAAGCTGCTGTGATTTGTTATTTAGGAGCGTCTTGTCAGATGGACTCCTCGTTTGTTTTCATTTTTTTACTAGCTTTCCTTTTTTCTAAGACCATTTTCTTTTGGGTAGTTTGTACCAGTAGTTTTGGATGCTGTTTCTTTAGTTATTCCACGCGGCTATGATATGAATGATATTTGTGAAGTTTTCATCCTCTTCCTCTAGCTCCGTTACCGTTTTTAAGCGTGTTTGTAGGTTAATAATGCTTTCTAATTCAGATATGAAGCTAACCCAGTCAGTTATTTTATTCACAAGAGTTGGTCTTGTTTCCTTCCTAATTATCTTGTCGCTTGTGGTAAGTATGTACAGAATGATCAGAGACTATATCTGAATTATCCTCTACTTCAATAAAATTTGATGAAACTTGTTTTGATATACAGAAATCCAGTAGATCAGGAGTTTTAACTGCGTCCGTAGGCCAATATGTCGACTTGCCAGTGGAATGTATGTTCCATCCCATTTCATTTTAGGATATTCAAGTAGTTTGATTTCTTCAGGTTGTATCTAGGTGGAAACTATACCGCTCCTATCTGCAGGCATTGCTTGGTAGATGTAATTTCTACTACGGTAAGCTGGGTTTTAGGTGATTGATAATGCTGGCATTCATGGTGTTTAATATAATTTTTTATTATAACAGTGGTTCCACCTCTTGCTTGGTTATCCAGATGAATTGTTTCGTAAAGTTGGTAATCCTGAATTTTTAAGTAAGATTGTCTTGTTGAGTGGGTCTCAGATATCAGACACACATCGATCATGTTCATGTTTTTTATTTTTAATACCGTTAGCATTCCATGAAGCAATTCTCAATTTTTCTTGGTACATCATTTTGGGAGAAATAGAATAATGAAGCAGAATTGCCCTGCTCCAATCCTCAGAAAGGTTGCTTATGGCATTTGAAACATTCTGCATCATTTCCATCAGAGTATTCGAATGTGGAGGGTTCAACACTAATCCTGAGCTGACCTTTCCTGTCGCAGCCACCTGTGCATAAGATATACCACCTCTGAAATGATGACTAAAGGATTCTGTTGGTTGACTCTTTTATAAACTCATTGGTTTATTTTGATTTTTTCTTCTTTTTTGGAGTTCTTTAGCTACCAGATATCCTTCGTAGTATAATTTAGTTCTCTTTGTTCATCCCCAGAGCTGGATGCCATAGGTCGACACAGGCTTAGGTATTTTCCTGTATAAAAGCAGCTTGTTGTGAATTGCAAGCTCACTTTTTCTTCCAATTAGCCAATACATTTTTCTGAACTTTATATCAAGTTCTTGCCTTTTTTTCTTGAAATGCTCTTTCCATCGAGTGTCATACCAAGGTATTTTGCCGTGTTCGCATGTGGTATTTCGTGGCTATTTATGTAAATAGGTAGATAATCTACTTTTAAAGAGGTGAAGGTTGTGTGAACTGATTTTAGCTCATTCAATTTTATGCTCCATTTTTTTGTCCAGTAGACAATCTCATTTGCAATGTGCTGTGATTTGCTGGTTGGACTTTCAAGCCAAAATTGCTGTATTATCCGCAAAGGTTGCAATATCCGTTTATCCAGTAAAATATGTCATTCGTATAAAGCAAATACAATAATAGTTCCAGCACGCTCCCTTGTGGTACTTCTGCTTCAATTCTCTTGAGTGATGAGAACTCTCCTTCATATTTTACTCTCATAGAACTGCTTAGCGAGGTCACGATGTAATTCATCGATGCCAGACTGGATCAAAGGGCTGGGCAACATCAACTCTGTGTATCTGGTCTATGGTGGAGTGTTTTTCTCTGAGACCAAATTGGTGAGATGGTAACAGGTATTTTGCTTCAATCGGAGGTTTCATCCTTTTAAAGAGTAATTTTTCAAACAGCTTGGACAATGATTTTGTAATACAGATATAGGTCTGTAAGATGTTTTCTCATTAGGTGGCTTATTAGGCTTAGGTATCATAATAACTTCTGCTATTTTCCACTGCTGAGGAACATATTCTAAATGCTGCTTTGATTATGTGTAGCAACTCCTTAAGACATTTTTTTGGTAGTTTTTTAATAACTTTTCTTGTAATAAGATCGTATCTAGGACCTTTTTTTGCTTTTAGGTTATGTTTGATTTCATTTTTTAGTTCTTTCATTGTAAATGGTCGTATGGCTAACTCGTCTTCTTTTTACCTTAGAAAGGTATTTTCATCTGCTGCTTGTCTAGTCGAAGGTTTAAACGTTTCTTCCAGATGTTTAGCAAAAACATTAGCTTTATCTTTGGGGCTTTTGGCCCAAGTATAATCTGCTTTTTTTATTGGTGGCATCTGCGCTTTTGGTTTTTAAGTCCTTTTGTAGCTTTCCATAAAGAATACTTACTTTCTTTGTGGCCAGACAGACTTATTAAATATTTGTTGAAGCTTACCGCTTTGGTTTCTTGTATTAACTTCTGCAAGATGTTTTTGAGCTGATAGAAAACAGTTAAGCTCTCTGGTGCTCGATTTTGCGAGCTTTTTTCTGACCAAGTTTCTTATTTCCTGTGTATATGTTTCATTATTGTGAGGTTTGCAATCTGAATTAATTTTATGAGCAGCTCTACTTCTTTTATAAGTTGTGTTTGGTTTTTGATTGGGACTTGAAGATCAATACTTTCTCAATTAACAGTGCAAAGGTTTCCCAATTGGTCTTTCCGCTTGTTAACCTTTATTGTGTTAACTTTTTTTGCATTGCCTTTATTTCGAGATTATCTTCGAAGTGGTTGATATTTTCTCTGATGAAGATAGTTGCTCCATCCCTGGCTCTTTCTTCTGGATGTATAGAATGGTAACAAGAATAACCTTTTAACTTTGCATAATACTTTTTAGTGAAATGGCTCTCTTCTATTAAGCATATATCAATTTTTTCTTTATTCAAAAAGATTTCTACCTCTGGAAGATGCTGTAGAAGTCCATTAGCATTCCAGACTAATATTCTTAGTGTTTTGTTCATTTTATGTTGTTTAGTGAGGGATCAGGTAAAGATACTGTTTTGCTACAAATCTGGTTAATTGTTCCGTCCTTCAAGATTAACTTGTCGTTTGTTTAGAAACTCTATTTTTTCTACTATTTTAGAAAGTCGATTGACAATAGCATTTAGGGTATTTTGCATCGTTGTCATAGCTTGTTGAATTCCATTATTTTAAACTGAAGGCCCAGGTAGCCCTTGTCGTGCTGCTTGTGAGTATGAGAATCTCTCTGTCACTTTCGCACTATGGAACGTAGGGACAGTTTTTGTCGGGATTTCTTTTTCTTTAGTTGCTCTCATTGGCTGGTTTTTGTTTGCCCTATTTCGCATGTTTTGTAGTGTTTTGGCTACTTCACATCCCTTATAGCTAGCAGGGTGGGCTCCCTGGCAGTTAGTATATTTTACTGGAGTGTTCCTATCTATCACGCAGTTCTTTGTATCATGCTTTCCTGCACATTTTACACATCTGGTTTCACGATTGCAGTATTTTGGCATGTGGTTGTAAGCCTGACACTTTTTGCATTATGGTATGATCCCTGTCGCTTTTTTTAATGGCTCCAATGACAACTATTCCCATGTTCCTAGTATTAAATATATTCTTAATTTTCTCTGAGTATGCAAAGGTCAGAGTGAATAGTGGTACCTTTATTTTGTTTACAGTACCCTCTCCGTTTTCGATAGATTTCCTTTCAGATTTAAACATATTAACTGCTTCTAAGACCATTAAATTCTTTCTCTTGGGGTCTTCAATTATCTCATCTGGCGTGCATGTTTGATGTAGACCCCTAGCAACTACTCTAATTGGTCTGGTATTTTTGTCTACATATGCATACCATTGGAGACCTTTATTATTCAATGCAGTTGAAAGTTTTCTATAACCGTCTGGATCAGGCATATTTACCCTCAAGACGTTGTTGTTTAGCGATACAAGCTTATACTCTTTTTCTGGCACTTCTAATTTAAAACTGCCGCGTTTTTTGGAATAGGCTTTGTTTACTACTCAGTTTTTCTTAAACAGATAAATGCAAAGAAATAGGACCGATTTACAACGGCTTATGGAATAGAATGATTTTGTTTCTAGGTAGTATTTGGAATCGCTTTGTGTCCAAATATGGTTTTCAAGTATTATTTTTGAAGGCATAAACCGATTTTGTGTAAACTAAATTATGTTTATTATAGATTTGTATCCATTGGACAAAACCTAACCACTATCTCCATTTAAAAATGGAATAAATGTGGAATAAACACCGGTTTGCTTCTAAACGACACAATTGCTCATTTTGTTATTCAAAATGCAAAATGTTTGCACCAAATTGAGTTACGTCTATTAACGTAAATTTCTGATTATTTTGCTCAAAAATATTGGAATAATTTTGTGTTCGTGAAAATCATTTTTCTTTTTTATTTGTCTAAAAGCATTATTATGTTTTTATGTATACGCATATATAAGAGTGATCTAGATTGAGTTTTTGTTGCGTAGTATTAAGCTTTTTAAAGCTGATAACATATGAACGAAGCACATGTTTTGTAATAAATTTATAAAATTTAGGACTAGGCGACACGAAAATTGTAAAGGATTATATATGTGTGTGTGTATATCACAGTATGTGGCAAAAGGTGTTATTGGTTCAATGATTTACGATCATATTTTTGACAATCGAGTAAATTTTATTGTGTGTGTATTTCACAAAAAATCCTATTAATAATTTTATATTTTATATTCGACTATATGATTGTGTCTATGTAGTGTTGACGCGGTGGCTGCACAATTTACATTGGAATAGGATTATTTTTTGTGGTGTGTCTCGTATTTTAGCACAATATAGATTCGAACATTCATTTGTAATTCAGCACATCACAGTCGAATTTTAATTTGGTACTTAGGTTATTCACGTCATAAATATTTTTATTTTTTTGAATTACGTTTTTTAAAATAAGCTTTCCAATTCAAATTATACAATTTATTGATGCAGAATGGATATTTTTTTTTGTTGTCGGTGCCATAATAATAGATAGAATCAGAATAATTCTAACAAAAAATGGGTACTCTTTTGTGATGTTGTTTTTGGTATACTAGTTCATTACAATATGAAAAGAGTTTGTGCCAGTGGACAATACTTGTAAACGTTTGTGTAACATATGAATATAATATTTTAATCATTTGAGCATTACCCCATGGTGGGTCATGATAGGGTCATCATGTCTTGTAAATGAATGTCTTGAACCAAAATGTCTTAAAATTGATAATACCAACCAAATGGGTATTAAATGAAAAAATTGTATCCAACAGTATAAATGGTTTTAGTTCGCAACACAAATGGATAAGGAAACTGAGCATATCAAAATAGCAACATTTATGGCGTCGTTAAGACCAGATGCACTGGACGTTTACAATTCATTCAACTTGAAGAACGAGGATACGAAAAAGTTGAAAAAAATCAAATCGAAATTTGAGGAACATTTTGCACCGAAATCGTCAATAACATTAGAAAGATACGTGTTTAACAAAATGTATCAAATGGAAAGTGAAAATTTCGATCAGTATTACACAAAAATAAAAAATCAGTGCAAAAAATGTGAATTCGGTGAATTGTCTGATAGCTTGTTGAGAGACAAAATCATAATAAGAATACGTAGTGAAGCAGTACGTAAAAGGTTGTTGTCAGAAACAGAACCGACCTTGGAGATCGGAATAGCGCAAGACAAGTGCAAGACAAGTGAAATGTCAGCAATGCAGCTGACATTTCGTTGTAACAGAGTTACAACGCAAACAATCACAAACGGTGAATGCAAATTCACTGAGAAAATCGGTAAAAAAAACCGGAAGATACGGAGAAAAGTGATGAAACGTTCGATTGTAAATTGAAATTGAAACGGAAAGTGAAATTGAAAAAAATGACAGTTGTGATTTGACAGTTGTAACAGTGATCAGTGATCTGGTTATAGACAGTATAAACACAGTGGATGAAGATAGGAATTGGGTCGTGAAATCCGAATAAATCAAGTGAAGATTAAAGCAAAGTTGGATACGGTTGCACAGTGCAACGTATTACCTAGACATATAGTCGACAAGACAGAAATCAGGATTGTAAAGTCAAACACCCGACGATTAATAGGATTTGGAAACAATAACGTAGATGTAGTAGGCGAGGTCGAAGTCGATTATCAAGTGAGAAACAAAATGACAAAATTAATATTTAAATTAGTCAACGCAAATGTCACACCAATATTAGGGAAACAGCCATGTGAACGAGAAAAGCTGATTATACGAGTAGAAGAATTAAGAATGAAGAATAATATTTTTGACTGGTTAGGCTGCGTGAAGAATTATGAATATGATATAGATTTGGTGGAACATCTAAAGTTTGAAATCAAGCCAGTTCGAAAAGTTCCGTTAGCAATTAAGGAACAGGTCAAAGCTGAAATTGAAAATATGGTGAAAATGGGAATGTTAGCAAAAGTTCATGAAGTAACACCAGTCGTATCACCAACGGTAGTGGTAAGGGAAGAAGGCAGACTGCGCGTGTGTCTGAACCCTACTGATGTGAACAACAACATCGTGAGATGGAACAACGGATGGTATCCGAAAAGACAATCGAAGAAATGGTAACCAGAATGAAGAAAACCAAGTTGTTTACAATGTTCAATACAACTAGAAATCATCACAAACAAAGTACTGTAAAAAGTAGAAGAAGCAGGATTAAATTGAACAAATAAAAATGTGGAGCAAGTGAAGTAAAATTCTTGGAACATGTGTTGAGTGGGAGTAGTTAATCAGCTGATCCTGATAAAACAGCTGCGATTAAAAATCTTAAGAGACCAGTAAACGTCCAAGAATTACAAAGCCTATTAGGAATGGCAACGTATTTATCGAAATTTATACCGAATTTGTCAGCGATAACAAAACCACTAAGAAATCTTATCATAAATAAAGTAGAATGGGATTGGTGAAAAAAGCAGGAAAAAGCATTTGACGAGTTAAAGTTAGCATTTTCCAGTACTCCTATATTGAAATTCTATGATACGAATGAAACGTAACTAGTCAAGTAGACGCGAGCATGAACCGGTTTGGAGCAACATTACTTCAAAATGGACAGCTTGTGGCATATGTCTAAAGCATTAAGCCAAGCTCAACGAAACTATCCACCAATAGAGTTGGAAGCAGCAGCGATAAGCAGGCATATGGGAAGTTTCATAAGTATATCTACGGAAAGAAGTTAAGAATTGAAAGTGAAGAAATCCAGGAGCTGATTAAAGTAACAATGTCAGGTTGGCCGAACAATCAAGCTGAGATACATGAATGGGTAAAACCGTATTGAAATTTCAGAGAGGAAATATCATATTACAACCGTTTAGTGTTCAAAGGAATGAAGCTGGTAATACCGAAAACTGACAAATACCGAAAATGTTGTATAACATACATCGAGGGCATTTTGGAATACAAAAGTGTCTAAGTCGTGCCAGGGAAATTCTGTATTGGAGAGGAATATCTACAGATATAACGTCATATGTGGAAACATGTTCAGTTTGTCAGTCGATGCTGAGATCAAAGGTGAAAGAACCAGTTATTATCAATTAAATTCCAAGTCTTTTATTTGAAGTAGTGGGAGCCGATCTATTTCATTGTATTGATAAAGTTTACATACTCGTAGTCGACAGCTACTCAGGTTCTTTTGAGTTTAAGGAATTAAAAATGAGTACGGCAAAGGAAGTTATAGAAATATTGAAAATACGTTTTTCCACGCATGGAATAACAGCAAAACTAAAGACGGATAATGGTCCACAATTGTCTGCGGCAGAGTTTAAGAAGTTCGTGAGTGATTGGTCGATCAACCATGCTACGAGTAGTCCAAACCATCCACAAGGCAACGTCTTAATAGAACGAAATATGGAAATAGCGAAAGGAATGATAAAAAATGCAAAAGAGATAATTCTTGCATACACTTAGCATTATTAAATTATTGGAATATGTCAACGTCATCAAGTTTAGCATCGCCAAATCAAAGGTTAATGAGTAGAGCTACAAGAACGACCATAGTAGGACTTCCGGAAGTATTAAAGCCGAAAATTATTTCGGATATAACTCACAAGTTCAAAAATGGTATGCTGATGGAGGAAGACGAATGGCGGAACCATCGAATGCAGGTGGCAAGGTTAGAATTAGTGAGGTGATTAGATTCCAGGAGTAATCACGGAGAAAACAAATAATCCGAGAACATTCAATGTTCGAACGGAGAACGGTAGTACATATCGCCGAAACACGGATCACATTAATAAAACGAGAGAACAGACAACAACAAACGAAAGCTTCAACAATGTTAACCGTATTACAGAGCCGATACATATTCCAGGAAGTATAACGATACTAACCATTCCAAGGTGAGCAAAGCAAGTAACGAGTCGACGTCAAGGAATTGCGTGAGTGATGACAATGGTGAAGTAGTTCACGATAACATAGAAGTAGCATCACATATGGAGTCTAAGGAAGCAACGACCAAGTTACCCATCGCTACCAGATCGGGTGGAATAGTCAAACCAATAAGTAAAATGGATTTATAAAAAAAAGAGGGATGTAACATATGAATGTAATATTGTAATTATATTAGCATTACCCATCATGGTTGATAGGGTCATCATGTCATGTAAATGAATATACTAATAAAAACGATTAGGTTAAAACGATTAGAAACAAGTATGTTTCAACTAACATTACAGTTTGTTGCTTTTCTCTGCTGACTCTCATGATCGAAATACACTTATAACATTGGTTAACAATATAACAGGAGGTTATAGCAGTAGCTATTTACGACTATGTCAATTGCTCAATCTTTGAAGTTGGTTAAAGAAGAAGTAAAACCCATAACGGTTTTAGTATATACCATCATATTTTCTGGAGGTTAGAAATGTTCGTGTTATGGTCAACATTTCAAAAACGGGCATCTGTCTTGTTGAGGCTAAATATAAGGTGTAAGTTTAGAATGGCCTCGTTATCGGCTAAGAATGTGTTCCTTTCTTCAAATGTAAAAACCAACCATGTGTCTAAGTTGAAACTTGGTTATTTTATGGCTGCTTGCAATTTTGAATCAGTGCCGATGAAATTCCTGTAAAAATCGTTATGCACCTTCTGACCTACTCTTTGATGGGCAGTAAAACTTCTGAGAGCTCCAATAAAGGCGTCACTTGACAAGTAACTGACGAGCTTAAGATGCATGGTCTTAGTGTTTAAGCATACAAACAAGCATATATAAGTTTTGCGAGATTACTGACCTTCTTTGTTCGAGATTAGCACTGATTAAGTCAGCCAACATACAACAGTTTTTTTATCATTTCACCAAAGGCTGAATGTTTTGAGGAGATAAGGTCCGTGTAGTGCAATCTGCAGGATTTGCGGTCGATGGCACATGAGTCTAATGTTTACGAGGTAGAATTGGGAAATAGTATGGTTTTCGACAAAATTATTTCAATTTTTAGAGTGACGGTTCAACCAAACCAATTCTCTGTTTTTGAAAACTTCTAAGTAGGTATGATATTTACATTAGATTGTGTTTCCCGAATAACTATATATGGATCAAGTTGAACAAAAGAACCGCAAATCATTATTCCAGCATAAAAAGCCTTTGATACATTCGTGCCACTACGGATCTTCTTTTATGCAATTTTTCTCTTTGAAAGGAGTGGATTACCATTGTAGTCTAGTTGATCAGGAGATATTCACACCAAAGAGTTTAAAATTCGACTATTTGAGAAAACTATTTGAACTCTTTTATTGTGTAATACAATGAGTTTCGATTCGTAATGACTTTATCAGTCTGGGGAGTCCTTTAACTTATACCTAAAACCTTAGCAGCGATAGTAGCTTCCGGATAATGTACTTGCAATTGTTTTGGATGGGCTTCTGAATAATCCATGGGAGCGGTTCTTTTGTCGCGGTTACGAAATCACCGAAAATCGTAGATGAATGTTTTAAAGAAAACCGTTCGACCAATCACCTCTCTTTAACCCATGAAAGTGCTCCGGAAAACACTCAAAAAGTTCTTATCGGGTCGTGTAGGTATGTTGTTGTATTCCTAGATGTAGGCGGTTTTTAATTGATGTCGTCCAATCATCCTGAAACTATCTATCCAAAAATAGTAGTATACTTAACATAGATTCTTGGGAATTTGTTTTGATTGGACCATCTTGGAGTTACTAAAAAAGTTATAGGCTCCAAATAGGATACCTGTAGTCGTACCTTGTGAAACTGCGGGTCGGTTAATTAACTGCGGGACGATTTGGTTGGAACTGTTGCTATACCCTTTGGTATAAGTGAACTTGACCCAAAAAAACCACTAACCGATATGGAAGTATTATGCCTTTTTATTCGCAAATCTTTCATGTAGAATTCCGTAATAAAAAATGAGTTTTAATGCCAAAGTCTAGATTTTCGGCCCAAAGTGCTTTATAGGGCTTCCAATTAAATTTGTTTATTAAAATATAAATAAGCCAAAGATGAGATACCCTAGAAATGTCTTCCAACGCCGTTTCACGTTTAGCCTCATTCGACGTGTCCATCGGCTGTTTAAGTTGCTTTACACTGAAGTTGTGCACTGGTGTTTTCTCAGCGAAAGAACGAATGAAGACATTGATGATATAAATATTAAATATTGAAATGGTTGTACCGCATTGAGAGAAGGAGGCTTTTGTATCGCAGAATTATACAAATCTTAATATGTTTTTTTTTAGAGAATTCTTCCGAAAAATACGGTCACTCATGATATTTGAAGGTGAAAATAACTAATGCTATGAGAAATGTACCTAGCTAATAATTCTCGTTAATTTGATTTGAATGAACTTTTTAATTTTCCATAGGCTAATGTATGTTGCTTAATAATTGCTTCGTGTGTAAATGTTTTCTAAATCGTTAATATTTTTTTTAAAAAAAACATGATAATCGTAATATTCAATTGTAGTAATAATTACAAAAAAGTTAATAAAATATTTATACATAATCATTTTTAAACATAACTTGCTAATTAAAATTTTTCCATTTATTTCCAGGTAATTCAACCGTTAAACCCTTGAAAGTTATAAAACAAAATCAGCGCCCGTGTAATTTATACACCTGCAGGCATCCACAACAAACACATTCATTTTATTGCTCATTCATTTTTATTTTAGACTGAGAAATATTGACCTAAGTAAAATTAAAATTAAAATTCATTTAAATATCAAAACAATTCAGCGAAAATTCAAATTTAAAATTTTTGGTTTTTTATTATTTATGTGTAAAAAAAAAAAAACCAAAACCAACAATAAATTTTAGAATTAACAACAATAAGAAACCATAATACAGATACACCTAAAATGAGGGCAAAAGTTAAAACAAACATTTTTAAATTAATCTTAAAAAAAAAACATATATAAATATTAATTAATTAATTAAAAATATAAATATAAAACACACTTTGTACATGATTCAAATTACATTAACAATTAAATTAATAAATCAAATTTATTAATTTAATTATATTTATAATACAATTAATAAAGATATATTATTATGATTAATTTAAAAGACATTTAAAATTTATTTTCTATTTAAATTTTATATATATATATATATATATATATATATATATATATATATATATATATATATATATATATATATATATATAAATATATATATATATACATATATATATATATATATATATATATATATATATAAATATATATATATATATATATATATATATATATATATATATATATATATATATATATATATATATATATATATATATATATATATATATATATATATATATATATATATATATATATATATATATATATATATATATATATATATATATATATATATATAAACTTGAGTTAGTCAAAATTTGTATTATTCGTTATATTTATGAAATGAAATAAAAATTTAATTATAAATAAATTATTATTAGTAAATTAAAATCTAAATTTTTAAATTAATTAAATTATTTTTCTTTCTCTTGTTTTGATATTGTTTTTTGTTTTGTTTCATTTAACTTTATTGTTTCCTTCTTTTGATAAAATAATGTAAAGATAAAAATAAAAAATTGTAAAATAAATTATTTAAATTAATTATTAATAATAAAAAATAAAAAAAATTATAAATCAATAAGAAATGAAAAGACAAACATTTAAAAAAAAAAACACCAACTGTTTTTATTTTAATTATTCGAGAGGTTTCGATAAATTGTTTTAACCAGGCGAAATTCATTATTTGAATTAACTAAAAATTGTGAACATTCCGACAAAATTAAGGCACTGGATTTTGAAAATAGTCGGTTTGTTGCACAAAAACAGAGTTTACTGGGCTAATTCAAATATCGGGTTTTAAAAATATTCGATTTGTCATAAAAGTTATTTTAGGTAAAAATAGTGAGGAATTAATAAACTCACTGGGAATAATGCGTAAAAGGCTCAACACATATATACATACAGCAGACGAATCTGCCAATGCGGTAACATGTCACTTAATTTACCAGTAACGTACAGACAAAAAACCAAAACTCCTAAAATTCTGTTTAGTACCATCTTTTAAATCAGAAATCTACCTAGGAGTAAATTTCTGGAAAAAATTTAATATTGCTCCAGATATTATAAGTGAAGTGTCCGTTGAACAAAGTCAGCAAAATCAGCAGTAATAGTAATAATCAACATCAGTTGAGTACAAATCATAGCAGAGATCTGAAACTAATTATTAAAAGCTTTCCCTCATTCGAAACAAACGGCATGGGAAAAACGAATCTTGTGAAATGGAAAATCGCGACTGTGTTTAGACTCTCGGAAAGCTAACGCAGTAACCAAGAAGGATGCTTATCCACTGCCGATTATCGATGGATTATTAGGAAGGCTACAAGAGACGAAATATATATCCAGTCTGGATCTTAAAGATGCGTTTTGGCAGATACCTTTTACTGAGAGTGCGAAGAAAATAACAGTTTTTAACGTTCCAGGCCGTCCTCTCTATCAGTTCTTTGTCATGCCATTTGGGTTGCGTAATGCTCCCCAAACCATGTGCAGGCTGATGGATCGATTGATACCACACCAGCTTCGAGACAGAGTATTTGTTTATTTAGACGATCTATTGATTATATCAGTTAGTATCGACGAGCACTTGGACATCTTGAAAACGGTAGCCAAATTATTGTCTAAAGCAGGGTTTACCTTAAACATCGAAAAAGCCGTTAGAGTTAGAGTGTCTCGCAGCTATAATAAGCATAAAAAATTCCGACCCTATATTGAAGGCTATAGATTCACATAAATAACTGATCACGCCAGCCTGCAATGGTTGATGACTCAGAAAGACATAAGTTGTCGTCTAGCAAGATGGAGTTTAAGCCTGCAGGGCTTTGACTTCAATATAGTACATCAAAAAGGACGAGTTAATATTGTTCCAAATGCTTTATCTGGAATTTACTGCGATACCACCGTTGAAGTCGAGCAAGAATTAAAACTACATGATAGGAAAATGTTCGATAAAAATACTATACATGATCAAGAATATAAAAATCTGCGTTTCGAAACTTAAATTAGATTCTAAAAACTATCCGAATTTACAACTAGTGAGCAATAAAATATTAGAATCGAACCAAAGTCTCAGAAACAGCTAACCGATGTACCCTGCTGGAAAATGTGGGTGCGATATGAGTTACGCAAAAATTTGCTTATTCTTGAACATGATTCACCGAATGGGGCACACGGAGGAATGCGAAAGACCTTAGACTGCTTAAGATGACTGTATTATTGGCCTAGAATGGCTGTAATAGTGCATAATTATGTATCAAAAAGTATCATAATTATGTTTACGACTTTACGCCCACCATTAGGTAAACATATTTTATCAGAGCGAGCATGGCAGAAAATATACGTGGATTTGTTGGGACCCTACCCGAGAACATCTTCCGGAAAAACCATGATATTTATAGTTTTGGATAATCTAACTAAGTTTGTTTATTTGAAAAGCCTAGCCAAGGGCATAGCATCAAACATTGTAGAATTCCTTCAGGACCAAGTGTTTCCCTTGTTTAGCGTACCGGAAACAATCCATAGTGATAATGGAGTTCAGTTTGTCGGAAAGGAATTTACAGCACTGATTAAGGAACTAGGAATACGACATGTGAAAACGGCATATTATTCTCCACAAAGTAACGCGTCAGAACGGGTAAACCGATCGATTGTCATGGTCACTATTCGCCACACTTCCTTTTATTCGGATACCACAAGATACTACACGCTAACGACTACAAATTGCTTCGTGAAGTAGAATTATTCGGTAAACTTTCGTTAGACTGGATCGGAACGTCGGATAGATTGGCAATCGTGCATGAAGAGGTCAAGAATAATATCGTTAAATCGTATAATAAATATGCTAGTTAATATAATCTACGTATTAGACACCGAGTTCTAGACGTTTGACAAACGGTATTTGTTAGACAACATCCCATAAGTGATGCGGCAAACAAATTTACGGCTAAATTTGCGTACTCCTTTCTAAAAACTTATGTGAAGGAAAAACGTGGAGACCTCTATTACATTCAGTTACATTGTAGATAAATGTCCATTCTCCATTGGAAAGCATCCTTTTCTGCTTCAAACTCAAAATTTTTAAGTAATTTTTAGTTTAAACCTGTGGTGTAACGATTTACTTAAATATTTTCATACCAACCTACATAAAAAAAAAAAGAAAAAAAGAAGAAATTTGTTGTTAAATTCCGCCAAAAAGACTAATACCTTGGTAATTAAAGTGAACCGTAAAATAAATAAAAATAAGCGGGAATGGGAGAAAACATGACTAAAACCGGGATTGTGTAAATTTGATAAAAAGGCGGAAAAGAAATAAAATCGGTGTCAGTTGTAAAAGTAGATTCATATGATTTAACACAAAAACGAAGGATGTCCATCCAAATGAATAATTGGGTACCAGCTTTGAAACAAAACAATCGCACGAGTCACCAACATTGGGTTAACAAAATCAAAATAAGACAAACAATTTTAGCAGAGATCAAGTGCAACCCCACATAAACGAGGATTCATTCGGTGACGTAGTACATTTATTTACCTTTAATTTATTTTTATGGTTAGTTGTTGTTTTTATTTACTAGTACCAGATAATTATTGTTTTTTGTCGTTTCACCCAAAATTTGTGAATGGATTTGTATTTTTTTTTTAGTTTGTTTGTTTTCTTTCTATATTCATTCTGGATATTGGATTATACAGTTCGTTCAAAAAGAATTATTATTTTTTTTATTTAATTTTTTTTTTGTTTTTACGAGGCGATAAGACCAAAAATATAATATTTTTAGTGGGATGATTGTATGCACGCGGGGATTAGCAGGTTAAAAAAACACTTTTTTTTGTAAATTTGTAAAAGGCTTCCTTCTCCATATGGTATAAAAACCCACCTAGCCACTAATTGCTTACTGATTATTAAAGTGTGTCATATGGTGATAGACCGACCCAAGCCATGCGTGAGTTACCGATATCCCTTTAATATTTAAAAAAAAATATGTTCAAATGTTCATAGCACTAAGAATAAATAAATATCCTTAATATGAATGTTCTATCATCAAACACACAGCACTACGGAAAGATGGTAAAGGAAGGATTAGGAGGGAATAAGGTAAGAGAGAGGAATAAAAGGAATAAAGATTTTCAGGGGCCTTATCATGATTTCCACGGAGGGTCTTAAAATTTTTCGATATGATGTTTCCCATCCGCTGTAACTTTTCTAATATGAATTCCGCTATCGAAAATAATTTAAACGCACTAATTTTTTTTTGGATAAAACGAACTAATTTAATGCAGCTTTGACATTTGTTTTATGGGAAGACATTAATTTTGGTTATTGTTTTGTGATTTGAGTGTTCACTTTAATAATAATAATAAAAATATAAAATGTATTCGATTGCTCCATTTTTGAAGATTCAAGAACAAAAATTAAAAAATTAATTTTGAACTACAAAAATTATACTATGTATACATATACATATATTTATATGAAGAATTAATTTATTATTTAGTTACATTGATGTCTAAAACAACGAACAAATTAAAATGCGACTTTCAATCATGTGGTGCACCTATTTACTGACCAACAGATCTAAACAAAACTCCTGATCTTATAGATTTCTATGTAACAAAAGGAATATCTGACAACTAAATACGAATGGAAAATTATGAAGACCTTACATTAAATCACTTTCCTGTTATCAAGACATTAAGAGAAACCTTTTTCGCATCTATGCACGTTGAAGAAGAAATTGATAAACTAATTGAAAATATACAGCAAGCAGTGTGGCAGAGCACTTCACTCTAATCTGCAAATAACATTAGAGGTACAAATTATCCACTCGAAGTAAGAGAACTGGTGGTTAAAAAACGTAAAGCACGTAAGTTCTGGCAAATAAATCGAACTGCAGCTAATAAAACCGAGCTTAATAACTTATGTAAAAAACTGAAATCTATTATCAGGAAAGTAACAAATAAAACAATAGAATCATATTTATCTTCACTTACTGGTCAAAAAGACACTGAATACTCCTTATGGAAAGCAACAAAATCGATCAAGAGACCAAAAAATTCAACAGCACCTATTAGAAATGATAATGGTACGTGGGCTCGTAGTAGTAAGCAAAAAGCGGATCTGTTTGCGAGACACCTCGAAGAAACGTTTCAACCACTACCCAGACAATCTGCGAATGAAAATGTTAATTTTGTACACAGATCAAATGAGCTTGAAATACAAACTGTAACTCTCCGTGAGTTAAAAGAAGAAATAAAAAGTGTAAATCCGAAAAAAGCTCACGGATATGATTTAATAACTGAGCAAATTATAAGATAAAAACATTCGAACCTAGAGCAAGTTCACAGAATCACAGACATTATAGAAAGTACTCTAGAAACGAAAAAGATATGTTCCAGCCTCTCTTGGATGTAACGCAAACATTTGATGGTGAATGGCACAAAGGATTAGAGTACCAGTTACATCGAGATCTTTCCAAACAGTATTATGAAATCCTAAAATCTTACATAACCAACAGGCATTTCCATGAAAAACATGAAGATGAATATTCGAATCTAAAGAAAATTTCAGCAGGAGTGCCGCAAAGAAGAGTTTTGGGCTCCATCTTATACCTCCTATACACACGAGACATACCACTAATGAAAGAAACAACTATAGCTACATTTGCTGATGATACAGCAATTTTGGCAGTTGGAAGTAATGTAACGCAAGCTACAGAAAAATTACAAACATCGATTAATACAGTTAGTAACTGGATGAAGAACTAATGGAGAACTAAGCTCAGTGAAACAAAATCGGTTCATGTGAATTTTACTAATAAAACAAACTGTGTCAGTATACCAATCGTAATAAACTTTAAACAAGTCCCTTATGCAAATACAGCAAAATATCTAGGGATGACGCTAGATGCCAAACTTAAATGGAAAGAACATTTCAAAAAGAAAAAGAACGAATTAAACATCAAATACAGGCGGTACTAAGAATACAAACGTTAAGATAATTCAGACGTTCCAAAATAAAGTACTATAAAAGCATACAAATTATTGTCTTACATATAGTATTGGAAAGAATCACTCCTCTGGCGAAAGAAATTATAGGAGATTATCAAGGAGGGTTTCACCCTAATCGATCAGTCACTAATCAATTTTTTTAACTAAGGATGATTCTTGATATTACGAAACATCTCGTGACGTACATCTGATGATCTTAGATTTCTACCAGATCTATGATTCAATGCATCGGGATAGCTTATGGTTTGCTTTTCAATATCTAGGAATACCAGACAAATATGTGCGTTTATGTTAATGACAGCAATGCAGTCAAAATGTTGTGTCAAAGTTGAAAACAAGCTATCACGAAATTTTTTCAATTAGCTCTGTGGTACGGCAAGAAAAAGTTGTTCCCGATACTTTTTAATCTCATGTTAGAATTGATCTTTCGTAAAAAAGGAACACCTCAGGACCACATCTTGTCCTGTCAGTGTAATAGAGCTGAATGGCAATGGTGTCAAAGAACTACTGTTTTCACTTGTACGATTCTCAGCTTCATGATCACTATACAATAAACAAAACACAATGGAGTTTTGTACTTTACGCCTTGTAATGGAAAAGTTCATTATTTTCTGTAAAATAATATTATGTGTATGAATCAGAAAATTATTCCCCTACATTAAATTTTTGTTATTCGTGGAACAACAAAAAAAAATAAAATAAAATATCAACCGAAAAAACAATTGTGTTAGTATTTTTATATAAATAAAGTATATTTTATATGCATGTGACTGTGAAGAAAAACGAATGACAATAAAACATATTAAATAAAAAAAAATCTATCACATTCAAGCTTTATTGTAACTTTTTATAAATTAAATTAAAGTTACTCACTAGATGGATTTAAAAAATATGAATTTTGCAGAAAAAATATTGTTGTCCGTGCTATTTTGTTCGTGTCTTCACCTCTGTTAAGTATATTTTCTTTGGTAGTACCATACCAATTTTTAAAGTAATTTTGAATGGTTCCTTTAAGGTGAACTAACCTCAAAGATTTATTTTGTAAACTTTTGTGTTGTTTCATGAGAAATGATCTGATCTTGATCAGATCAAACGTCAAGAAATGCGGCTGATATTATAAGTTTCGTATAATATCATAATCTCAAAAGCGAGCAGTTCCGCAGTAATATAAAAATGAAAAATATTTTGTACGTCTATAGAGTCCGTAGATTGCTTGCAGGAGAAACAAATTAGGTAATGTCTTACGGAGACTTGCTACAATGATTTGTACACTTAAAAATTCTTCTGACATTCGTTCACTTTGAAATTAATTTGTTGATTGATTCACGAGACTGTGAGACCCAGCACTTGTCAAGTGTTCCGGTTAACACCGGTCCTATTCCCACATCTTTTTACATTTAACAAATGATAGGATAGGAGCGATTTTCATATATTAATATTTCTATAAATATATTTCCATGCATAATAGAAACGACCCGGCTTCAGACACCACATGACCCTTACGGCACAATTCTATTTTTTTTTTGTGGTGTAGGGAAACGAAAAGTATGTCAGTAATGACAGATTTAGTCCGATTTCTCGGTAGCCAATATTCAAACTACTGTTAGTATAAGAATATCACAATTTTATTGAAATGTGCATTCTGTTTTCTGTCATCTCTTATCAACAATTCTAGTGTGCCACCATTGAACTGTAATCTGCAAAAAAATTGATGAAAAGTCAATTAACCACGTAATAGTGGCCACACAAATTATTTGTTAAAATATGGCAATATTTTATAGAAGTATTTATACTTCTTATGTCGAAGCCTTTTGATTAAGGTATATTTCAGAACAATCGGGACTTGTTTTATTGACTTTTTATCAATATTCGTCAGTTTGTAAGGTGTCATTCGGCAGGTCGGTAACGATTGCTCCTCGGTGTAGAGATCGACTTGTGTTCTTTGGATGGTCTAGAACAATACCAGAGCACACTTAAGAGGAAAATCTTTGTAGATTTTAAATTCCGTTCGGACACATCAATGTCCAGTTAAAACGGATAATTATTATTATAAAATTATTATATCACTTGCAAATGTATTCATTAGTATTTACAGAACTTTCCTCACACAAAAGAAAGCTCGTAATATTTATGAACCAAACCAGTCCTAAATGGTCACATGTAGCTAATTTCCGTAACTACCATAAATAAATAGCACGCAGATTTACTTAATTAATTTTCGCCGCTGGTAAGATCTTAAAGCCTACCCAAATCTTCTTATCATAGCTTGAAACCCCCACATTTTATATTTTTATTTTTTATGTATTTTAATCATCACAATCTAACTCCCAGGTGTTGTTGCCAGAAAATTGGTCTTTTTGTTTGAGAATAATTTTTTATTATTCTTCTGGATTTTCATAAATTTTTCATTCATTTAAAATAAAAACTTCGTCTATCAAAATATGGTAAATGAACCTCATGTCAAGTCCAAACGAAAATTACAAAACTAAAATCGCAGACGTTTTTGAATGAAGAAATCTTTTTTCTATGGAAATGAAGTATCTACATACCTTTCTAGTTAGTACCAAAACTAATACCTTATAAGTTGCCTAAGCTGTTTTAATGCCAGAAAAATAATGAACAATTCGTTCTCCAACATTTTGTTGTTGGTTGTTTGTTTGTGTGTATTTAAATCGTACCCAGTTCATTTCAAAAAAATTGTGGAAAGTTTCGAATTTTTTTTTTTTTTTTTTTTGTTTGTTTTCTAAGATGAAAATTATATTTTATGGAAAAAAAAAAGTTTTCCATTTTGATTTTACTTTTATTTTTTAACCATCATGCATAATTGTATGTAGTGTTGCTTAGATATTATAAAAATATATAACTATAAGAAAAATTAAAGACATGATAAAATTTAGTCACAAACCATTGTTTAAAAATGATAGTTTTGAAGTTAGATTAATTCTACAAAACTCAGACATGCACACCTCAAAACACTCAAATTAAACTAGTGTGAAGTTTTCGACAAATATCAAAATCTGTATGTGTATTGGTAATGTATTTTACAGTAGGCCAAAAATTTGTTATTTCATGTTAATTTCTTTGTTAATTTACCAACTCTAACTATCATTATATATTATATATATTATATATATTATATATATTATATATATTATATATTATTATATATTATAATATATAATAATTATAATATATAATAATAATATATTATAACATATACTCGTAAACTCAAAAAATGTTCGAAACTTATTACTCCTAAATACAAGTAAAACAAAATCTCTTCTAAAATCAAAAACAATAATAATTCGTAATACTATCCGACAAATAAAAGTTCTTAAGAATATTTAAATACGTCAAATCTAGTGGTTTAGTGGCCAATGATTGGCCAACTCCCAGAAATTTCCAATAGACTTGACATAAACGCAAAGTTAGCTAAGACTATGAAAACCTGTAGTAAAATAATAGCCAATAGTTATTACGATGGGGTTGAACCTTTTTTTATTGACTGTGAACAGTTGCATATTAAACAAAAATTGGAATTTATTGTTTTAGTTTATTAGAGGCCAGCTCACAGAGTTACCACCGAGATTTGGCTTATGTGAGTTGCATATTAAGGGATGTTCTTTTAAATAAAATTAGCCTCATTCTGATATGATGGATTATAGACCTTGTTATTTAGGTCGATAAATGGTCATTTTTGTTCTTTTTTATATAAATTTTAAAAATGACGTTTTAAAAATGTGCGGACGCTATTTCATCATTGATTGGTCGTGGGCACTATTATATGCCATTACAACTACATTTAACTGTCTCAGTATCTCGGAATACATTGAAATTAATTTCAATTTTTTAGAAAAGGGTACACCGTGGAAAAAATCTATTACTCCAATTTATATCTGCTGCTCTCATTTTGTGAAAATTATTACAGTGCAAATAAAGAAAAAACTTCCAAATATAGATGCTGAACATAAAAATTTAATTTTAGATTTCTTCTGTGCAATTCTCTGCGCCAAATCGGTTGAATGTGTTGACGAACTATTTCGACAGCTATGCCTTATAATGTGTTCGCCGAAAGTCACAAAAAGCAGTAAACCCTTGGGAAAATTTACATCGATAACTATGTCGACTCTGAAAATAGTAAGCCTATAGAGATTATAAATACAAATATTATTGCATGGCCGGAAGATACCGCAAATCCCTTTTACTTAAAATATAAGCGTATTTATGAACAAGTGATAAATAAAATAAATCAAGATCGTGGGTCAAAGGTAAATAAATTTCATTGTGATGAACTTATACAATTCATTGTTAAAAAATACTTTTCTTACATCATTTTGTGGACCAATTTTTTTTTCATGCAAGTTAGGTGTAAAAGGAAATAAATCTAACGCACTTGTTGAAAACTGGTTTCATTCGGTGAAAAACCAATATTTACAAAATAAGCGCTTGAAAATTGGACGAGTCGTAAATATTCTAAAATTTAAGTGTAAGCAAAAGTTTAAATCTATACAAATGCCTGAGCCTCTAATACCTACACCAAGAAACAGAAAGACCAAATATCTTCCCGAGGACATGCTCAATGAAGAGCAATGGAGTAAAAAAATGAGACTAACATCACCAAAACATATAGGTAAAAACGTTTTAACTCGTTATCTAAACAAATCGATATCTGGAGTAGAATCTAAAAACGAACTACGTGTTAAAAACTTTAAAGTTCAGCAAATACTAATTTTAAAAAATGGTTATTCCAACTTTTATGGAGTAGAAACTATAAGTGTGGTAAATACCTGTGGTTTCGACTCTCTTACAGAGATTTTCGTTTGTTTAGGCGTCGACAGTGAGAGTTTACAAATTAAGTTTTCAGAAATAGATAACGATTTCTTTAAGATTGTCTCGTCATTAATCAACCTTAATAAAATAACACCGGAACTTTATGATTTGCGCACAAATTTGTTGTTTGATCTATTTAAAGGAATAAATTGTGTAGACCAATATGACAACACAACTCAGCTGAATGCGGAATGTCAAATTACATATTTGATTGATAAAATGATATCACAGCCTATTTCAGTTTATCAGAAATGTGCTGAGGAAAACGTTATTCGAGTTCGAAATTCTCTCAACTGTTACTTACCTTTTAACATTTTTACAGTTAATGAAAACATGCTGCGCAATATTCAAGGTTCGCTATCGTTCGGATCTCTTACCTGTTCTAGTTGTGGAGCAAATTTGATCGTAGAGAAGATTATTAGTAATTATGGCATAGCCATCGCAGACGTTCAGTCTTACAATAATAAAAATTATAATATTAAAATTTGTGAGGTAGAAACAAATATTAAATTGGACAATTAAGATTTTACCTTAAAAGCTATGGTAAATTATGATAACACATTAAAACATTATACTGCAATTATAAAAAGACCCAATATTAATTAGGAGATTTTTGATGATTTGAAAAAGTTTCCCGTGTTAACAACAAATCAGATGTTTGTTAACCCAGCAATATTATTTTACTATAGAACGTAATTTCAAATAATAATCTAATTATAATCGGTTAATCTATGGTTAATGTCTAAGTCAGACTACTATTTTTAGCTAATAAATTACTATATACCAATTGGTAATTAGAAATCAGTAATTAGTATCAGTATCACTAATTACTAATTGGTCATTATTAATCAGCAATTAGTATTCATTCAAACAAGGCTAACCAAGCGATTCTCAGTATTATCACTTTCCTTCTGTATGAATGAACAGGGTCCCTATAAACGGGATATCCATTGTGAATGAAATGGATCTCATTGGTTTGAGCGCTCCATATTGGTAAAAAACAGAATGAAGTATGAAAGAAGACCCCTATAAACGGGCTCTCTAATTGAATGAAATGGATCTCATTGATTTGGGCGCTCCATAAGATAAAATGATAAAAATGAAGTATAAATTTTAGAGGAAATAGTGAGAAAAAAATATGGATAAAGCCTACAAGGGAAGTCTTAAGTAACGTTCTGAACGTTTGGTTGTGTGGGTTTGGTCTTAAGAGACAAAGCTTTCTAGGCATACGCAATTCTCATATGACTTCTCCCTAGTGTAGTTACGCCTCCTCGTGGTAACAACTGAGCAATGCATCCTAGAATGTAGCTAAGTAACTGACACCACCGTGCAGTGGCGGACAATCCATTGCCCCAAGCTTTGGTGGGACAACATACGCCAAGAGCTGCGTGGCTAAGGGGGAGCTTAGTCGTTAGTATGTGAACTCCGGATACCAGGCAACCTCCGGTTTTAATTTTACCTTCCCACAGTAAACTGATCTCTGCTATGGGTGACTTTCATTTCTCGGTTATTCGTAGGATTATATATGAATTCAGAAAGTTTAAATATAGAGTGTGAAACCCCTTTAAAAGCATTAACTTTACCAGCTGCTGAGCTGGACAAAAAAATTCCGGTAAAAACTCTGTGAGCTGACCAATCCTCTATACCGTGAACCACTTAAATTCATATAAAAAAGAACAAAAATGACCATTTATCAACCTAAATAACAAGGTTTATAACCCATCATATCAGAATGAACAAGAATAACAATAAAAATTTTATTTGAACAAGAATAACAATAAAAAAATTTTATTAATAATTTTGTTTAAATGTTAAATTATTATAATTTACTCTTCCTTATTTTACAACATTGCTTTTACCGACTGTTTTAGTAATACATGTAATTTTTTTTGTTAATTTAACAAATTTCGTATACGTATACGTTTTGTTATTTTTTGTTATTTGTTGAAAACTTCACACCCGTCAAATTAAGTGGATAAAATCTGGTCACCTAAGTAAGTCATGAAACTAGACATCCTTATTACATTAGCTGATATAGATATCAGCTAATGTAATAAGGATGTCACAGCTAAAAATGTACTAGGAATTCGAAAAGCTGCATTTGCATTGTTCTCAAGAAAAAACGTAAATTATTATTATTATTTTACCCTTAATTGAAAAACACTCTAATTATTCAAAAATATAATAGCCCATATAATAACATAACGCAAATTATTTTGTAGCATGCATTGGAAATTCGGCGTTTGTTTATTTTAGTTTTTGGACACATTGAAAAACAAAAAAAAAATTTCTATATTGGAATTTACATTTACAAAATTGAAAACTGAAATCAGTACAAAATATTCTAGAATATTATCGTGTTTTTGTATTTTGCTAAATAAAATTAAATTTTTTTTTACCGGTTATATAAATGTTAACAGTTATTATTATTTCAACAGTTTGTTGTGATGTACCTTTTACAGCGGGCATGAAGTTAAGTAGACTTAATTAGAGTTCAGCTCTGGTTAATATTTTCATATTTTAACACATGTTAAAGGTAATATTTATAAGTTCATATTTGTTTATGTTGTATGTTTCCAGTGCATAATGTGATTTATTTATTTTATTTTGTTTATGTTTAGTTTAGTAAATTCTACGGAAGTAAAAATATTGTATTGTAAAAAGATCACCCGGAAGAAAGTATATTGAATATATATACCGGTGATTTTACTAAATAGTTGTAAAAAGTAGTCTTAAGGAATAGTAATAGTAGTCATAATAGTAAATAGTGATAAAAATATAAGTTGTAAAATAATAGTAAGAGTTATAATTATATAAATTTAAATCGATATGGAAAATCCAATTGCCAAAAAAAAAGCAGATTACACAGGGAGTTTATAAAGTTATAAAGTGAGGGAGTTTATAAAGTTATAAAGTTACAGGGAAAGTTATAAAGTGACACAAGCTCGACGTGCTTTGGCCGCTACAACGCAAGCAATTCGCGGTACAGTCTGTAGACAGTTACAACAAACACGATATTAAAGTTTTACGCGGACAAATGTATTGTGTTCAGTGCTGCCAAGTCGAAAGATTTTTATGTTCTTGCCAGATTTTTTTTTCTTAAAACTAAAACAGATTTTACCCGATATTTCTAGATTTTTAACAAAAAACATTATATTTTACAGATTTTTGGTAAACAAATAAATTAAGTAAAAATAATTATGTATAATGGACCAAGGACAACTAATTCGTTTCAAAAACGCACAAAATTGTCTATTAGGTATAACGTGGTACGAGTTTACATATACAATTGTGGAATCTATTTAAAATTATATTCCAAAGCAAGGCTTGTTGTGTAAAAAACAGTTACTTTTCGTTTCGTTTCAATTGGAATTGTACTTTTGTGAAAAAATTCCATGTACCTAAGTAGTTTTTCAAATAAGCAGTGTAAATACTTTTTTGAACATAATTTAATTTATATATGTATTAATAACACGGCTGCTTTATTCTTGCAAAATCAAAATCTATTTATTTACAAAATCTAATTGTTGACTATTGTTCATTTCCGTTAGAAAAAGTGCTTGAACGTAATTAAACAAAACGTATAATAATACATATACTCTACTTAATTGATACATTTTAAAGTGTACATAGTTATTAAACAAAGTCGCCATTAGTATATGAGATGAATCGTTAATAAAACTGAAATATTGATTAATAATAAATCAATTAATAAATGGAATTGATTGGGAAATAATTCGAAATTTGGTAAGTTTGGAAGCCTTTCTACTTATGAGTAAATAAAAATCAGTGTGACTTTCGTGAATTTACAGATCTAATATATCGATATGAAGTTCGAGATTTTTATACGTATTTCGTGAAAACAATATTACGGTTTACTGTTCTTTAATGATGGAAAAATATTTTTAAAAAATCGGTAAGTTCAAACTTGAGTTTATTCTTAGAAAGCCTTATCTTATTTTTACAATTACGTACTAAGGTCCTAAGGAAAATAGAAATGCGGATGTGGTTGATGTGGATTTACTTTCGGATACAATTCAGGAACATTCTGTAAGTTAAGAATGTATGATAAATATTGAAGTGCAATCTAAAGTTACCTTTATTTGTTTTAGTCGTATAAAAGGAAAAGGAAATCTTTATCTCTAAACTACATAAAAAGATGGGAAGAAGCGGAACGTAAGGGCTGGCTATTTCAATCGGCCAATTCGTCGGCATACTGCAAAATATGTAGCGTTGATCTTAAAACCACAGGTGGCTTAACCGACCTTAGAAAGCATGCCAAATCATTACTGAGCCATTACTGATTCGGATTTTGTAAAGCAGTTCTCATGCGTCAGAACAAAAACAACATCGTTAGTAAAAAGTTTAATTGGATTTACACAAATGGATGATCTATGCGGATTTATGGAATTAAATTATTTTTCAATTTGTATCGAGGAATCTACCGATATTTTCACAACTAAACTTTGAAGTGTCGTAGTTAGAATCCCGTTAAATGATAAGGTACTTGATTTTTTTCTAACTTTGATGAAAGTTGAGGTATGCGACGCTAACTCAATTTATTTAAAAATTACAAATTTTGCTGAACAAAATATAAATTATAAACGTTACTTAGTTGGATTTGCGGCTGATGGTGCTAATATTATGACTGGCTCTAATCATTTGGTGGGCAGACTTTTAAAAAATGATTGTCCATTTTTAGTAATTTTCGAATGTGCATGTCATTCTTTTTCATAATGTTCAAATCATGCATGTAATTTTTTGCTTAAATTACCAGGGATATCTATATCTATGCTGTATTTCGCATCAATAAGTGTTTTGAAAAACGACAATTCGAGCTCTACCTAAAATTCCTCAAATTTGTGTTAAATGATGTTAATAACCTTAACAAATTATTTCAAAGTGAATCGCTTCAGCTTCATAAATTATACTCGGAAGTTAAACGCCTTTATTCTAAAATTCTTCAGTATTTTGTAAAAGAACAATATATAACGGATAAAATATTAATGGACGTTGAATTACTCAAGATTCAAGTTGATGTTATGTTAGAGTTAGGAAATATTTATTTAGGAGCAGATATAATTGCTGCACTAAATTCTAGCCATATATTGACCAAAAAAGACGAAATAGAGTTTCGATCCCACTGCCTGAATTTTTATAAAGTGCTCTGTAACCATTTATTTAAAAAATTTGATTTTAGCGATAATTTATTGAAGTCGTTTAACGTCATATCGCCAGCTAATGTTATCGATAAAAAGAACTTACCATGCATAAATCTTGTAAAACATTTCCCACAAATTATTTCAATTTAAAATTATCAAAAGGTTGATGATGAATGGCGGGAAATTAGATTTCTTGATTTTGATATGTTAAACTTAGATTCTCATACGGAAATAAACCTTTTCTGGCAAAATATATTTAATTTAAAACGTGGAGATGGCAATGTCTCCTTTTCTAATTTAAAGTCATATATTATGGCCATTCTGAGTGTCCCGATATCAACTACTCAAACGTTGAGCGGGTATTTTCCCAAATCAATTTAAATAAAATAAAAAGTCGAAATGCCCTTAAGCCGTCTACATTAAGTGGAATCCTACATACAAAAGATTTTATGAACAAGAATTTCCAAAACTGTATATATTTTTATCCCACAAAAAATATGTACCAAAAATTTAATGTACAAATGTACGATCATATGCATAATTAGTATTATTATTTCTTAAAAAAGAAGAAAAATTGAAAATGTGATAGTATTTTTATAATTTTGTTTTGTTAATAGTTTTTGCAAAGTATTTTGCAAGTTTAAATAAATAAATTAACTTGAACCTAGCATAAAATTATTGTTTAACTACTTCACTATAGATCCTCTCAACACTTAACTACGTGTTTTGTAATATTGAAAAAAAACAGATTTTTTTGTTGAAAAACAGCATTTTTTTGAAACGATTACAGAAAAAAATAAAAATTACTTGGCAGCAGTGATTGTGTTGTGTATCAAGGAGCGACCATCAGACAATATGTTTAACAGCTGCTGTCACAAAGAAAAAATACAGATTCCGGAGCCTTTGAGCTTAAGCGGAAAATTTTTACAATACTAGGAATCAGCAAACACGAATTATTGTAATTTTTGTGATAATATACACGATCATACAATAGTTCTATACCTTTTGCTTCAATAATAATAATTTATAAACGTCAATATAATTTCCAAATTTTACAGACATTTTTTAAGAAAAACAATGAAAACAGACAAAATATTGGTTAAGATATCTGGGATAATGAACTTCGAGAGACGCCAAAAATCACTGGGTTATTTCAGTTTACTTCTAGTTAAGCGGCCCAATCTGCCGTCAGAAGGGTAGTTAAAAGATTTACTCAACTTTACATCTTGGTGTGATGTAATTATTATTAGTATTATATACTACTGTATATATATGTATTGAATTACTGTATTGTCATTATATAAATATACGTTGTTCTGCATTACCGACCTTGCGTATCATAACATGGTGTCAGAAGTTGGATTATTTTTACAAAATTAAAATAATAAAACTAATTAAAAATTAAAAACAAACGTAAAAATAACAATAAACATTAGTACAAGACATAAACGTAAGTGAAATATTGGAAAAACACTAAAAAAATAATAAAATGTGATAAATAAAAAAATCGACAAGATGGCTGAAATAAAACCACCAAAAAATTTTATTATTACGAGCTGTGACGTTTCCAATTTATGGAAATAATGGCTGCAACAATTTGAATGGTTCGAAATAGCAACAGAATTGTCTAAAAAATCACCTAAAATATAGTGTGCTACGTTTATGGTCAGCTTAGGTTCGGATATAATTACAATTTATAATAATCTTAAATTGACAGAAGATGAACAAAATGATTTAAGCAAAATTAAACAAAAATTTACGGAATATTTTGTTCCCAAAAAAAACGTCGCGTTTGAAAGGTATACTTTCAATAATAGGCGACAGGAAAATGGTGAATCAATTGATGATTTTCATAATAAAATATAAGTGTTGGAGAGCTGCAGAATAGGCACAAATGAAAGTTACAATTTTGGAAACAAAAACCGATACATTATCTGTAAATACAATGAAATCACAAAAATTCCAGAAGCACAATGTCAATCCAAAAACTAAATTAAATAACAAAAATTGTACAAGATGCGAATCAAACCACGAGTAAAAGTAAATGTCTAGCCTTAAATCAAAATTGCATGAAATGTCAAATAAAGGGACAAACGGATAAAATGTGTAGAACATCAAAACGGAAGATCGCAAAAATGAAGCCCAAACTAAAAATAACAAAGTGGATTTCATCGACGAAGTTTATGATGGTGAAGAGGAGTTTCTCGTATGTAAAATCTCGGATAATTTTCAATCATAAAGTGACTGGTGAAACTAGTGCATAAACCAATAATTACTATAATTGGTTATGACAGTTGTAAGAAGTTAAATTGCATAAAGCAAATAAATGAATTGAATTACCCGACCTATATCGAGGTCTTGGATGCGTTAAACTTTTTGAGTACGACATAGACCTCATTGGACGGACAATCCGTCATTTGAAATCAAACCGGCACGAAAAGTTCGACTAGCAATTAAAGAGGAAGTAAAACAAGAACTACAAAGAATATTGGGAATGGTAACATACCTCCATAAATTTATTTCTAACTTATCATCAAAAACTGATCCTTAAGAGAACTGTTAGATAAAGACACTAGTTGAAATTGGAAGTCACATCACACAGATGCATTTGGATAAATTAAAATCTTATTGGAAACATCACCGGTACTCGCACTGATCCAGAAGAGACAACCTATAGCTTATGCAGCAAAAGCACTAACAAAATGTCAACAGCTTTATCCACAAATTGAAAAGGAAGCGCTAGCAATCAAAATAGGATACAATAAGTTTCATGAGTACGTGTATGGTAAACAGTTAATCATCGAATCAGATCACAAACCGCTAGAATCGATCTTCAAGAAATCGATCCATATAGTGCACCTCTAAGATGTCAACGGATTTTGCTGGAAGTAATTCAATACAGTCCTAAGGTAATATATAAAAAAGTCGGTTTTTGTAAAAAAAATTCTATATTAATCAATTGATAGTCGATTGCGTCAAATTTAGTTTTCATTCTGATTTTATCAGTGAAATGTTATTATCATAGATTATAAAATTAGTTTCATTGCGCCTAAATGTCTGTACTATTATTATTTGTTTCATATAATTTATAAATATTTGCACTGCCATCATGCGTAAATACTCTGAACTAATGTAATATTTATTTTGTAAGCCGGATTCACGTTTTTGATGTTGACATGATGATAATGTCGTTTTTGATAATGTTATTATTTCCAAGAATCAGGATTTTTCCTAAAATTTCAATTATTTATGTATAAATGGTAATTTTCCATTTTGAAATTATTGCTTTTTATCTTTTGTCACTTATAATATTTATTAAATAAACAAAATGTTTCAAATTTACTATGGTATAAACTATGCTGTATTTAATGCAGTTGTTGCTGTAACTTGATTAACAAAATACACCTAAAATTATATAACGAGCTAATTCGATACAGATTTTGTGAATTCAATCCGGAATGGATCTTAAATTTCACTTCATTGCGATACAAAGGTGGTTTTTATACATATTAAGAAACGTTAATCGATATTTGGTTTAAGCACATGAAAATAAATTAGAAAACCTTTATTACGCATACTCATATCATCGTAATGTATCTCGCTATTTGTCGTAATAAATATAAAATACACCGCATTATAATATGCCAGCTACGTTATTTTATGTCGACAATGTTATCATCTATCTAATCCATTAATTTGAAACTACATACTGTATATATATATATATATATATATATATATATATATATATATATATATATATATATATATATATATATATATATATATATATATATATATATGTAATTCTTATCTCGCAAGAGATTAATTAGACTATAATGCGATTTGTGTTTTGCGTTTTTTTTTATTGTTTGTAATTTTTATGTTGTACAAATTTCGAGTGTAGCACTCCAAATTGATACATAATCTAATCCAGCATAATCTTATTATTGCATGTTCTATTACATAGCAAATAAAAAATAATTATATATGTATATATATATATATATATATATATATATATATATATATATATATATATATATATACATATATATATATATATATATATATATATATATATATATATATATATATATATATATATATATATATATATATATATATATATATATATATATATATATATATATATATATATATATATATATACATTCATTCCAATTTCTTCATTCAGCTATCGATCCTGTGCAAAGATTTTTTTTAATGTTTTACTCCATGCAATCTGTTTTGGGGCCGAAGCTCACACAACTTTTTCACGTCCTATTTTATGCCATCGCCATTTGAATCGAGGACACACGAATGTAGAATCGTTTTAATTTACCATCTGCATAGTGCATTACTTTATCAATCCTGTACTGGCGTGGACGATGGTTCGGCACATGGATTCAGCACACCAACAGACGGTTATAGTTATGTTTATTGACTATTGTTATCACCGATTGCAATCAAGTAATAAAAAATCTTTTTACAACCCTCCCCTGTTGGGATTTGAACCCGGCACCACCCAACACAAACACCGCAGCTTTAAACACTGTGCCAACTGCTCGGTCTATATAAAGATCTAAGCTATCACTCTTTGAGCACAGACTGTTTATACTGTGTTATGTCTCATAAACAAAGTTCGCAATCGTGAATTCGTTTACCCCATTTAAAAGAAAATTAATAAAGTCATTCGAACCCTTAAAGTTCCTCGCTCCAAGATTATTAGTGACATAAGACCAATTACATATAAGACTGTACGCTAAACGTCACCAACGAGCTCTGGGAAGACTATCGCATCAATCCCACTCTAGTATTCTCACAAGTGAACCAGACCTCACGACTGTCGGCCTACACCACTCCGATACAGTATCAGTGAAAAATTGGCCACAGCACCCAGCGAGCGTCCTCAGAAAACCACAAGCAGTAATTGAAAAACTAGCAAATTCACTGCCAAGAAACATCCCTACCAAATCAAAATCACAATCGCTGGGAAACCCGCCAATCCCGGTCATCAATCACTCTAAAACAAAAAAAAATATTCAAAGTAATGAAAGTCAACTCAGGAGGTGGCCATGAACTTCGCCACGCTCCACACCTCACCACCACGACTCCCTGACAATTCACATCAAAACCATTCCCAAAAAGAGGAACCCAAAAGCCCTATTCCATCCCAGCAACCATGCTTTCTGGTTGTACATGCATGGTGAAAAGATTTAAAAATCAGAAGAACACTATTCGTTTCTCTGTATTTCAACCGTGGTTGAGTTGGACTCGACTCGCAATGTATACGTTATAAAGTATATACTAAAACTTTTTATTCTCTCTAGAATAGTATATTCAAAACCCTCTTTATTACAAGCCATCTTGTAACTTCGTTGACACAGTTAAACAAAACCTATATACACAATTGAGTGTATTGATGCTATGAAAATCAATACCAAAAAATGTATGTTTTTCTCATTCCTACTACTACTGTTTAACATTTGTATCTGAAAATTATGCACACTATTTAATGTGTATGGATAAATGAGAATTTTTTCGTCTCTTTTTTTGTTATTTGTGTTTTGTATAGGAAAGAGATAACATCAATTTTGCCCTTTAATTTTTTTTTTGTGACAATTCTTACTCTCTTTTGTTTTATAATATGGTAATGTTTATTTTATTTTACACTATGTCAAAACCAACACAAATGTATATACAAGCCATGAAGTTGCGATACTCATGCCAAAAAGTGACTACTATACCTAAGTATTAGTGTTGTGACGTAGTATAATTTGTATATACTTTTATTATATACTTTGATGTAAATAAAAAATGAATACGAATGATGGAACAACAGTATTTTGCGCTCTTTAAGACTAAGCAAAAAACAAATTTATTATTTAACGAGAGAGAGAAGTATTGTTATTATTATTTACTTCATAATATACTATACTATATACTAATAATTTAGAGCAGAGTGGACAGTCGCAAAATATAATTTTTGTTTCGTTTTTTTTGTAGAAATGTTATGTACTTTGAATTTAGAGGAGTATGGACAGTGCGAAATATAATTTTTGTTTCGATTTTTACTGTAGTCAAATTCACTAACACATACACCCAATAGTAGTCATAATATGTTTTACTTAGCCAAGCTTCATGGCTTGTATAATATACAATAGTGTTGGTTTTGACTATGTTCTAGATCATATATCGACACGTTTTTTACTTACAATACATTCTCTTGTGTATATGATTAAATAGCATTAGTATGCAATGAATACGGCTTGTAGTAAAGAGGGTTTTGAGAATATAACACATATAGTATGTAACACATACTATATAGAGAGCATGTAACAATCATGGATTTATAACACATGCATACACCATGGTAAATATTGTTCGTTTTTTCTCGTTAAAAAATCGAGCGAAAAAAGATCAAACAAAGACATCAAGAAGGCAAGAAAAACTATACATTGAATAAAATAAATAATTTGTTTAGCAATCTAAAATGATGGCTTTTCGATTTAATAAAATGATAACTGCTAATAAATGGAATATTACTATAGTGCAAATACTACTTGTACTCTGGGAAAAGCGACAGAGTTCCATTTATAATTATTATGTAATCCATTACATAATACACACACACTCCTATCACAATAGTTTAATACCGATTTTCACAAAAAAGTTTCCTTTTACATTAAATATTCTATATGAAAATTTAAAACTTAAATTAAATTAAATTAATTAATTAATTTATTGTGAAAGCTGTATTGTTTGCATACTCATGATATACAAAAATATATACTTTGATTGTATTGTAAGTAAACATCGTGTTGAGATATGATCGCGATTATAGTATAAAACATTCACATACCGATACAAAAAAGATTAAGAAAAGAGAGGAAATTAAGAAAAGAGTAGATTAAATAAGAAAAGAGAGAAAATTCTCAATGTTACTGGTGTGCGTGAAAAATACTCAATTATGGTAATGGTGTGCATTATTTAAAGAGAAAATTACAATTTGTTATATATAAATTCTGAAAGTTACTAACACATCTAAAGTATATATTTCCACTAATACATTTTATAAATATAAATTAGAATATGTGTAAACGAAAATTGCAATACGGCTTGTTGTAAAGGTTTTGCACTCCACACACTTAATCTACAATTAAATTAAATAAATAATAAATTATAAAATGAAGAGAACGAACAAGGCACGTCCGATCTCTTCAACGATCAATGTTCTCAATATATGCTCCAATCCGTTGATTGCCCCATCGACTCTTACGTATAGACTCTTACATATTGAATCGGTTTCTACATACTTTGCTCTATCTGATCTAGTCTTGAAAATATCGCCACTTTTTAATTATGTTTATAATATTTTTGATTTTATCAATTTGCTTAAAATTGAGTTGTTTAAATTTCTTTCTATTAATATTAAAAATTAAATTTTCTATAAGGCTATAATAATATTTAATTTTGTTTAATTAAATTTTTGTAATATTTTGTAAAGTATATTTTATTTTTTACCGATTGTATATTAACTGTAGGTAAATAAATATAAATAAATAAATAATTTAGAAAATATATATTTAATATTGTATATTAAACCACAATTGTATTCAGCAACAAAGGCTGCTTTTGTTTCGACGCCAAGTTCTGATTTTCGCCTTTTTCGAATTAACTAATGTATGTCAAAGAACAAAACTATTATTTTAAACAATTGAAAAACAATTTATAGTTAAATACAGGCAACTTGATGCTCGAAAAAAGGAATACATATGCACGAACAATTTTAAAATGCAAAGTATATTATATATATGCAGATTTTTAATATTATATATATATATATATATATATATATATATATATATATATATATATATATATATATATATATATATATATATATATATATATATAAACTTTATTTGTCGAGTGATTATAACACTGGCGAGTCGCGGCTGGTTAGGAAATGATAAGTTTTAATAAATTAGTAGGATTCCACGAACACGATATATCATAATAATATCATGATTGAAAATATGAAGAAACATAAAAATAGTGAAATTTCAGTTATTTAAGATTTTTTTTTATTATGAGTAGGCGAGTTACTATGTACACCCAAAAACAAAAATTCGAAATTGGTCATTAAACTGGAAACGCAAGTTTATAGTTCTGTCCAGCTGTATTTGCATCCGGAATAACGACAAAATGGAAATTTTTCTATGATCCTGTTACATTACACATCCCAGAAATAAAATGAAAAGTTACAGTACATATACAAATGTAATTTTTGGTATTTTTTGTTTAACAAAATGCCTTGAAGCTTTTTTAATTTACAGTTTTTCTACTATTGTTGTTGTTTTTCTTGTTTTGTGTTGTTATCGTCAGAATAACCCGAATTTATACAAAATGTGTTTGCTTTACATTATCCTTATTTCGTATGAATTTAATTTTAAATTGCTTAGAATTCTCTAAAATTGAGAGATGAATGTTCATGTATATATATATATATATATATATATATATATATATATATATATATATATATATATATATATATATATATATATATATATATATATATATATATATATATATATATATATATATATATATATATATATATGTATATATATATATATATATATATATATATATATATATATATTTATATATTTATATATATATATATATATATATATATATATATATATATATATATATATATATATATAGGCCTGGCCTGTATTGTCTTGCGAGGCCGTGTGCAATAAAATGACAAGGCTGCGTGGGTTGTTAATTATTTAAAAAAATCAGTTAAACTTTAAATTATTTGTATAAAGTAATATACGTACAAGTAGTAAAATTTCAACTTTTTATTAGGATGGAATGCGGCAATTTTTTAACTTTATACTTAATTTTATATGCGAAATATTTTGAATTTTAATAATTTATTTTTCAATAACTTTATGTAAAGAAACTTACTTTTGACTATGAGTATGACTTACAGTAGTAGTACAATCTAGTATAGTGGAGTAATATTTCGCCTTTTTTATAGAAGCAATAATTTTTATAAAGAACTTTATTGCCCATTGCATTTATTAATACGTTTTCAATATGCGATAAATAGTGATTTCTTCAATTCTGTTTGTTGTGTTTTGTAGTGGTGCATGCTAGTCGTTCTTCTAAAACTGGATCAAACTTAGCTTTAAGCTCAATTAACCCAAGGAAGTTTCCATTATTTTGAATAAACAGCACATAAGAAATATATACTATACGGGCACGACGCGAAGCAAATGCCTTACCCCTTCGAACAATATATAAAATCAAGTATATCATACACTATTTTTCCTACACTGTTAAAAGCCAAATTAAAGGTGCAAAAAGGTGCGAAATTAGTAAAATATAAGTTTGCACTTTGATTACAGCAAGCATTGATTAGTTGTTTTCGGTTATGAAAATAGCAAGCGTTGCCTAATCGATGTCATTTACACAAATAATTGTAATTCGTAAACCTTTGACATATTTCCAATCAAAAGGAAAATATTCTTGAAAATAAAAATGCAATTGCGCCGGAAATTAAATTTTTCTCACAAATTTTTCTCACAAATATACGTACATAAACGTTATTTTAGATCTACCAAACTTATCATCAGAATCTACTCACGGTTTACGATTATTGCATGATAATGTATTTGAATGTCTTCATGCAATTAAAAACCAAGGAATCACTACAAATTCTTGGGATGCTATATTGATGAACATTCTAACAAAGAAGCTAGACGGGGAAACTCACCGCTTGTACGAGACATCTCTGAAGAACCCGAAAGAAATACAAACAGTGAAAGATTTTATGCCTTTCTACAAGTAAGGTTCCAATCTCTGGGAGTCCTATCTCGAGATAAATCATATAAAATAAGGAGACAAACCAACAAACAACCTCACCCAGTAAAGCTGCGAATTTAGCGGTTACTAAAAACCAGTTAAATGTAGTTTCTGCTATGGAGAACACAATCTACCTGAATGTAAAAAGTTTCAAAATCTTTCACAAATTGAAAGAAGTAAGGCAGTATATTATAAACCACTGTGTCGAAGATGCTTGCTTCCAGAACACAAACTGCCATGTAATAAAAGTTTTGAATTATGCAGGGGTTCACATCACAGTCTGCTGCATAGTGACAACAGTACGCAATACAAACGTACAAGCAGCACAATCATGGAATCGGAAGTGTATCTTACTAGGAACCGCTTTAGTTTAAGCATCATCAGGTAATCATAATGAATTGATTCGTGTGCTGATCCTGGGTCTCAAGCAACTTTCATTACAGAAGAAGCCTGTCAAAGACTTAAGTTAAAAAAGAGCGCAGTGTAGGCAGAAATAACAGGCATGGGAAAAACCGATGCTGGAGTAACGAACTCAACCGTTGGATTTAACATGAAGCCCAAATTTCCATCCAAATACAACTTAACCGTAAAGGCATTAGTATTCGAAAACTTAACGCGAGATATGCCAGAACAACCTATAGACCGCTGGAAATGGAAATATTTAAGAAATGTGCTATGGGCTGATTCATCATGTTATACTCCTGGTCCAATCGACTTATTGGATGCAGATTATTATGGAGACATTTTGATGAATAAAATAGTAAAAGCGTCATTCGACAAACCAGTTGCTCCAGAAACCAAATTTTACTGGATATTTCTAGGCCGTATTTCAGACGATTGTCACAATTTAACAGTGAAACAATCAATGACAACAACAACTGCTGATTTAGATACTAAATTGAAAAGCTTCTGGGAAAAAGAAGAGGTTCCTCGCATAAACGAACATTCACCAAAGAAGAACTAGAATTTTAAAAAATGTTCGCAACCAGACACAGACGTCTCAAAAATGGCCGTTACGTAGTCAAAAATCCTTTTGACGTTGATTTCTATTCTGTTTAAACCACTGGGATGCTCAAAAAAGTCTTTAACAGACGCGCAATGGCACGTCTGTTAAAAGTAGAAAAACTACTTTTTAAAAACCAAAAAAAATATCACAAAGTTGTTCAAAAATCCGTTAATACTAACCCATGGACACTTCTTAACTAGGGTTTCACTAATTACAACTCCAGAATCAAATTTGCTGAACGAAAACATTTCTGTCAACCATTAATGGAGGCTAATGCGTAAACATACCGGATTTGGCAAAATAGAACTGTGTAAATTAAAGTAGTGATGTGCCTTGGCTGTGTATATTAAGAATAAAAACGTGTTTAGTTAATAGTTTTCAATAAAACTTCACCAGCAGTTTGGTACAGCTATATCAAGACACATGTTCAGTATACACTTTAGAACAGATTTACACAACTTATAATTTGTTCTTCGGATTTACATACGTATCGATAATATTATAAAATCGGATACACAATTTAATCATCGAACAGCATTTGAGTTTTGGTACAGCTGCATATTATTTGATTTTCTTCAGTATTCAACAACTTCGGGTGTCATAGATCAGTGTAATTTAACACTATAGTTTGCAAGTTTTTAATAAAACGTGTTGTTCTATTATTCATCGATAACAATCAACACGTGCTGTGGAAATCACACCGTTTATTGTTTCCGCAAAGCAGCAGCAGTATAAACAAACCTGGTTAATCAAGGTCAATACTCATCGAATCATACACCGCGTGCGTTGGAAAATATAACGTTCATTAATGCTGTAAGGCAGTTGCTCAACATATTTACGGTGTTCATTCAAGGTCATCAGCATTCAATTAACATTCTGTGGTCAACTGTAATCCAAGGTTAAATCAATAGTCGTCGATATAATTGAGTAACCATCGCTGGTTATTACTTGAGGTCAGTAGCTTGGGTCAACAGTTAATGCAATTCTAATACCTGACATCATCGAGCAACAACTATAATCATCGCCTGT
Source organism: Tipula confusa (assembly GCA_963556175.1). NCBI lineage: Eukaryota > Metazoa > Arthropoda > Insecta > Diptera > Tipulidae > Tipula > Tipula confusa. The sequence goes on along the minus strand of OY744476.1, from coordinate 135,283,071 downwards.
GTCGCAGTCATCTTGTAAGTTTAAATACAGATAATCGTAATTTTATTTCAGTTAGACTTTAAGTATTATTAAAACTTCTGTCTTTGTTATATTAGAATGAGAAATCAATAAGTTCTCAAATTGAATTTTCATATTGCAAATTATCGTTAAAATCATTTCGGGGAATTCTTGTAGTCGTGACGTTCGATTTTCAAACAGTTGTTGATAAACCGTTTACTTAGAATAAATTTAATTTTCGTGAACGTACAGACCATTTAATTTCAAAAATGTCAGATACCGAAACCCAATTTGAGGATAAAAAGTCTAAATCAAAGGAATCGTTAAAAAGACAAAGAAGTGCTTTTAAAGGGCAATAAACTCAATTTCGAAATAAGCTTCCCAATATTGAAACTATTGGATCAATTGAATCGAATTTACGAAGACTTCAAATCATGTACGATAAATATCAAAATGTTCAATTGAAACTCGAAATGCTAGATGATTCCACTTTAGCTGATCGGGCACTTTTCGAAGAAGACTACGAGTACGTAGAGAGTAATCTATTGGATAAACTTCACAATTTAAAGCGACTAGAAAATATAACAAAAGAACCAGTTGTATTTGAATCGTCAGCAAATAGCACGCAAATTGAGCAAGCTATTCCCTCCATGTCCGTTAAACTGCCAGAATTGAAATTACCAACTTTTAGTGGTGCTGAAAGTGAGTGGTTATCATTTAAGGTTGTATTTGTAGATATTATTCATCGGAAAACTAATATAGAAAATACTGTAAAATTTGTTTATTTAAAAACGCATCTTCGCTCTGGTAACGCGTTCAGTTTAATTGAAAGTCTTCCAGTCACATCGGACAACTATGCAATCGCGTGGAAAACTCTTTGCGATAGGTATGACAATGCTCTCATTATTCAAAAGGCTCATATGAGAGACATTTATAATATTAAATCACCAGTCGAAAATTCGTCTAACTCATTGCAATTTTTCATTGATCAGTCGGTAAAAAACTACACTGCTCTTAAATCATTGCATGTACAGGTTGACACATGGGATCTAATGTTAATACACCATTTAACGGAAAAATTGGACACTTCTTCAAAAATTCATATTATAAAAAATTCAGATCCTAAACAATTAATGAACTTTGAAAAATTTATTATATTACTTCGGAATCGGGTTCGTGTCTTATAAGTTATCAAAGGAACAACTTCATCGTCGAAAATTGCGAATGATAACAAACGATATCACTCTTCTAAAAATAAAGCTTCCTCGCTGGTTTCAAATTCACCACAATGTCTATATTGTCGAGGATCACATTTAATACCGAATTGTCCCGAATTTAGGGATTCAAAAATTACACCACAGATGCGTTTCCAGTTTATCCGGAATCATAGATTATGTACAAATTGTTTGAAAGGTAATCATACAGTCGCTAATTGCGATGAACCAAGTTGCAATATATGCGAGCAAAAACATAATTCACTTATGCACTTTGGTAAAACGTCTTATTTTAAGGGCGTTAGGCAACTTCCAAACAATGTTGCTACTAGTGTAGAAAAACCAGTAACTCGGTGGAAAACTCGAAACGATGCATCGTCAACTCCTTCGCAAATAAGTGGTATATCTTCATATAGACTCGATCAAAATACAATAAATCGACCTTCTTGTTTATTAGGAATAAGCCAAATATTAATCGGAACAGCTCTAGTCAATGTTATGTCGGATTCTAATAAGCAATTAGTATGCAGAGCAATGTTGGATAGTGGCTCACACTTAAACTTCATTACAAAAGCCATGGTCAACCTAATGAAAATCCAGCCACAAAGAACTAATACAATAATTTCTGGTATTGGTGGCAAAGAAATTGAAATTAAAACCAAGGTATCACTAACTATTTCGTCTCTAGTGTCGGATTTTTCAATTTCGTTAGATTTTCAGGTAATTCCTAATATAACAAGTTATCTTCCAACAACTACTGTTAATATTGATTTTAATTTGATTCCCACTAATATAAAACTAGCTGACCCGTATTTTAATGTTCCTAATGCAATTGATATGTTGATTGGGGCAGAAATTTATAACGAATTGTTTTCAGGTGGAACTTCCATTACTCTATTTAAAAACCTTCCTCCATTATATTCGAGCGTGTTTGGATATGTAATTAGTGGGAAAGCTATGTGTAATAATGTCGTACAACCACATTCGTCGACAGCTTTATGTACCTTCGAAACTCTTCATAATAACATAAAGCGGTTTTGGGAGCTAGAGACCATTTCAGTTGAAAATAACTATTCTTTAGATGAGAAATATTGTGAAAAGCACTACAATCAAACTCATACTCGGTTACGTTCGGGCCGATACTCTGTAGATCTGCCTTTGAATGATAAGATACATCAGCTTGGGTTTTCAAATTCTTCGTCCCTAATGCAATTTTATGCTATTGAAAAAAGATTAATGCGCCAACCAGATATTTATATTCAATATAAAGAGTTCATGGCCGAGTATTTGTCCTTAGGGCATATGAAACTAGTTCAGAATCTAAGTGATATTAATAATTCTTATAGCAAAACATTTTACTTACCTCATCATTTCGTGTGTAAGAATACCAGCACCACTACTAAATTACGGGTAGTTTTTAATGGATCTTCGAAGTCATCATCAAAATTGTCATTGAATGATTGTTTGTATAAGGGACCTACTGTGCAACAAGATTTGTTGTCTATCATTTTAAGGTTTAGGAAACACGTAGTAGCTTTCACCGCAGACATTGCAAAGATGTACCGGCAAATCCGTATTGATCATAATCATCAGGATTTACAACGGATTTGGTGGAGAAATGATCCGTCAGAAAGCGTTAAATGCTACAACTTATGTACCGTGACGTACGGAACTAAAAGCGCTCCTTTCCTTGCCACGCGTACTTTACAACAATTGGCATCAGACGAAAATATGTCGTTTCCTGTAGCATCCAAAATTTTAAGCTCAGATTTTTATGTTGATGACTGTTTGACAGGGTCTGACTCAGTTGAAACTGCGTTAAACATAAAATCGGAGTTAATTCAACTATTGGAAAAGGGTGGATTCCATTTACGTAAATTTGCTTCGAATATATCTATGCTTTCGTCACATTCCGATTCTCCGTCAAATGTATCTCTAGTACTCGGTCTATCGTGGAACACATTAAATGATGAATTTGAAATGAATTTCTCCAAATTTACGTTAAGTTCTTCTTGCACTAAGAGAAATGTATTATCCGAAATCTGTCAATTATTCGATCCATTAGGCCTGTGTTCGCCTATGATTTTAATTGCAAAAATCATTATGCAAAAGATTTGGTCATTTGGTAATCTAGATTGGGATGATCAAATCCCACAACAAATTAGAGATGAATGGTCCGAGTTCAAAATGCAATTAATTAAATTAAATAAAATAACATTTCCTCGATGCATTTTAGTACCAAATGCAACGTTGATACAACTTCATGGGTTCTCAGACGCCTCTGAGAAAGGTTACGGTTGTGTGATTTATCTGAGGGTCACAGATAGTAAAAATGAAAATTTTGTGAAGTTGATTTGTTCAAAATCTAGGGTGGCTCCTCTTAAAAAACAAACGATTCCTCATCTTGAGCTGTGTGGGGCATTATTGCTCGCTCAAACTTTAAACAAACTAATCCAGAGTCTTGATGTGAAGTATCAAGCGACATATCTGTGGTCAGACTCAGAAATAACTCTGCTTCGGATTAAATCGGATTCTTCGAAATATGCTACATTCGTAGCCAACCGAATAAGTCAAATACAGGAACTAACGCCAGTTCAAAGTTGGTGTTATGTGCCGACAGCTCATAATCCTGCTGATTTGGTGTCACGAGGTTTAATGCCAAGTAAGTTCTTGGAGTTTGACTTATGGTGGTCAGGTCCTTCATTTCTTAAAGAAAATTCGTCCAATTGGCCAAAGAACTCAAATTCAAAATTAAGCTCTGAACTTTTAAGCTTAGATATTAATCAAACTGTTTCAATTGCTGCGTGTAAGTTGTCGTCACCTTGGGATTTATTTTTTCGTTACTCATCTTTTTTGAGGCTTAATCGAGTAACAGGCTACATTCTTCGTTTCATTTATAATGTTAAAGCTAAAAATGGAGTTAAGAAATCAGGTGAACTAACGTCTACTGAACTAAAAACTTCGTTAAATTGTCTAATAAAAATAGTTCAGCTATCTGAATATTTTAGTGATATCCAGTATATGAAAAAACATTCTGACATTCCAAATTATAGCAAGTTAAAAACATTATCACCCTTTCTTGATGAAATTGGAATCATTCGTGTCGGTGGTCGACTATCTAAGTCCAATCTTCACTATGACAATAAACATCCAGCTATATTGCCTGCTAAACACATTTTTACTAAACTTTTAGTTCGATATGAACATCAACGTTTATTACATGGTGGACCACAAACACTATTGTACAATATGAGAGTACAATACTGGATCATTGGTGGTCGAAATTTGTGTAGACAAGTTGTCAACGAATGTATTCCATGTTTTCGGAGTAAACCAATACTGGCACATCAAATAATGGGAGACTTACCTGTAGACCGAGTTAAACAATCTAGACCATTTTCCGAAGTCGGCATAGATTTTTGCGGACCCTTCTTCGCGAAGCCTAGTGCACGATCAAAAACTAAAAGTAAAATCTATGTCTGTTTATTTATATGCTTCGTTGTTAAGGCTATCCACATGGAAATTGTTATGTCTTTATCGTCAGAATCATTTTTAGCTTGCCTTCGCAGATTTATATCCCGGCGAGGATATTGTACAAGAATTTATTCGGACAATGCCACAAATTTTATAGGTTGTCGATCTGAATTGCGCGATCTAAGAGAGTTATTCTTGTCAGAAAAATTTCAAAGTGACACTAAGATATTTTGTGCCAGTAATCAAATCGAGTGGTTAACTATTCCCGCACGATCTCCACATTTCGGAGGATTATGGGAATCCGGAATAAAAAATGCTAAATGGCATATGAAACGTGTTGTTGGAGTACGCTCTTTATCTTTAGAGGAATACCACACTTTAATATGCCAAGTTGAAGCTTGCCTGAATTCGAGGCCTTTAACTGCAATGTCGAATAATCCAAACGATTACTCTGCTCTTTCTCCAGGACATTTCCTGATTGGTTCCCCACTGTTGGCGTTACCAGAACCATCGTTATTAAATTTAAATATAAACAAGTTATCTCGATATCAAGTTATCCAGATGATGTTCCAGGATTTTTGGAGGCACTGGCACATCGAGTATTTAAATGAACTGCAGAATAAGTACAAATGGCAAAAAGCTTCGAACTGTAACTTTAAAATTGGCATGTTGGTTAGTTTAATTGAAGACAATGTTCCCCCTATAAATTGGATTTTTGGTAGGATAATTGAGACGCATCCAGGCTCCGACGGCCGCATTAGAGTCGTAACTATTAAAACAGTTAAATCTATTCTTAAGCGATCGGTCACTAAAATTTGTGTACTACCATTAGAGTCAGATCCTGTAAATTAAGTATATTCACGCTTGAGTTTGTCAGCTTGAAGATTCAATTTGATAACCATTTATAAGGAAATTGGATTATAAATAATTAAAATAAATAAATAAAATTAATTATGTATTTAAATAAAATAAATTATTTCTGATTAATGTTTTATATAATTTATATTTTGAATTAGTATTTCAAGGGCGCGGGTATGTTTACGCATTATATAATCAAGTTATTATCTTAAAAGTATATCCGGCAAAATAAATGGTAATAATTGTAAGAGTATGATTGAATTCTATTTATAATTATTCCATTTAAGTAAAAAACTCGAAGAATTTAAAAATATTATTTTTATTTTCACAAAGATGATTTTGTTTCAAAATTAAAAAGGCAAGTGAATATAATTTTTATTTTTTAACAATTAGTCTAGAAAGTATATAAACTTGTATGTAAACAATACATATGGCGATAATAATATAATATTGTATACACTCATATACATAAATGAATTTATATAAAGATATATAATATATACCAAAGCGATATATACTAAAATTAGTATATAAGCAATACATAAGTAATAATAATATAATATTTTACACACACACACATACATAAATGAAAAGCAATTATATTTTAATGTATATACTTTTAAGAGAGGCTAATCCAAAAAAAGGTTCAAGAGTTCTGGAAACATTGGTCAAATTACTATTTAACTGGATTACAACAAAGAAATAAATGGTCCTTCAAACAACCAGAATTCAAGGTAAATGATATCGTTTTAATAAAGGACAATTACCTGCCGCCCACCAACTGGCCTTTAGGAAGGATTATAGAGCTACAACCTGGTAAAGATAGCCTTACTAGAGTAGTTACAATAAAGGGAAGTAATGGTGCCACATTTAAAAGACCCATTACAAAACTAAGTGCTCTCCGTCTAGAGTCTTACAACTCAGGCCAAAAAAACCGGAACTGATTCATCATATCTACCAACAGTCAACTTATCAAATAATTTAACCAATGACATCAGTCACCTTCACAAGCAAATAATTCACCAGTACACTCTAGGATATGGCATAGTATAAATACATATAGTACTACCATCATAAGAAAAAAACAGTTTACATATTGCTGTTCTAGACGTCATGTCGATAGAATATCGTCATAATTTAGTATAAATATGACATTTAGGCGATTACACACATAAAAATACTTTTAATATTTTAAAACGATACCAGTAGCGACATCTAGCATGACAATGGGCTAATATACCATGGTAGTACTATGTGTATTTATACTATGGATATGGAATGCTTACTTTAATAATAATCGGTTGCCTTATCTATAAGTTTAAGAATCAAAAAAGAACACCACCAAAAGAAGACTGTAGACTAGAAACAACGACCCGGGAGATGACAACATGTTTAATGATTATAAATGAACACACAACATGTTTAATGATTATAAATGAATGATAATAATTTGCTTAGTAATCATTTATGATTTAAAGTTAAATAGAAATATCACATGTACACAAAACTATGGATAATTGCTTAGTAAGCAATTATTCTGTATAAATTAAACTAAAATATTAAATAAATTATCATTCGTAATTAAGAACTTCGTATTTACTATTGTGAGCCCCCATCAGCGGTAAACCACAATATAAACTATACACTATTACGATATACGATCAAACACATACTAGTTTTAATCTATATTTGCTGCTTCTTCAGTATGTTCAGTTGTTAGCGTATAGTTATTGTCTTTCAACCAACTCAGCCCTTCCCACCAAAATCAAAGATGATTGATTCAAATTGACGTGCATTCATATGAGCCTACATCTGCAGGGTTGTTATTGGATTTCACACGATGCCACTGACTTGGTTGCATGAGGGAATGAATTTCAAATTTTCAATTTGCTACAAAGACTACAAAGCGCTTTAATGCTTCTAGGACCGTTTTTAATAGTTTTGCTAGTATAGTACGGTACTACATAATTCTAGTCTTGGAAATGAAATTCTATTTTTTATATGAACGACTTTGGTTTTTTCGGGTTTTGGTTTTGTTTTTTTTAAATACCTACTGGTGTGCATTGTGCAAATTGGATACATTGTTTTTGTAATTTGATACTCAGCTTATCTCAGCTTGAATAGTTATCTGTATAAACCGTCCTAGTGGGTTTAACAATTTTACATCTTGGGCTAATATATGATCCATTTTGTTGGCTCTTGGATTTGTTTTGATGAGTTAATCTAGAACCCAAATATGTTCAGTTCAGGTCAGACTTAATGTATTCGCTCCTGATTTAAGATCATCTATACCTTAACACAATTGTCGAAGCCAATTCTCGTATTTGTCATTGCTTTAGTCCCATAGGTAACTGTTTTAAATTTAAATTTTTATTTCTTGTTTTGGAGATTCTCTCCATAGCAAGCGTTGATTTACTTTCGATCATTTTCTTTGGTTAAAATCAAAGTCAGGCTTAATAACAAATTCATGTTTTCTCCGTCTTATTATAATATCGACATTATGCCCTATTGAATTGGTGGACCATTTAACATTAAGACGTTTAAAGATTCGCCTGAAGTGGATGAGCCATCAAAACGACTCAAAGTTTTGTTGTTGTGCTCTCTTTTCTCACTACCGCATGATGTATTAGAAAATAAGTACCTTCTTGAAGAAGTCTGCTATCCTTTTTCAGTCTTCTAAAGGTATGTTGTTTGATCCCTCTGGAAAGGGATACAAACTTCGTAGCGCCAAATCATTACATTCCATCTCTTGGTTTGTAGGTTGCGTGGTGGATGAAGTTCCTCCAGCTCCCAAAATATTTTGAGCTCCTCATCAATCTCCATTGATGCGACGTGTAAATTGATTTTTAATTCGATTTTCCTGCTCAGTGTTAATATTCTTCTCAAAATGACCCATCTAATTTCTTTAAGCTGAGCAGCTGGTTCGTTCTTATTTCCCTTGATCAATTGGTGCTTAAGAATTTGGCTGTAATATTCTGCGCCTAGAAGTATATCGATTGGTGACCATGACGACACTTACCGAGTTCTCTTCAATCACGAGATCTAAGGCATTTAATGAAAATTTCTGAAGTAATTGACAGACACAGATTTCACTGTCGATGACGATGGCTTCTCGGGATAAAGAACGACTTTTCTAATTGAATGGGCATTTAATTATTTTAATTGTTATTTTGTAAATTGGCACGCTCATAGGCATAACGCTAATATTAAATTATTGCCCCTAATAAAACTTGGAGCATAAAATTGAAAAAGATTAATGAATTATCTATAATCGTACAAAGTTAAATTAATCAAAAAATTGTATCTTACCAAAAAATAAACAAATAAAAGTCGAACGATCGATCAAAAATCCAACCCTTAATTCAAAAACTAATGACTTTAATTTGAGCATTGTCAGAAAAATCATTTATCTTTTATACTAGAAAAAGGTAAGTTTAAAACTGAAAACTCATCCAAAACTCAATCAAGAATGATAAGAAAAATCCAAAAAAAAAAATCAATCAAGAATATGTAAGACGCAGCAGAAATCTTTATGTTCGTACAAATTACTTTTTAATTCAATCATTTTTGCGATTTGAACTATAACTGTCGGTTTTATTATACGAAATGCTGTATCATTGATTTTAAGACTAAGATTTATCTTAAAAATTCGTTTAGTATAATAATCCATATAGGCACACGTTTACAGGTATTCTAAAATTATATTTTCCAGTGATAGAAGTTTCAAATGCTAATGATAACCATAGCTAAATTATACATGATAAATAATAATCTTTCTTTACAGATCATTGCTGGCCGTTACTATACGACCGTTACTATTGCTTTGAATTCTAAACCTCTTTTTTGTATTGATCTAAAAAACCTAAAGAAGCCATTTGGTTTTCTATACGAATTAGCCAATGCCGTCGACAGTTTTGTATTGGGATATTTGCAAGCGTCACTTCACTAACCTGAATAATCGTAATGATGTATATCTGTGGCGTTTTGCACACAATAAAATTTTGTAAGTAATTTGAAGTCTTGGCAACAACGAAATAAAAATGAAAAAATACAGTTTTTAGTATTGCTTCTAGCAATACTTTTTGAGTTGTTATTTTTTAAATCCTACAACCTTTGAAAAAAATAAAATATCAAAATTTTAGTTTTGTTTAGCAAAAAAAAATAAAAAAATGATTAATTGGGAGTCGGTATCCAAACAGGGTAGATATATAAAATATTATAAAACCAGACATTATTTAAATATATAAATTAATAAATACTACCAAACCAAATATAAAGTGTTTTGATGAAACAGTATCAGTGACCGTTAAATCAATAAATACAAACACGAAACCACCACAACCTAGGTTATAGGAGGATCGAGGTAAATACGGAGCCGATCTATACATAGAGGTGTATATATGTAAACACGTGTACACCACCTCCTAAATATCGTAATGATTTAGTTTATATTGTGGCTCACAATAGTGATGGGGCTCACAATAGTAAATACGAAGTTCTTAATTACGAATGATAATTTATTTAATGTTTTAATGATATTTCTATTTAACCTTAAATCATAAATGATTAATAAGCAAATTGTTACCTTTCATTTATGATCATTAAACATGTTGTGTGTCAACATTCTCCCGGGTCGTTGTTTCTAGTATACAGTCTTCTTTTGGTAGAGTTCTTCCAAGCGCTTAAAAAATCACCCATTATTATTTGTATTGTTAAAAAAGTAGTAGATTTATACGCAATAAGCAATCGTCAATGGTTTAGTGAGATTTTAGCAGTTCAAAGACAGCATATTGTCATACCAGAAAGACTGTTTGGTGCCTGTGACTGCTATGTTCTATATGAGTTAATGATTGTTGCGGAATCCACTTTTTGGTATTTTTTGTATAAGTATTTTTTTTTAATTGCGTGCAGAACGGATTTTATAGCGTTTTATTAATCTGAAATGCTATATTTATGTCTAAATTCGGACGAAATAGAAATAAAGTTGATGATAAAACGGATTCCTGGGGAACTCCGACATTTAGTGTCCCTACGTGTCGGCAATTCCAAAGGATTCTCCGTGGTATTCTAGGGCAAGATTCCATCTGTTCATGACATCTACTAAAAGATCGGTTGTGGATTAACAATGAAAAGTACAGAAATAAGAGTTTATTTTTTTATAACAAATACAATTTACATGGAGTATTTCAAGATCTATTTAATTATAGTTTTTTGTTTTGCCTGAATTTAATTGGCTATTAATAAACAGTTATAAACAAAGCCGCTTGTTGCCACTTTTTATAAAAAATGAAAATTTATAGAAACTGAATCTAATCTACTAGCAGTTCCAATCTACTATGTTTAAGTCTGTTATTACCCGCGTCAAATACAGTTGATTCTGACAGCCAACGACAATTTTTTCGTAAAAGCACCAAAATGCAAAAATCAATCAAGAGTATCCGGTGGTCGAAGCATAAATTATTTTTGTCAAAAAAATATTTATTTGATTTAATGCATTTTTCTTTGATTTTATGTTTAATATTTCGTGCATACGGTTCTTTGTTGAATATTGAAGTAAAAGTAATAAACGCTTGCTTACATACAAAAAAAAATTCCTCAGTTGGCACAGTTAAACTTCCAAAATCAGAATCATCATTAAAGTTTTTAAACAATGTAAGCCATTCGGAAGGCGCGGAAATTGTTGTGTTGTTAAGTGTACATTGCTCCATGCATCGTGAACAATTCTTTAATAAACCGTGCTTTTCTTGATTATCAAATATTAGATTTGAAATTTTATGGTGTATGACATAACCACAAAAATAGTTTATTGCGTTATCACTTAATGTTGCACTTGTTATTTCATTATTGACCTGTGTGACCTGATCAGATTCTTCGTCATATTCTTCTTCGTATTCGTCACTTGTGGTTACATTCAATTGACATACATCATGTTCATCTTTATTGATTTCTTCTATGTTAACTGAATCGGATAACACAGCTTTCCAATCAATAAGCATAGAATTAATACCACCCTTACAATTCGCATATTTCAAACTATAAATAAGTTTTATTGACATTATTCGTTTAATTATTTCCCGAAATTCTTTAACGGAAGGTTTTCTTTTTTTATAACGCACAATTGAAAACAAATTTTCCAAACAATCTTGATTAAATCTGTTAGTACAGATGCATTTCCAATCTTTTGATTTAAACAAATCATTGGCAATTAGTAGGATACCTTTTATTGTCTGCATAATTCCATTAATGCAACTTATTTGATTTTTTGTATTATTTGTTAGAAATTTTAGTTTAGATAAATAAATAATGTAATTTTCTAATTTTGTTAAAAAAAGTTCTGAATTTTGAAGAGCTCCACTATTTGAAATTTTACCATATAAACTTTTGCTGTTCAACACGTCAAATATTTCGTTAATTTTTTCTAAAAAATCAGCTGTATCGTTAGCCCGTTTTGATATATCTGAAGTAAACAATTTTAATTTATCGATAGTGCGTATACCAGATGCGGCGCTTGAACTAAATATTTGGACAGCATATAAAACTTTCATTTTTTGGAATGTGTTTGGCTCTATATGCATTGGAGTTAATTTTGGAACTAACCGAACTAGTGACACAGAATCAATTTTATATAGTTGTCTAATTACATCCCATGAAACTATAGCATTTGAATTACCAGCTTCTAAATTATAATTTATTAAATTATTCCGAAGAGATTTCCATAAGTGTGGAACATCGAAAATACATATGATTTTATAATCTTGAAGCATGTAATATGGCTGATCAATCGAAACATCTAAACATTTATAAAGAGATTGATTTGTTTTTCCTTGGTCACAAACCAAACCTTTTACAACCAGCCCAATAGAAAAACATTTCAGAATAAGCTCATTAATTAATCTTTTAAGCTCAGAGACAGGAGTTGTGGTAGCGGCAATTACAAACCCAATTACCTGCTTCCAGTTGTCACGTATTGATCGCACTATAAATGTACAAACTACTTTTGCAAATTTATTATTTGAGCTGCCTTCTCCATAATCGGCAAAGCCTTCGATTTGATCAATTTTACTGTTGTACTCTAGTTTTTTTGCAATATGCATTTCGTTAAAACACAGCATTACTTGTTTTGATTCCATTTTAAAATGCTCTATTCTCGATTTTATTTGAGTAAACAATTCATCATTAATCGAACCTGGTAATATTTTTTGGAGAGGAAACCATCTATAAATCGATGCAAGTGAAGGCAGTTTAAACATTAAATTATCCCTTAAAAACAAATATGCAGCGGATGATTATAAAAAATAGCCATGGCCAAATCTTTTTCTTCGTTCGTATAAATGGTTTTATTGTTAATAAGTATTTTAACAAAAGTTTTGACATATTTATGAGCTTTTGTACTGTCAATTTGTTGATAAATAGTAAGCTGATTTATTTTTAATTGTTTCATCTTTAATTTTGTATGACGTTTTTGAATGCCAAAATTTATAATTTTAAGTTGTAATTGTTTGTTAAGTTTTTTTAACATTTTGTTTTCATCAACCAAAACTTTATTTTGTAATTTAAAACTCTCCATTTCACTTCTGTAAAACCGACAATTTTGTTCACTTGTTAGCCATTGCTCATAGTCAGTTTTACTTAAAGAGCATGTGGGATCTGATTGCGTCTCATGTTCGTTGTAATTTTCATCGGGCATTTCTTCGTCACTAGAATCTGTATTTCCTAAACATAAACTAGGTATAGCACCAGAATACAGTTTTTTCTTCCCAATGTATGCCATTTCGAAATGTTTATCGCATATGATAGGATTTTTTATAGATCCTATGGTTTTCGCTGAATTGTAGCATATAGCTAACCACTTAGTGTAAACGTCGGAATCCCTCGGTGGAAATTTAAAATACTGGTTTCCGTTTACGGAAAGATAGTTTTTTAAACAACACCTACGCGGCATTGTGAATCAAAAGTAAAAACTTAAACAAAAATGGTATATGAATTCAATAATTAATAATTTAAATAACAAATTTGTAGAAATATGTATTAAAATCTATATAATTTTGTATATACCAAAAATATATACAATAAAAATTATATTCAATTATAATAAAATGTAATGATGTATCATATAATTTCTCTAAAATTAAGACAAATGTAAGTTTCAAAGAGATCGAAATATTAACTAAAATCGAAAAAATGGAATTACAAAATTTTAAAATAAAAATTTATTTCGCCAAGCAATATGTATTATGTGTACATATACAAAATCAAACCAACAAGAATGTCTATACAATCCGAACGAAACATACAAAGAGAAAAGAAATACAGTTAATTTCCATAGGTGATAATATTTTTATATATATCGCTCATACACGAGTAAAGTGACACATTTTCAAATTTTCAATTTCCTTTTTTTGAAGTAAACGTGATTAAAAAAGCGTAAAGTTTTATTAATTTTAATGTTAAATGTTATGTTGCGCATTACTTAAATCTTATTTTCTATGAAGCTTGATATTTTGAAATGTGTCAGTTTTCTCGTGTATGAGCGATATGCAGTATAAAAAAATGAAATATTAATTGTTTTTATTCGATTTTTAACACGATGAAGACAACAATTTGTTTTTGTTTTATTGTATATATATGCATATAAATGCATTTATTGTACATAAATAGAATGAAGAAAAAAAATCTAAAAACCTTTGAATGTGTGGTAAATACATAGCCAATATTATATAGTAATACAATTTTGCTGTATATAGCATACGAACCTCTCTTAAAAACCAAAAAATACTCGTGTTAAAGAAGAGAGATCTATTATAAGTTGTCTCTGGTAGTACTATATGTATTTATACTATGTCATATCCTATAGAGTGTGCTGGTGAATTATTTGCTTGTGAAGGCGACTAATGTCATCGGTTAAAATCGGTTGTTGTTTTCATTCGAAGTAGTGATAAGTTGACTGTTGGTAGATATGATGAATCAGTTGTGTGGTTTCTTTTGGTTTGAGTTGTAAGACTCTAGAGGGAGAGCACTTAGTTTTGTAATGAGTCTTTTCAATGTGGCACCATTACTTTCCTTTATTGTAACTACTCTAGTTAGGTTATCTTTACCAAGGGGTAGCTCTATAATCCTTCCTAAAGGCCAGTTGGTGGGCGGCAGGGTATTGTTTATTATTAAAACAACATCACCTACCTTTAATTCTGGTTGTTTGCAGGATCATTTATTTCTTTGTTGTAATCTAGTTAAATAGACAATTGACAAATGTTTCCAGAATTCTTGAAACATTTTTTGGATTAGCCTCCACCGATGGTTGGCAGACATTTTTTCGTTCTGCAAATTTGATTCTGGAGTTGTAATTAGTGAATCCCCAATTAAGAAGTGTCCAGTGATTAGTATTAACGCATTTGGATCATATGAAATTGTTGTGGGAGGCCGTAAATTAAGACAACCTTCAATCTGAGTTGCAACTGTTGATAGTTCTTCATAAGTAAGAGTTGTGGTTCCAATAACCCTTTTTAGGTGATATTTCAATGAAATAATGGCTTCATCCCAGAGTCCTTCGAAATGTGGAGAAGCTGGTGGTATAAAATGCCATTCGACTCCGATGTCGGATAATACTCGTTGAAGTTCAGGGGTTGCTTGTTGCGAGGTCTCGTGTTTTTCTTAAGTCAGCTGTGTTTTGGCTCCCACAAAATTGGTTCCATTATTGCTGTAAATCCGTTTACATAAGCCTCTTTGAGAAATAATTCTCTTAAAGGCCGCAATAAAGGCTGAATAGTAGTTAAATCGCTGACCATTTCTATGTGCACTGCTTTAGTAGCAAAGCATACAAATAGCGCTATATATGCCTTGTATGATTTATTTCTACGTCCTTTCGAAACTCTTACTTATATGAGCCCAGCGTAGTAATCCTCCCACTTGCAGCATTTGTTGTTCATCAATAAATGAGTTAAGCGAAACGAGGTTGCTTTTTGTTGATAAACGAAATCAGACAAATCAACAAAAATGGCTCAGCTTTGTTGATTTGTCTGATTTCATTCTGAAACTCTGCAAGTTGAATTGTTTTAAAAAGCTCGTTACAGGATTCATTTCGTTCTTTGGCAGATAATAAAATTGAAGATCCGGTATCCGGTTTTCTTAAGCATTTATTTAGAAATCGGCGACAGAGGCCAACAACACGAATTATTTTGTTCACGTTAGAAAATCTTTCTATTATCTACACGAATGGATTAACTATTGCTGATGTTGCAAGTAACACAATTAGTTTCCAAATTGACTTCACTTGGAGCAGTAGTTGGTTGCAGCCAATGTTTACCATAAATGATTGTTCTTTAGTTCATTTGGACCGGTACCTCTTTTTGTTGGTACCTCCGACAATCCAACAGATTGTGTGACACAATCTGTTGGATTATCGGTTTATTCAACGTGATGCCATTGTGCTAGTCTAGAATAAGTTTGAATTTCTGATATTCGATTGGCCACGAAAGTTTTATATTTATGAGGACGCCTTCGAATCCAATATAATGTAATCATCAAATCAGTCCAAAAGAACGAAGTTATTTCCGGAATTTCCATTGTTTCTATAACTTGATGCGTAAGTTTAGCGAGAAGCTCCACATAGCTCAAGTCGAGGTAGCGAAAGTAAATTTTTAATTGGAGCAACTTTAGTTTTTGATGTGAGAAGTCTTACATTAGTGATACCTTCTGAATTTATAGATTTCAAGTATATGACTGCAGCATAGGCCTTTTCTGAGGCGCCGCAGAATCCATGTAACTTTGTTTTGTTACTGTCCTCAAATTGGATCTAAAGTGGCATATATATTTCTTCTAGAAGTGGCTATACGTTTTGAAATTCCTGCTATTTTGTTGATAGGTGTGACGGAAGTTCGTCGTCCCAAGACAGATCTGCCAACCAAAGTTCTTGCATCACAAGCTTGGCTACAATTGTGATTGGTGCCAACCAGCCTAATGGATCAAAAGCTTTGCCGTAGTTATTCGATGGACTTGATCTATCGTGGAGTGGTTATTCCTGAATCCAAATTGAAAATCAGAAACCTTTGCCATTGGCTTTAGACGTTTTAGTAGTAGTTTTTCAAATAGCTTTGATAAGGTCGGAAGCATAATTGGTCTGTATGACGTTACTTCTTCATCTGGTTTACCTGGTTTTTCAGCATAACTTTTTTGTGCCAATTTGAAGGATTTGGGTACATACTTCAATTGCATACAGGCATTAAATAAGTATGTGATCATGATAATTGCTATTTACGTGGAAGTTCCTTGAATAGACCCGGTGATATTTCATCAATCCCTGGTGCCTTTTTTTGGTTAAAACTTTTGTCAATTTCTTCAGCGATTTTGGCGTTACCCTTTTAAAATTATGATTTGGTTGATAAACAGATGTTACGTCAATGTTGGACTGAATGTCATGGGGATGAACCACTTTTGCTAGGTGTTGAGCAAAGAGTTCCGCTTTTTGTTTGTCTTGTCGAACCAAACTGCCATGAGCATTTTTTATAGATGGTACTCGAACTATAAGTTGATTAATTTTTCTAGTTGCTTTCCATAGCGAGTAATCCTTATCTATTGCTGGGCCTAGCCCGCTTAAATAGCTTTTGAAGCAATCTTGTTTGAAGCTTTTGATTAGCCTTTTAACTTTTTTACTTATTTGATTGAAAGTTGTCTTGTCAGTAGGTTTCTGGTGAGATGCCATATTTCCCTTGCCTTTCTTTTTTCCTTGATTTATTCCCTGATTTCAGCCGGATATTTGACTTCAATCTCAGCTTTGTCTTTTAATTCTGAAGTTGCTAGACTGGCGGCCATACGAGTATATTCAATGAAATCGTTTGTTTGTTGTTCCAATTCTTCATTACTCTTAATACTAACTTTAATTCAACTAGCTCTTCCAATTTTTCTCTGAAGAGATGCCAATCTGTGGATCTGTTAGTAAGATTTTGCTTTTTCTTTTTCTTGATGACTTTATCGCTTACTGATAACAGTATAGGAATGTGATCAGATGTTAGGTCGTTAATTCCTTCGACTACAGTGTAACTGGATGAAATATCTTTTATAATGAAAAAATATAAAGAAATCAAGTAGATCTGGTATTCTTCTTGCATCCGTTGGTCAATACGATAACCCCCTGGAGACAAGTATTCGCATTTGTTTTCATGATTTAAAACGTTATTAAATTGTAACTTTGTTTGTGTATGCCGTAGAGGACATTATGCTGCCTCAATATTTAGATCTGCGCCATTATATTGGATTGAGATAACAGTTGCTTTTTTATATTATTTATAAATATTATTTTTAATTAGTATACAGCTGAACCACCTCTGACTCTTTCACAAGGATGGGTTGTTCAGTAGGAAGTAAATTCCTTTATTGTGATAAAGCTTTTGTTGGAGAAGTGCGTTTCTGAAATCAGTGCAATATCTATGTTGTTTGTATGGAGAAATTCGTTTTCGGTTTTGTGCGCCTACGTTTCTTAGAATTTCTGTTATCAGCGCATAAAACTTCGTTTTCCAGTTCTTCCTCATCTGTGCAATACTCTTCTTGATTCAGAACATTGAATCTATTATTCTGTTGATAAACTGGAAATTGGCGAAGCAACCAGTTGGGATTATTTGAATGACCATATTGACTGGATGATGGTGGAATATTTTTTGAAGACAGATTATTAACTCGTGCTGAAACCTCAGCTTTGCTAATTTTATCCTTTTCTTTTAGTGTAGAATTCTCTCGCTTAAGTTCAGCAACTTTATTGCTCAGCTGTGCGATTATTTTCTCCATATTAATAAATTTATTCAACAGTTCCTCACTATCTATAATATTTGTTGGTGCACTCGGCATTTATCCCTACAATCTTTTCTGGGGCTGAAGCTCACCCAACTCTTTCGCGGTTATTTTAACGTCCTACTTTACGCCAACGAGGGCCAAATCGAGGACACACGAATACAGATTCGCGATTTTTGAATATCCATCTGCGCAATGCATTGCTCCATGCCAGCCTGTACTGACATGGATGATAGTTCGCCCATAGATTCTGCACTACAATAGGGGTCATAGTTGTGTTCATTGTCATCACCGATCAAAAATCCCTTTTGCAATCCTACCCGTTGGGATTCGAACCCGGTACGTCGCAATGTGAGGTCCCCCCTAGGGTATTAAGTTCCTTTTTTGTTTTATTCATTGCGTTTTATTGTCTATAGTGTTGTTACACTTGCCTCTAGAATTTCAGCCGTTGTGATACATTAACAATGCAAGACAACGTTGCCCAGGTGCTACCTCGTAGAGATAAACTAGAGACGTATTTGATTATTTCTAAATATTTACAACGTTGGAATATAAACCAATGTATAATTGACACCCATAAAAATAAAAATCATAAATGAATAATAAGCAAATTGCTACCTTTTATTTATGACCATTAAACATGTTGTGTGTCAACAGAAACCATTATTCCGAATAACAGTGATTTCGTAAAGCCCTGCTATCAGTACTCGTTTTTCTAAACGTAATAATATTTTAAGTAATTTTCTAATATACCAAACTAAAGAAACCTACATCACAGAACTGCCACGGTTGTACCAAGAATACAATCGAAAACCTTGAATAAGTGATGATACATGCATGGAAGAAAATTAAGAAACACTGCGTCAATTTAAGGTATAAATGATATCAACAAACTACGGCAGAGGTGAAATGCATGTACAGCAAAGATACAATACATCAAGTAAAGAAGATGGCCCATGTAATAATCAAAGAAAATATACGGAGGACATCCTCACAGATGGTTCTTTCGTATAATAAGTAACTATTGTAGGTAAATTTTACCTCATACATCAAAAAAAATTATATTTAGTGCATATACAAAACGATCAATTCTCGTAACCTTTAACTCAATCACTTATATTTAATTAACACCCCTTTATGTCCCCTATGTATAACCCTTTTATTACCATATATAGTTTTACATACAAGTACATACATATATTCATACATGAATTTGTTAACATCATCAATCAATCAATCTGCTAATGCTTTTCATCATAGCAAAAAGATTTCATCATTTTTGATAACTTTTGCGGGAATAACACATATGTGCGATGAATCCGCATACAAAAAAAATATTTACTCACTGTATC
This sequence comes from Tipula confusa, assembly GCA_963556175.1. Lineage (NCBI taxonomy): Eukaryota > Metazoa > Arthropoda > Insecta > Diptera > Tipulidae > Tipula > Tipula confusa. The sequence continues at coordinate 135,263,399 of OY744476.1, read as the reverse complement.
GATTACAACTGTTGTCGGTATATTACAATATATGTTTCGTTAAAAATCATCAAAATTATGGTTAATTTTCTAGTCTCTCAGGTAATATATACCAGGAAAGTGGGATCACATTTGTTTGGTGTAATAATAAATGTACGATGGTCGTTTGGTAATTACCAACCTCGATGGTATACTTTATTCCGAAATAATAATCTTTATGTTTACTACAGTTGCTCATAAGTTCAATATGGGTCGATCGATGACCGTTGAAGAGATCGGACGTATGGATATACAAGCCATGAAGTTGCGCTACTTATGCAAAAAAGTGACTACTATACATAAGTTTAAGTGTTATGACGTAGTATAATTTGTATATACTCTTATTGGGTACCGGTCGAAACTTGATATTTTACAACTGGGTTTGACGAAACAGGATAATTCAAAACTGGATATTTTAAAACGAGATAAGGTACAAATCGAGATATGGTACAAAACTGGATAGTTCAAAACAGGATATTTCGACATGTGATTTAAGCTTAAAATGATTTTTTAGGAAAGTTCTGGAATATGGCCAATTAGGGAGGAACTCGGCGAGTTCTTAACCGATTATGATGATACTCGATATATAGGATGAAAATGTTTATAAAAATTAATTAATTTTTCTCACATACATTCTCTAAAGTGAAGAAAAATTATATTAAGGAGAAGAATGAAAAATAGATGAAGATACATTTTACTGACAGTAAACTCGATAAGAACAATGGTTATTTTAATAAGATAAGAAAAGCAGCAATTAAAAAAACCATTAAGTGAAGGAAAATTATATTTCTCTCCTTAGAAATGTTCAAGTATGGAACCTTACTGGTATTATTCCAGAACTTTTCCTAAAAATCATTTTAAAATCTCATTTTCATCTTACATATCGAATTTCATCCAAATCAGTTAAGAACTCGCCGAGTTTCTTCCTAATTGGCCATATTCCAGAACTTTCCTAAAAAATCATTTTAAGTTTAAATCACATGTCGAAATATCCTGTTTTGAAATATCCAGTGTTGTACCATATCTCGTTTTGTACCTTATCTCGTATTGAAATATCCAATTTTGAAATATCCAGTTTTGTACCTTATCTCGTTTTGTCAAATCCTATTTTGAAATATCCAGTTTTAAAATGTCCAGTTCTGAGCGGTTCCCACTTTTATTATATGCTTTGATGTAAATTAAAAATGAATACGAATGATGGAACAACAGTATGTTGTGCTCTTTATTACAAAGCAAAAAACAAATTTATTATTTAACGAAGGAGAGCAGTATTGTTATTATTATATACTTCATTATATACTATACTATATACAGGTAAACCTCGCTTTACGAACTCTCGAATAACGAACCCTTGAATTAACGAACATTCAAAATTTATACAAAACCTCATATTACGAACCTAAAACCTCGAATTAATGAAATTTTTTAGATTCGCTTTTTTTGCAGGAAATATATAAATAAAACAAAAATTACAAAATATAAAAGCAAAACGATCCTAAAATATTCTCGAGAGAGAGAGAGAGTAAATTTTTGTTCTACCTACATTTTCTTCCTAATTTATTTTATGTTTCTATAAAACGGTAATATACCTTTTTGTTTTTTTTATATTAGTAATTTCGTTACATGTTAATCATATTAGTGACGAATGGTTTGTGAATTTGGTATTACGTATTCATAGTTGTGCGCATAGTAATTGAAAGTTGATTTTAAATAGATAAAAGTGTATAAAAAATAGATAAAAAATAGATAGATAAAAGTGTAAAAAATAAATAATTCGGGAGCGGTTTGTACGAAACGCAAAGTGATAAGTTTGAAACAAAAATTAGACATAATTAAAAGAAAAGAATGTTTATTGCCAAAAGAATGTTTATTGGGGGATTGACAATGTTTATTGCCAATGCACTAGGCATATCAAAGTCGACGATTTCGACTATAATCAAACAATCAAGAGAAATAAAAGAAAGTATTCAAAGGGCTGGTGATACGAGTTCAAATCAAATTATAAATCGAAAGCGGCACAAACTTCTAGAAGAAATGGAGAAAATATTAAATTTTTTTTTCAAGCGTAATTGTCCAATATCCGGTTCAATCATCAAAGAAAAAGCGTTAAGAATTTGAAACGAGTTAAAACAACAAGAATTAGTAAAGCAGTCAACGTCAACAGATGCTACAGAAACGTCGGAAACTAAGTTTGTCGCAAGCAATGGTTGGTTAGAGAAATTCCAAAAACGGTACCATTTGCATTCCATTAAAAAACCGGGTGAAGCTGCAAGTGCGGATACTGAAGCTGCACAGAAATTTCTTCCAGAGCTTAAAAAAATTATTGAAGAAGGTGGATATCACCCTGAACAAGTATATAATTTTGACGAAATTGGCTTAAACTGGAAAAAGTTACCGGACCGAACTTATATATCACGAAATAAGAAAACATCTGCAGGGTTTAAAGCATCGAAAGAAAGAATCACGCTTGTGCTTGGAGATCATGCATCGGGTGACTTTAAGTTAAATCCTTGTCCAATTGGAAAATCCGAAAGCCCAAGAGCTCTATAGAATGTTGCAAAATCATCAATACCAGTTTACTTGACCAGCTTAGTTTGTACTATTATACTAAAAACTGTCAAGTTCGTGCAATAGAAAATTATAATAGGCGAATGAATATTGATAACAAAGCGTTACTGCTCCTTGATAATACTCCTGGACATCCACAATCTCTTCAGGAAGTTAATAACAACATAAAATTTGTGTTTTTACCACCAAACACAACAAGTCTTATTCAACCGATGGATCAAGGCTTGATAGCAGCATTTAAAGCCAATTATCTCCGATATGTTGTTAAGTTTATTATCGACGAAAGCGAGAAAAACAGCGAGCTGTCATTAATTAGAAACTTTGGTCTGAAGTTGTAGAAAATACTGAAGAAGTAGACATCACTAATGTGACAGAAATGATCGTGTCTATGGCAAACGATGCAGGAATAGAAGGAATTGACGATAAATAACTCAATCTGTTAAAAGCATCATGCTACAAGGAATTATATAACAAGAGGTTAAAACAATTAAAATAACCAACTTTAAAATGCTTTCTTAAAAAATAAATTCATTAATCAGACAGTAAGTTGAACTTCAAATAAGAATTATTTTATTTTTTTAGTTGCCTATTACATACATATGCATATACATATGCATATGCAGGGTTGGGTGTTTTATATGTAAAAAATGTTTTCTCCATTTTACATGTAAATAACGTAAATTACAAAAAAAATGGGTATTTTACAAAAATATGTAAATTATATTTAAAAAACGAGAATCCGTCCAGAAATAATTTAAAGTATTGAATAAATGATACAAACATTTGTTTATAAGAATAACTTGCATTAGAAAATCCAATTAAACATTTTATTTAAATGGTTAATCATAATTATTTTCAACTTTTAGTTATCTACATTGAGACTATAAAAATCACCTATCCTTCTACAATGCCATCTGTTTACGTCTTAAACTAGTTCTTATATTCGACAAAATAAACAACTAGTGACATAGTGCCATCTAGCTACATTTGAATAAACTAAAATAAAATATTTTTAAGAGTGCATATTTCTTTCAATATGTAGCGGAAAACTAATTGCAATTTGACGTTTAATGAAAAATAAAATAATTCTCTGCAGTGTAATGAATGAAGTGAATCTATACTCGTTTGACTGGGTTTTAAATTTAAATCTTTATTAATTTCAAACAGGACAAAATCAACCAAATTATCACTACCCGTCTCACCCTCATCAAATAAATGTATGCCTGAAATTACTAGCCCTATTCTATCCATTTGATAAAATGCCTATGCATTATGCCCTTGATTTCCAGTGTAGTAAAGAGGTAGCGAATATGATTATCGAATTTAAGCGTGGAACTGTAGTGAATTTTATTAATTCAATTTAATTTTTCTTACTCTAATTACAATTAATAATTTTTCATAACCTAAGTTTGCAGCAATACCATTAAACTAACCTTACCATAGAATTAATACTAGATAAATTGATTAATACATTAATAATTAAATTAGGGGAAAATATTCTTTTTTCAGCAGTTACCATTCAGGAATTCCATATGCTAACTCCTCTCACGAAAAACGAAGTTCATCAAATTACATTTATTGATAGCAGGTGTCAAGATTTCATTGTCAAAATATTTCTTATCATAGGAAAGTTGCACTTTATTTTACATTTATACATATTGATTGATTGATTGATTGATTAGAATGTACGGCCAAGGACGAACGAGGAACTCCCGGAATGCCGGGCACCACCGTACACCCGTGTTACATATAACAAAACCGAAGGAGTGGATGGAATTTGTTAGTTATGACAGACTCGACCCGGTTGCAGACACCTAAGCGATCGATAGTTAGTGTTTTTTTTTTGTGGTGTAAGGAAAGGAAGGGCATGTTAGTAATGACAGATTTGACCCGGTTTTCTGGAAGCCAATATTCAACTAATGTTAGCACAAGACAATCACAATTTTGACGAGCTGCTCTGCATTTTTTCATCAACTGCAGTGTGCCCCCATTCAAGTGTATCAGCAAAGTGTTTCCTAAAAGCAAAATCTATTAATGAAATAACCGCTCTTAGCCATAGGCTGTAATAAATTGAATTAGTTTTCATCTGAAATGATAAATTAATTAATTTGAAATATAATAAACTAATAATATCATAATATAATTTCTGCAAGCCGTAGACTGTAATAAACTGGATTAATTTTCCCTGAAAATACAAATATATTAATTTGTCTCTTAATAATAATATATTAATGTAATATAAATATATAAATACCTAAATACATAAATATATAAATATATGAATACATTAATATATAAATACATAATAGCAATTACACAATGTACTTGCATCAAAATCTACTTTATATTTACTTTAAAACCAAAAACACTACAAATCGAATTTTATTAAAATAACTAAACAACTGAATTCAATCGAATCCACCGTTTTTTTAGCAATTACACCATAAAAATATAAAAATATAAAAATATAAAAATATAAAAATATAAAAATATAAAAATATAAAAATATAAAAATATAAAAATATAAAAATATAAAAATATAAAAATATAAAAATATAAAAATATAAAAATATAAAAATATAAAAATATAAAAATATAAAAATATAAAAATATAAAAATATAAAAATATAAAAATATAAAAATATAAAAATATAAAAATATAAAAATATAAAAATATAAAAATATAAAAATATAAAAATATAAAAATATAAAAATATAAAAATATAAAAATATAAAAATATAAAAATATAAAAATATAAAAATATAAAAATATAAAAATATAAAAATATAAAAATATAAAAATATAAAAATATAAAAATATAATAATATAAAAATATAAAAATATAAAAATATAAAAATATAAAAATATAAAAATATAAAAATATAAAAATATAAAAATATAAAAATATAAAAATATAAAAATATAAAAATATAAAAATATAAAAATATAAAAATATAAAAATATAAAAATATAAAAATATAAAAATATAAAAATATAAAAATATAAAAATATAAAAATATAAAAATATAAAAATATAAAAATATAAAAATATAAAAATATAAAAATATAAAAGCATATAAACATAATATACAAATATAACAATAAAATTAAAAAATTCCAAATTCGAAAATATACAAAGTATACATTTTTCAAGTCAAACCAACTACTTCCTAGACCAAACCAACAAAATTATGTACGGGGCCCGCCAAATATTCAAGTTTGCCACTAAAGTATACCATAATTATTGATAGTTTCTAAAATAATTCCAAACTGTACCAAACTATTTTTTTCACCAACACTTTAATATGATGATTTGACAATTTTTTTAATCCGGACTGAAAACCATTGTTAATTCCATCCGAAAACAATCCAACTTTCCTTGTACTTTCGTTACTTCAATCTGAAAAACTGTTATATTGTCTTGTAAACCCGTTGACTTGGCTTGAACCCCCGGTTATCCGTTACGAAAACTTGTCAATTTCACCCGAACACCTGCCAAAATTGTCGAACCCCCGCTAACCTGGTCCGAAAAACAGTCAACTTGACCTGAAAAAGGTATATATAGCCTTCACCACCCCTGCCTTAAATCGCAGAAACTTATAACTCAAAATCAAAAACCTCCAAGGGGCATCCGATCTCAAATCGCAAAAAAAAAAAAAAAAAAAAAAAAATTAATAATACAACAAATGAAATGTTCATTCTCAAAAAAAAATTTAAAAACTTAAAATCAAAAACAAGCAAAGACCTGGTCGCCCCGTGAAAGACATCGCTGCAACCACCAAAGGCGAAGTCCATCCACAACAGGCCTCTAAAACCCACTGCCAAAACCTACGCCACCCCCCTCCCCCCCTTAACCCAATCATCGTCAAAAACAAAGTGGTACGAACGAACCCAAAGCAAGCACCTCCAACAATGCACCACACGCCATTCCCAAAAACAAAACCACAATTGATTCACATTAAATCCGTCAATCCAAACCAGCTGCAAAAATGTAAGTTACAAATATGCACCTCCACAATTTACTATATTAACATTCCTTTCCCAATTAAAATAAATCAAATTAACCATTTACCGTCGATTCAACTCAACGATCACCCGAATAACATTTTAAAATCGTAAAACAAAACAACAACAATCAACGAAACACAATATGATAATTTCTCTTATACTTCTCTCATGAGCTATATAAATAACAACATGCATGCAAAAGAAAACAACGGGATTAATAAAACGGAACCTGTGTAAATCCATACACATAAATGCATACACCATATAGAACACCATACAGAATACACAGCTCGAAGAATCCCTTACTATAAATTCCGTTCGCATTTAATTTTCATATTTTTTTCCTTCACTGTACAATATTATTTCTAAAATAATCTACTCGCGCAGAGAAAAAAAAACCTTCTAGAACGTTTTTATAACATCAAATAGATATACTATGCCAGATGATATTCAATAATTATTATTTTGCTTTCTTTTTTTTTTGCTTTTTTTTCAAAAGTCAAGCGAACAGGACACAACAGAAATGCAACAAGCACCTTTATTTTACATTTATACATATGTACAAATATCACAATAAATAAACACAAATACACTACACTGTAGTATATAGTCAATTTTTCTTTAATTAAGAGATTTGGTAACAGATGGCGATAATTGTAATGGAAAAGTTGTTTTATATTTTACAGTATGTATAAAATAATCGTTTACATTTTACATACATTTTACATGTAAAAAACCCAGTAAATTACATTGTGTAATTTACACGCCCAACTGTGTTTGAAGCAGAGACATTAAAGAATGACACAAAAAAAACTAGCAATGCTTTACTTTTATCTGTATATCAAATCGATGCCATGAACTTATTGTAGAACCCTCGTGCATGTATACGATAATGCAAAAATATTAAACAAATCTGAAAGAGAACAATGACAGATTCTATGTATCAGGATAAATTTCCATTTTAGATATTCGATTATTTGTATTATTGTTGCTTTAAGAACTGTAGATTTTTAAAACATTTGCAATAATTTTATGGAAGTCGTTATAGCACTTCATGCGCGTTATATGAATACACTTGGTATGTATATATAACCTCACTTTATGTGTAATGGAGTGATGTCTCTAGGGGAATGGCAGAGCATCAATCTTTGAGACTGGTATACCATTACCATAAATCATTATTTTTAAATATATTTTGCCCGGTTAGTAGGACTGAACCTGCAGGTATAGTATGTGGTTTTAGCTAGCTAGTTAAAAAATTGCATCATTCAAGAGATAGAAATGTGATAAAGTTGAACAAGCAGTTTCTTGATAAAGATGTGTCAAAGTTTTAGTATGACCTTAAAAATTTTAAAAATATTTATGGTCTCACAGAGACCATAAATATTTATGGTCTCTGTGAGAAATATATATTTAAATATATAAATATTAAAACCAACCTGTTTTTATTATTCCCCTGAGCAACACACTCACATAGTATGTGCTCTGTGGTTTCTATCTCTTCCAAATTGGGTCGGCACTCCGGCTTTGTGGATAGGTTCATTTTATTCCAATGATATCTCAGGTTACAGTGACCTGAAATAAAACTCACTAATTTTCTGATATTTGCTTTACTGAAATTGGCCGCCAAGTCCTTATGGTGAAAAGATCCGATCAGAGATTTGGATGTCTAAGGCCTGGAATACAGTTCCAATAGGTCAAGCGCTGTATTTCCAATAAATCAAGCAATGCTGCTTGGCTGTCGGACAAAATGTGGATGGAGGCGCCTTTAAGACCTATATTGAAAAATACTAGGGTAAGTTCCCAGTGTTTTCGATATTTTGTGGCTGGGTCCAAAGACACCAATGCCAACTCCACTATCCATTTTTGGTGATCCACCTTATATAATTCTTGGATGATCCAAAACCGTCTATATAACCAATTAGCACATGGTCAATTTGAATTCTGGACGTTTTACGCGGGTATGTCCATGTTTCCAATACTGCATATACAGTACTACACATACGGGTATTAACCACTGAACAGCCTTTTTTACCAGTAGCAATAGATGAAATCTCTCGTCAAGATTGCCGAGGTCACCTCGTAAATTAACGCAGCATGTCATGAGTACAATCGACAGAAGGACAAAATCACTATGCAGATTAAACATTTAAGCACGCAGACATTCAAGTACGCGAAAAAAGATTTTCATCACGTAGAGAGCCCTAAAAATTGTCGACACATTGCACGTTACTCTACAAATCATATTCTACGTTTAACTAATGAATTAATTTGTACAAAATGTGGCGTACCATCAAATTGCCAATAACCATTTCGAACAATTTAAAAATAAAATATGTCTGACAATCGTTTAATATCAAATATTTTACAATCCCATAAATCATTTTGTGGTGTAATCCCTTAATGTAACAATGATCGTAATCGGGCGTAGCATTAAATCATTGGAACATATTTCGTTTCAATTTCGTTTTTACGTTTTTTTATTTTGGCTGTTGTTGTTGTTGTTGTGTTTCACGGGGGGTTGATAATAAAACGGCAGGAAACGGAAATGAAATATACTGATTTTGATTTTGTGTATCATTTTTTAAGTAAAATACTCGTAGCTAGTCTAAATTATTGGTATGTACTGTAAAACAATGAATCGACTAAAACTATCCAGCTGTTTGTATAGTTCTAGATAAACAAAAGAAAACGAAGTCTGATTTTTACTATTGGCTATTATATCATTTGGCAGTTTGAGGATCTGTTGTTTACTAATCTGTGTCACATTATTATGACACATGCTGCCATCATGATATTGCTATACGTAATAACCAAAATATTGAAGATTGCATGCATCATTAAAAGGTAATGATGGCAAAATCATACAGCAAACACATAAGTATAATATTTACAACGTATTTACTTGTTACCATCCTTCATTACCATCCTCACAAAAAAATTAAAAAATTGTATGGTCCGATTTTAATACATGGTCCGATTTTATTTTTCAGTGACATTTAACAGGCAATTTTAGTGCTGGTGCAGACTGCCTGAAAAGGAGTTTATTTTTAGTTTGATGAGGAAATTTTCAAAAAACATGTTTAGCTCGTATTCGAGATATTTGAAATTTCCTAAATTTGACCAATTACTATCCTTATTTTACTTTGGATATGACCTTTGTTGAGGATTTTTGTCACCTGATTAGAAGTATTTAGTGTTTTTATAGGGGAAATTCTATTTGTTTCTCCCACCAGCGATTTATGACTCTTAGGTGTGTAGCAGTAGACTATACTTTACTCATCCGTACAAATATTTATCATTTATGTAAACATATAATTAACGTAATTCTTCACCACAGATATCATATTCACGACATGTTCAGTCGGTAGTTTGTTTAGTAAACATTGACATTCGATGGACGACCGACGCGAGGTCGAACACGTTATCTATTTCAGCACATTGCTGAACAACGATGGTTTCAGTGATCACCACTAGATCGTGAGATCACAAAATAAAATAACAAGAAGTCTGTGTTCCAATTGGTTAAAAAGTTAAATAATTTAACTATGGTAAAAAATATTTAACTTACCTCAATTTTTAACCGATTTGCTGTACTAAATGCAACGGGTTAAACAGTTAAAATTATGACGTTTAAATTTTATTTATTATATATGTATATATATACATACATATATATATATATATATATATATATATATATATATTTATATATATATATATATATATATATATATAGATATATATATATATATATATATATATATATAAATATATATATATATATATATATATATATATATATATATATATATATATATATATATATATATATATATGTGGCGTATACGGTTTTTGGTTCAGCCCTACCACAAATGAGTGATGCAACTTCATGAAAGAAAATAACTTCCGGCATCTAAAATAAGATAGTCTATCTCTAGGTTTTGCAACGTAAGTTGCAATAAACGTGTGAAAGCCCAACTGAAGTAAAACGAAATGTGTTTTAATAACTAAACATAAAAATGGCGACGAGAAAAATAAAATGAGTAATGGCCTAATGGTAAAGTGAAGTCGATTAACAAAAATTTCACTTCTTTAAAAATTGAAGTGGAGGAGCAAAAGAAAGCTAGAATATTGTATTAAATATTGAATATTGAATAAATGGAGGAGCAAAAGAAAGGAGATTATTTATGGAATTACGCAAAAACGAAAACGAAACGATTCAAGGTGGGGTATAGTTAAAATACGAGGCAGTGCATCGCAGTGTAAATTTGGGGATAGATTGGACGACATGTTAGTAGATAAATTTGGGCCCGGAACGAGTAGTAATTTGTTTGACAGACTGTGTAAAGACGACAAAAAGCAAGATAAAACAACGAAATAAAGAGTACTCCAACACGACGACGTCAATGGAACCACGAAATCCGAGTGATAAATATAAACGGTGCAGTCAATGCGGTTATTACAATCATCGGGAGAAGGAATGGAAGTTCAAAATTGTGATTTGCAATATATGTAAGATAAAAGGTCATCAGTGTGTAAAAAGAAATCGAGAAGCCGAAGTGAAAATAATTAAAGGTTATATCAGAGCTGTGAGCGACGCAGAAAGTAACTCGGGGAACGAAATATATGGTATAATTAACGGTACATGTATTAATAAATTGGATAAAAATAGTAAATTAGTAATAGAATTAGATATCGGGGAGGTAAAAATGAAATTTATGATAGACACAGGTGCAGCTTTATCTGCAATTCCTGAATGTATTTATAAGAAATACTTTGATGTAGATTTGTTAGAATCAGATGACTCAGTCATTACGGGTTACGATGGTGAACAATTAGACATAAGAGGCATTTTCAGATCTAGAATTAATTATAAAATATAAATAGAGTATGCAAGTTTTATATAATAAGAAACACTTCGAAATGTACTGTTGGTAGATATTTTTTTGATTTGTTTAAGGTTAAGGAAATTTGAAAATCATGATCTTAAAGAAATCATTGAAAGCTTTGCGGACTTGTTTGATAGCTCAGTAGACCAAACTGAAAGACGTCAAGGTTAGGTTAGAATTTAACGAGAAAATAGATCCTATATTTGTGAAGTAGAGGCTTGTGCCATTTAATTTTAGAGTAGCAATAGAGAAACAGTTGCCGAAATTACAGAAAGATGGGATAATTACGAAAACGTATCTGTCCGTCATCTTTAAAAGATGACGGACAGATACGGATTTGTGCAGATTATAAAGCTACGATTGACCGATATTTAAAAGAGACAAACTATCCGTTGCCAAGAATCAACGTTTATTCTGGAATTTATATAAATTTTTTGGACGATATTATAATTTTGGCGCCAACTTTGAGGCTACATAATGTTCGGCTTGAATTAGTGTTCCAAAGGTAACGTGACGCAAATTTAAAACTAAGTGAAGTAAATGTGTATATGCAAAAGAAGAAATCCAATATTTGGGACATACGATTAAGGAGGAAGGGTTTAGAAAAATTGATGAACGGAACAAAATATTGGATATGAGGGTACCGGAAAATGTAACAGAATTAAAGTCATTTTGTGGGTTTATTACAAAGATAGTAGATTACAAAGATGGGCGGTTCATTTATTAGTTTTTAACTTTACTATAAAGTATGTTAACTCTAATAAGAATCAAGCGGATGTGTTATCTAGAATTCCTATATAGACCAGATACCTAAAAAATTAGACAATGATACAAGTTACTAGTATTTCGTGGGTCAAAGCACGGACGTACCAATTCAGTATGAAACGCTGTTAATGATGGCCGTTATAACGGCGGTTCTAAACAATCAGTTTTCCGAAATTCCTAACGAGGACGAATTTAAAAGATTGTTAAGAAACCGAACGGAACTATGGAACTATAATCACATGTAAGCACATTGGGTATTGTTAAAACAAAAAGTTTATGGCTATCACATGGATGGTGGCCATTCATGGATGAAGAATAAAAAAACGTAATTAAGGGTTGTATTGCATGTCTTGCGGTATTACCTAACCCAAAGAAGTCGGAGTGTATTTTGTGGATAATTCCAGACAAGTTATTTGAAAGATTGCATATAGCCTATGCTGGACCAATTAATGATAAATATTTATTAATTATAATACGGGTAGACGCGAAGTGAAAATGGCTCGAAGTTTATGTGACACGACATGACTGATGAACGGATGAAGTTTAAATATCTGTTCTAAGAAATTCTTTGAAGTCAAAAATATGCTATTTATCATCATGGAGTCGCTAACAACACAACAACGCATTTTGATTGTCCATATTTATTATGAAAAAAATCGTTAAAAAACAACATTTCGTAAATAACGTGAGAGTTTTTACGGGAAAGCCGTAAACCGTATTAACATGTTCAAACCGTTCGTACTCCTGATGCAGTGACAGCTGTTATTGAAAGTGTTCGTAATGAACCAAGCACATCAACCAGGTATCGTTTACAAGAAATAAACATTTTACGAACCATAGTACGACGCATTTTGCGATCTTGATAGTACGATCTTGATTTGCAGCCATACAAAATTTAACTAACTCAAAAATTGAGGCCATTTGAGTCATCAAAAATCATCTTTAGCGATGAAGCTCATTTTCATCTTAATGGGTACGCCAATAAGCAAAATTGTTGAATTTGGGGAGCGGAGAATCATCATGTTATTCACAAAGCAGAACTTTATCCTCCAAGAGTCACAGTTTGGTGTGGTTAATGGGCTGATGGCATCTTTGGGCCATTTTTCTTTGAAAACGAACCGAAATATTCCCTTACAGTGACTCAGATGCTTGTTGTTGTTAAAAATGTTCGTTTAGTTATTTGACCTTTGTTTTCTCGTGTCGATTTTTTTGGTCTCATTTTTGGCTTTTGCTTGCCATTGGCCTCTAATGATTTGAATCTTCCTTCCAAGAATTTCATAAATTTCTGGAATTCTCTTCAATATTGGACAAGGTAAATTATTTAGATCCACGACTCATTATTTACCCCTGCGTTACGTATTTAACAACATTCGGTTGTTGTGTCGTGAAGATCTCTTACTGCTGCTGCAAATTCTATCTTTATGGGTGTTTGGCTTAGCAACGTATTTAAATATGTTGGAATCAGCAGTCTTCTGTTGTTGTATCTGTTGTTCATAATTTCTCATGCTGCCTGGTAATTTTCGTCTGTTGATTGGAGGTGGTTGATTAATCTGGCTGCAGCACCCTCCAACTGACCCTTTAGATAGTTTATTTTATGGGTATTACTTATCTAGTTATTTTCATCGATGAGCTTGCTGAACGTATCACGAAATCCGGTCCACTTCGTCACTTTCGGTTCCTTCTGTGTTTGTTGTTATTTGAAGGAAGATGGTTTGACACTCTTTGTCAATTTTTTACGTAACACTCTTCTATAAAGTACTTCATGTGTTGTTCTTCTTGTTCAGTAACGAGCATGCAAATTTCCTCGTGGAGTTCAGCTATTTGCTCTATCGGTTTTTGCATTGCTCTTAGTGACAGCTCCATTGCAGGTGTTTTAACCCAGTTACTACAAGGTTTTGAGCCTTACGAATTTTCTTATATGTAGAGGTTTTACCATATATTGCAACTCTGGATTAGTTATTTCCAACCCTGCATCTTTGTTGTTAGAAAGGATGTCAGATATCTTTTAACTGACCGTCTTCAGCGGTTTAGTTCCTGATGATGACCTTGTGTATAGCGTTAGCTCTGGTTGGTTTATATTGCGATAACCTAGGATCGGTGTAAGTGGTGGTCCGCCGTTTAATTTTGCACGCGTTGTAGTGATAAATTCGTTATACGTTTCTACTACTCGTCTTGCTGATTTAAAGTACGGATGCTCTAAAATGCCTTTTTGAAAATTGACTTGTCATCCGTTTGTAGAAATCTGCTATTAATCTTCTTTAATTTTTTTTTCCGGCTCGTGAGATAGGTTTTGTCCTCTCTAAACTATCCTTTTTATAATTGCTATAGAGTTTCTCGATTTAAGCCGCAAGCTCTTCTTGACTAAATGCAAGTGGTTCCATTTTGAATTTTTCGAGCGCAACTTGAGTTTCACTCGTTGCAATTTATAATTTTTCTTTTTCGATTGCCTAAAGTGAATACTCTTGTTCATTTCCTCCCGTTTAATGGCTTAAGGTAATACTGTGTTTTCTTTTCCGCTCGTTCTTAATGGCTGAAAGGATCACTGTTATCAGCTCTCGTGGTTTCCTGCATTAAAACTTTGCTGTTATCGTGATTGGCGCTATCCATCCGACAGGATCAAATAATTTTGACGAATCGGACAATAGCAGATGTTTCGTTGGTTCCTCATTTGAAAGATTTAACCTGGTCAGGTCAAATTCAAAGGTATCGTCTTCAGGATTGTAGAAAATACCTAGTGTTTTTATGATGTGGTTGATTTTTAGATTAACCATCCATTTTGCTCGTAAAGGTGCTCAGGAACGTTACTTAGAATTTCAGCTGAATTTGAATTTGATTTGTGTAATGGAAATCTTGTGAAGGTCCTCTAATGATGTTACATTTTAAAATTAAGGGATAGTATAGTCAACCCTGATTATTACTTCGATGCTGTTGGCCTTATTGTATTGTAGATCTGGAAGTTGTAAATTCTGCAAATATTCCCATTTATTGGTGTCGAAGTCGATGTCTGGAATATTATCAGTTAATTTTTTAAACGCCATTGCCTCAAATTTAATCTCAAGGGAACTCTGATACTTTGAGGATAAAGTTAGCTTGATCTTGTGATTGCACACTCCAGCTTCCATTCTTCCTGTTTCTGATATTTTAACCTAAGAACATTAATGCAATTGGCAGAAGATGAAAAGAACAACTATCCGATAGCAGGAAAAATCATGGAAAGAAATTATTAGATGATCTATGAAATAGTTCATTGGATCAATGGGAGTGATAGCATTGGAGAGGTTGTAACCATTCTAAGTAACGTTCCTGAGCACCTACGACCACATCATAAAAACACTAGGTATTCTCTACAATCCTGAAGACGATACCTTTGAATTTGACCTGGCCGGGTTTAATCTTTCAAATAAAGAACCAATGAAACGTCCCAAAATTATTTGAGCTTGTCCGCAGGTTAGCGGCAATCTAGATAACAACAAAGATTTTAATGCATGATATCTGGAGAGCCGATATAAGGTGGGATGACAAGCTATCAGAAGCAATTGAACAAAAATGGAAAAAATGTAAAATCGAATTAGAGGGAATAAGTAAAGTAAAGTTATCAAGCTGAGTTAAAACAACGTCATTAGAATTACATGGACTCGCTGATGCTTCGCACCAAGCATATGCAGCAGAAGTTTATTTAAGGAGCACGAATACATTCGAGCAAGTTACAACCAGTTTGCTGATGGTAAAAACTAGATTTGCCTCGATCAAAACAAAACTGACAGTTCCAAAACTGAAACTATATGCTCCGCATCTGTTATCCAACAGATGTTCGCTTGGACGGACTCCACCGTAGTTTTAATCTGGTTGAGAACTGACGTCACAACACTAGAAATCTTTGTAGCTAATCGAGTATCTCAGATTAAAGATAATTTACCTCAGCTGCAATTGAATGACGTGCCAACATATAAAAACCCAGCCGATTTAGCAACAAGAGGATTGCCAGAGTCTATCATTATGTCACATGGCTCGATTTGGTGGACGGGACCAACCCTTTTGCAGGAAAAATCAGACGCATGGTAATCAACACCCTCATACAAGAGTGGGGAAACGCAAAGTGACCACGGCCAAGACAATACTGAAGATATCATTTGTCTCACAATGACTGCTCGAGACAAAGCTATCACGCTACATGAGGTGATTGATAAAATTTTAAGCATTCATAAGTTGAAGCGTATATTTGTGTACTGCCAAAGGTTTATAAACCTTCATGTTTATAAACGACGACAACAGACGAAGGAAGTGACCGTACCAGAACTAAGGCTGGCGGAAGCCTAAATAATTAAGATTGAACAACGTCGATACTCCCGTAAAGAACTTCAGACATTGATGAGAGGAACAACATTGGATAAGAAATCCAAACTATCGTCTTTAAACACAGTCATCATCATATGATGATGATGGCATATTACGATTACACGGACGGTTACAAAAATCAAAACTACCAATGAATCAAACGCTGTCCACTATCATACCAAAGGAAAACTTAATCAGCAAGCGAATAATTGAAAATGCGCATAAGACTATAACACTTCATGAGGGCATATGGCAAATGTTCGCAATAAATTCTGGATCAATTATGGTAGAAATCTTACACGTCACATTATACAGAAATATGTTGTATGCTTCAGATTTAAGCAAACAACCCTCAACCAAATAATGGGTAACTTGCCGGCCTGCAGAGTAACTCCATCACGACCGTTTATCAAGGTATTGATTATGCTGGATCAATTCTACTTAAGAACAAGATAGGAAGATGAAAAACGACGTACAAAGGATACCTTGCGGTATTTGTGTACATGGCTACTAAAGCCATACATGTGAAAGTAGTCAGAAGCCTAACAACGATTATATACAGATATCGATTCGGATCATAGGACCAATTTTGTTGGAGCGGAACCCGTACTGGAACAGCAAAGCAAGAAGATTGCAACTCTATAACCAGATATTGCATGGTCATTTCAACAAGATGAAACAACCTGGCACTTTACCCCCTGGTGCTCCACACCTTGGTGGAATATGGAAAGCAGGGTTAAAGTCGGTGAAGACTCATATGAAGAAGGTGAGACAGCATTGACATTTGAAAAAGAAACAACAATGACGGCCCAAATAGAGGCATGCTTAAACTCTCGAGCATTGACGATCCTTTACGACGATCCAGAAAACTTGGAGTTATTAACATCTGCGCATTTTCTCATAGGTGCACCAATAAAAGTAGTTCCTGAGAGTAATGATGATATTTACGCGCCCAGAACTCGTTGGCATCTAGTACAAAAAATTGTACATGACTTTTGGAAAAGATGGTCAAGAGACTACCTATACAGCAGTTGCAAAACGCATAAAATGGAGGCAACTTCAGCCCATTAGATAAAAGCATCAATAACACGCAGGTCACGGAACAACAAATATTAACCATTTTGATGACATCACTTGAGCTAGTCTTTGCTACTGGAAATTTACAAGATGTGCAGGAAACATTACTAGATGTTATGCACAATGCACATCTAAACATTTTGTATCCGCTTTTATTGTGTCCATCACAACTTGAAGAACAGAAAGCAGCCATCGCAGAGAACAAATACGATTATGGTTTGGTTTGCGCAAGTTAGACCACTTATTTAAAAGCATGACAACCAGGGCAAGAGTAACAAGGAGATATGTGATAATCGAGATTTCAATTCCCTTATCATATCTCTGGGCCTACAATATTTATTCAGTATTAGCTGTTCCTAATATACTACTAAGTGAAAGACGTGCACGTATTGTGCCAACAACTGAATTTATCGCCGTTGATCTTCAAAATGGACATTTTACGCAATTGACAGCTGGAATAGACACAATAGTCAGGTAAGGAACCTATTGTGAAATCGCAATATTAAAACACAAAGCTAATTTTCAAGACATATGCGAAATAAAATATCAAAACGGTACATCAAATCGTTGGATAAAGCTGTACGCACCAAATCAATGGGTATTCGTGATGACAAAGGAGACAACTGTGATTATTGCATGTGGATCAGCCACTCATCATCAGAAATTATTCGGATCGGGGATAATTAAGTTGGATTTGGGATATGTCTTAAGAGACAATCAAGTAAGCACACTGGCCTCTGATAGGTTCGAAACTACCATAAACACCATTAATAAGTCATCAAAAGCTCTTTATGTAGTACCGACACTGTGTTTCAAAAGTCTAACAAGCCAAAAAAAAAATGTCATCAAAGGTCATACAAGATCACAAAGATGCAACATGCCATTTATACCAGATACACTGTTATAAAGTATTTTTGTCTGTGTGGTTATATATGTTGTCACAAAGTTGGTCGTTTTCAAATTATTAGGTTCTCTCAATTTAAGTGGCTTACCCTGCATAATAATACCGAAGTCATATACTGGCAATCATCAACATTGTTGGATTGTTTGGTTAAAAGCTATAAAAAGTCAAACGGAAAAATTATCATTCGTTTGTTTGTTATAGCATACAAAAAAAAATGTTAGGATAAATTTTATGTGGATATTGTGAAAATTTTTTATTTGGTTCAAAAATTATAAACTTAAATTGTAAAATTTTCAGATGAAAAGTTAATATTTTTTTTTTTTTTTTTTTGGTTATATTTTATTTATACTTTATGATAACACAATTTTCTCGTTGTTGTTGTGTCGGTCGGACAAATATAAAGTGATTATGTAAATTTTGGTTATGCTGTTTTCATAAAAGTTTACATTTTTATTTTGGTTTTTTTGATTTTTTTTTATGTTGTGTCGACCAAAATATAACATAATAATATGGATACGAAAACGGGAAAAACAAATAACAAAAAAACGTTTAAATTTTTCTTTTTGCTTTTTCATTTTGGTTGGAAAATTAATAAATATGTATAATAGTTGAGTTTAATGTTTTGATTTGGTGGCCGAGTCGAGATGAAAATGGTTAACGGTTTGTTTTTTTTACGTGATAACGTTTAATAAAAATGACCTTTGTTTGTGCCAAGTTTTTTCAAATTTAATCGTTACGTATAAAAACTTGAATGGTCATTCGTTTTACTGCTAGCTAAAGTACACCTTAATATCTCAAAGGTCTCTAGGGTAGAGAACTAGTTGGCTTCTCCTGGTTATCCGGTTACCTATTCCAATTCTTGAACGGCAGATGCTTTAAGTTGAGTATAGTACACAACGGACTCAGACACTCGTGATTAAATAAAACATGGATATATAATGTCAAAGCTGTCATTTGTCAAAGCTGTCATATTTGTAAATAAAACACATATTTTAGGATGAAAAGCCAATTTGTTTTATTGATAATGAATGGTGAACGCCATTTATGTATGAAAAACAATATCGTTCTTTTGGGAGCAGATTGTATTGCCGATATCATACATCCCAACCTACTGAAGCAAAACAACCAGCAACTATTTGCCGAAAGATTCGAAATAAGGACTTTCCTCGGAAAAACCTTAGAATCATTTAAACCTAATATAATGATCCATTGGTAAAAACAGTTGCTATTGAAGCAAAACAGTTGGAGCAAACCGTCGAAGAGAAGGAATGTGAACAACATTTCCAAACCACATTTAAAAGAGCAATAGACGACAAATACACCGCAGAATTACCATTTCATCAAACTAGCAAAAATATGATGCTACAGGTGATTCAGCTAGACATACAGCTTTAAAGAAAGAATGAGTTAGCAACAGATTACAAAAAATTCATGGAAGAATTTGAATAGCTGGGACACATGAAAAACGTCTCATCAGTAACATCTAAAAATGCCATATATTACATGCCACATCATGGCGATTTGTTGGCTCAAACTAAGGGTAGTTTTCGATGCTTCTGCTAAAACAACCAATGGACAGTCATTAAATGACATAGTGTATATCGGTCCAAAACTATGGAACAAGATCTTTAGAATATCGTTATGATGTGGTGAAAACACAAATATGATATTACCGTCGATATAGAAAAAATGTTTCGTCAAATATGGACATTTGATTATTGTGTGGCGAAACTCACCCGAAAAATTACAAGAATATCAAGAATATTACCTCGCAGTAAGAGCACTTCAACAACTGGCAAATGACGATTTTTATGTTGACGACTTAATGACTGGCTGCGATTCAGCCATAGACGCGCGACTCATTCAAAATCAACTAACAAAACTTCTCAGCAGAGGTGGTTTCAATCTAAGGAAATGGGTTAGTAATCACGAAGATCTACTAAACAAAGTAGCACAAGCAGAGAGTTTTTTTCCTGTATCTCCAATTTAGGAGCATAGGGCGTCCACTATTCTGAACCATCTTACTCTATTTGGGGCTATTGCTTTAATTTCCGCCCATGATTTTCCTAGGTGTTTTGCCTCTGCTTGCATCGTTCTCTTCCTAGTCATTGCTGGCCTTCCAACCTTTCTTACAAGCAAAGAGTACGGATTTATATAAGATTGCAATTGACCAGAGTATTCTAGCTTTCGAACTCTTTTGGACGCCTAAAATAGACGTTTTTGAGTTTAAGATAGATCATCTTACACACAATAGGCCGGTAACAAAACGAAATGTATTATCTGCAACGGCTACATTGTTCGATCCAATAGTACGGCTAGCACCAGTTATTGTAACCCCAAAAATCATGTTACAAAAACTCTGGCTCTGGATGCTCAATTGGGGTGAGCCAGTTTCCGGGAAGCTGGTCCAGGAATGGCTAGCGTATGCCACCTGTGACTACCTCAAGGTCAAAAATAAAGACAAAAATAAAGATGAAACATTATAGATAAGAACGAAAAACAAGAGCATGAATACCCCATTTTCGTACTAGATATCGCTCCTGGTATCGTTTTAATATAATCAAAATATTTGTATATGTATAATCGCCTAAATGTCATATATTTATTCAAAATTTTTGACGATATTCGAACGACCTGACATCTGGAACATCAATGAGTAAACTGTTTTTTGCTTACGATGTTAGTACTATATGTATTTATACTATGATGCCACATATGACTTCAAAACGACAGATAAAACTGCCAGTTAGATTTCATGAATATCTTTTACTTACGTATGAAGAGGAATTAACTGGACCACTGAGCAATGTATGGGAGTAATGAAGAAGTGGGAAACGATTAAATCTTGACTAGTAAATTGGCATTTAAAATAAAATAGGATGAAAGATATAAATCTGTTGTACGATGTTGTCAACAGAAATACGGATATGATTTTGAGGAAACGTACAGTCCTGATTTTTGTATGGAGAATTAGTTGAGAATGTATATAAGCAACTTCCGGAGTATATGCATTGAAATATGGCATCTCAAAAGTGGAACGAGTGATTTACAATGTTATTAAAATTTATAGGACTGCATTCGATGAAAAGTCATATGTGCATATATAAAATAAACGATAAAAGTATGACATTTAGCAAGAATACGTAGATGATGGAATTTTGATTGGAAACGATAAAAAATGGAAAATTTATTATCAAACTCGAATAACTGTGTAGGAATCCAAAAATATTTTTAGGTTTGGAACTGAAAATAAAAGTTAGTTCGAAGTGAGAATTAATTAACAGCAGTATGCAAGAAATATTTTGACACATTTCAACACCATTACTGGAAACAAAACAAAACGATCAGAAAAATGTGTCTTCGGCCGTGGACATAAAATCTCTATATCGAGATACGGTAGGCAGCCTTATATATTTGATGTCGAAAACACAACTGAACATAACGTTCGCAACAAACTGTGAGAGCAGATTTATAGAAAGCCAAAGGTACATAAATGGTATAGTGTGCAGAGAGGCATTATTTTTTAATTGGATAGTGATATACCGGAACTAGAAGTATTTTGCCGCTCAGACTTTGCTGGTGATATGGAAACACAGAGAAAACGGCAGGATATGTCATAATATTTTGTGGAGTACCTAAGTTAATGTTTTTGAAGACAGCCAATCGTCGCTTAGTTTATTTTTGCAACTGAATGTTGCAAAGAGATAAAATTAACGTTGAACAGCGGCAATCAGAGTGCAATAACATTGATGTAAGATATGATTACTTGAAAGAAAAGGTATCGGAGGTACTATTAAAATTGAAATACATCGAAAGTGAAAATCAGTTAGGAAATATTTTCACAAAACCAGTCGGCAATAAAAAATTTTCTAAGCATTGCAACAAATTACTGGTTTAGACAGAACCGGAGGATCAAATTAATAGCCGAAGGTTGGTGGAATGTAATTTTACCCAGCGTGCAGTACAAAAACATCTAGCATTGGGAATGTGTCTTTACTCGGTGTGCAACCAAAAAATCACATATTTTTCAGATATTCCTATAGATGTCGCAATGCAGACCATAAGGAATAGTATTTAGTAAAAACACGTTGGACGTTAGTCCATGTCGGGAGTATGGAGTTATATTTTCACATAAATCAGTCTGGTTTTGGGCATCTCTAGCATTAAAGTGACCAATCCTAATCAATACTCTGGCGGTCAATAGTAAGTAAATTTTAGTGGGGTAGGAAAAGGTAAGGTTTATGCCAGTAATAACAGAATTGGTTCTGTTTCCCGATAGCCACTATTCAAACTACTGTTAGCATAAGACAATCACAAATTTACTCAACTGCTCTGCATTCTGTAATTTTTTATCAGCAACTCCAGCGTGCCACCATTTATCTGAATTCTGCAAAGGTTCCCTGGAAACAAAATCTATTATTAAACTAATTGCTCTTAGCCATAGGCTGTAATAAACTGAATTAATTTTAATCTGAAATTATAAATTAATTAATTCATAATATAATTACACAATAATATAAATTCTTGAAGCCGTAGGTTGTAATAAATTGGATTAGTTTTCCCCTGAAAAAATATATTAATATAAATTAGATTTTAACAAAATTGATTTAACATTACAAATCTATTAAATTAACCGTTTTATGACAAATACGTCATGTAATACCAAAAATCTAATTTATGTACACTTTATTTGACACAAAACTTTAAAATTAATCTAAATTAGATTTTACCAAAATTAATATTACAAATACATTTATGTGCACTTTGTTTTTTGATTGATTGATTGATTTTGAATGTACTGCCAAGCATTAAGCAGGATATCCCGGAAAGCGCCGGGCCCACAGTACACCCGTTTTTACATTTACTTGGAAGGATATGGAAGGATACTAGTTAAATTATTGAGATCGACCCGGTTACAGACACCTTGGCGGCCAATAGTTAGTAAATTTTTGTGGGTTAGGGAAAGGAAAAGTATGTTAGTTATGACATAATTGGTCCGATTTCCCGGTAGCCAATATTCAAACTACTGTTAGTGTAAGACAATCACATTTTTGTTGTACTGCTCTGCATTTTGCCATCTCTTATCAGCAACTCCAGTATGCCGCCAATCTTCTGTAATCTGTAATGGTACCCTGAAAACAGAATCTATTAATTAACTAATTGGTCTTAGCCGTAGGCTGTAATAAATTGAATTAATTTTTAATCTGAAATTACAAATTCATTAATTCTTAATATAATAACATAATTATATAATAATATAATTCCTAATATGCTGTAATAAATTGGGTTAGTTTTTGCCTGAAATTTACAATTAATTAATTTTTTTACATTTATAAAAATATGGAATTATAAAAATTATAAAATAATATAAATTAGATTTTATAAATTTGATTAAATATTGATTAAATTTGATTTGTATCAATTGGATTAACCACTTTACGACCAATACGTCATATAATCACATCTAATTTATACATCTTATAAATATAAATATACCTTATAATATAATAAGAAAATAATATAATAATATAGTTATAATAATACAGGTAAAGTATAAACTGCTTCAACAATTTGGTGATGAACCAAATTTAGAAATTTAAAATCCTAAAATGCCTAAAGGGAGGGGGCGTAAAAGAAATAAAATTCCTAAGGAAGGCTAAAATTCCTAAGGAAAATCTGTTCTAAGTGAGATAAACATTAAGTAAGAGAAATAAAAATTAGTGTCAAAACTGTACACAGACGACTTTGTGAAGCGAATGTAAAAAGAAGCCATTTATAAGCCAGAAGAATAATAAAAAATAAAAAAAAAGAATGAAAAAACCGGCTAAACTTTGCTCGTACCTATTTAGCGAAACCTGCTGAGGTCTGGCGGATAATATTATGAAACAACGAATCATTCTTTTCTTTAGATGGAAGCTACGGAAAAAAATATTTTTTATTCGACACCTCAATAAAGAGACTTTCGTAACATAACAATGCCAACTCGGCACAGCGGAGGAGGCGAAGTAACAGTTTGGGGTGTTTTAGCTATAATGACATAGAAGATCTCACAGTGCTGCCGGGAAAAGTTACTTCAAGCACATATTTGGTGGCCCTTAATGAATATGCAATGGTTCCCGGGTGTAAATTGATAAGTTAATACATTTTTTTTCATGTAACGGCTGGTGGCTATTTGCAATTTAATATCAATTCATCAAACATGATACTCCAGCCAACAATTTATAAACCATAAAATTCAGCCACCAATCACAATCAAAATATTGTCCTACTACTATATCGATACCTCGGGCCAACTGCCCATCCTCAAGACCCCCTAATTATCAGAAAGAAAATAAAAAACAAAAGTTATACAGACCAAGATAAAAAACCCAACTTTAACATATAAAACACGAAACAAACAAAACCCACAAAAAAAACTGTATATAAATACAAATAACACAAAATATAGTAATGCAGAACTAAAAAACACACTAAAAAACAAACAAATTTTTCCCATACATTACAAAAACAAACAAATATAATTAACATAAGTTGTACCGAGACGTCCGCACATGAATAAAAGACCACTCTCCCAAAAAACAAGCCAAAAACCACGCCACAATCCCAAGTATACAATGAAACAAAAAATCCATACAAAATCACACGAACACAAATAGACACTGCACACCAACACTGCCAACAAATGGATCACAAAAAATAAACAACAATGCCCCGTCCTTACACACACACAAACACACACACACACACACACACACACACACATACATACACAAACACACACATACACAAACCCACACACACACCAATGCAAAACCACAATGACACGATCATACACTTCATGACCCATACGACACTATACCTCAATCATCCAAAACACTGCACATACCCTATACAAACGAAAACACATGAACAATGCAGCTGCACTAAAAAAGTTCCAACCGTTATTGAAATATACCACTAATAGCTTATCAATAATAGTCAGAACCCTCCCAGCACAACAGCACTGCCCACGTGTTCCCGCCTAAACCACACATGTACAATATTTTAGATAACTGAAACAATACTATATAGGTCACAAAACTTATGATAACGTCACTATGGCCCCGCACCGGCGTATTTATGAAGACAAGATACCGTCATCCATCCTTCACGATCCAGCCGCTAGCAATGCCGATGTACACCACATATCTACGCTCATATGATCCTGCATCAATCCTTCACCCCGCTATACACTCAAAATTACGGCGCGAATTCTTAACTTGTTTTCCCGAAGTAAACAATCTTTCCATTCATATGCAGACAACTCAATGAAACCGATGCCAACTACCATTATCTACCCTTGTGATGTATAAAACAAATCAACTATTTCCTAATACGTCGTCTGCATAACCACACATTGTGCCATCCACACTCACATACAACCCCCCATGTAAGTTTTATCCATCCAATGTTCCATACATCAAGCTAAGTCTTTCATTCTAGTCTGTGCAACCCCTACTCTCCCTCCTCCCTATAACCAGCAAAAAATCCTGAAGATGAGCAGCTAGCCCGAAACATCGATAGAATTACAAAACAAAACCTTGATTATGATTCGTAACCAAAATATACTGTCCATAAACCATTGACCGGAACAACACGTTCAATGTCCTAACATTAAATCGCAAATTGATAAGAACACACTTATTACAGCAAAATAATCCTCCAATCTACAAAAGTAAATTTATAACTAAATTTATTGAACATTTGGGTCAAGTAACTATAAATATCCGATCTTTATCCTGTAGAGAATCTATGGCATTGCATAAAAACTAACAACATCTTCAACAATATTGCAAAGATGCTACGCAACAAAATCATTCCATCTTATTGACTACCCTGTCACCTATATTCCAATTTTTATATTTTGTGACTTAGAAATCGTGCATCTCTTTAGAAGGAAGCAACGGAAAATATTATTTTTATTCGACACCTCAATAAAGAAAGTTTTGTAATATAACAATGCTAATTCGGCACAGTAGAAGAGGCAAAGTAACGGCTTGAGAGTGTTTTAGCTAAAGTGACATAGTAGATCTCACAATGCTGAACGAAAAAGCTAATTCAAGCACATATTTGGAGGCCCTTAATGAATATGCAGTAGTTTTCGGATGTAAAATGATAAGAACTCCAATCCACAAAAGTAAATTTATAACTAAATTTCCTAAAGATGTGGAACAAAAAACTTTAGACTGGCCACCACAAATCGCTGAACTTAATCCTATAGAGAATCTATGGCATTACATTAAACAAAAATAACAACAACTATTAAAAAAAACGCACAATGCAAATGTTTAACGAAATAAAACTCATTTGTGATGAAATCGTTAACCAAATTATAGAAAACCTGATCCAATCCATGCAGTATTACCTTGAAGTTGTTAATAACAACGGTGGCAGTACCTCCTACTGAGTTTACGGGGAAAAGTGAATAAATTTGGATTAGTTTTGTAATTTTTAGTCAACTTTATCATGAGGTACAAATAATCACGAACTACAAAGACTCCCAATCCTCCGTCTCACCAAATGAAAAATCAACAACTAACCATAACTATACAAAAAAAAAAAATTGTCCCTGTAGTTGTTCCATCAAGCTCATATTCCTAATGACAACTTCCACAGAACAAACCACACCATCTCTGCTCGATACAAATAATCCCAACCACGACTGTATTTGTGTTACCATATATGATTTTTTTTTTGTTTTTCTTTTTTCTTTTTTTTAACAATAAAATTAACGTTTTTCTACAAATTAAAACAAATTAATAAAATATTATTAAACATTTTATTTTACAATTTTATCAATGCATCGACGGCGCAACTTGGTAATCACCCGTTAAATGAAGTGCATCAACAAAATAAAATCAAAATAACAAAAACAA
The DNA here is from genome assembly GCA_963556175.1 of Tipula confusa. Classification (NCBI taxonomy): domain Eukaryota; kingdom Metazoa; phylum Arthropoda; class Insecta; order Diptera; family Tipulidae; genus Tipula; species Tipula confusa. The sequence continues at coordinate 135,235,916 of OY744476.1, read as the reverse complement.
AAACCTCAACAAATATAATAACGAAATATAAATTACATGCAAGGTCAGAGAATTAAATAAAAAATTTTTCTTCTGATGAGATGTATGTACAATTTTTAACAATACAAATAATATTATCATATACTAATACAATTTATATAGTAAAACAAAAACGGGAGATATGTATATATATATTTTTGTTTTCTATTTATGTTTTCTCCTTCGTTCTCTATCGTTTTCCGTTTTTTCAGAGAAATTTCTATTATAACTATTTATTTAATATAAAAAAAATCACCAACGGTACTTATGTACCTACACCAATTTACTTAGAAATAAAAATAAAAAATGCACATTAAAAATGATGCACTGATACCTGATCTCTGGGAAAACGACAGAGTACAAGTTCCAATTTAGCACTTCAAAACCACACACGCACAAAGCTACTAAAACCAAAACACAAAAAAAAACACAAAAATAACACAACAAAAGCAAAAGAAATATAAATAAAAAAAAACTAATTTTAAAATTGAGGAGATCGGAAAAAACACGTCCGATCTCTTCAACGATCATCGATCGACCACATTTATGTGCACTTTGTTTGACACAAAACTTTAAAATTAATCTAAATTTGATTTTACCAAAATTGATATTACAAATCAATTGAATAACCGTTTAATGACAAATTCGTCCATTTGAAGAGATATCCTTTGCTAAAATAAATTCTCTTCGATCGATAGACAATTTTAACTTCCTATTCCTCTGCAGATCTTTTTTTTTTAAACAAGGAACTGTTCAAAACAAATTTTGTCATTTTAAAATACAAAATTTTAAGTTTTTTATATTTTTAATTCAAAAAAATATGAAAAATGGTAAAAAATGAAAATTACGTATTTGCAACGATACGATAAACTAGAAGCAAAAACGAAACTCTTTCTGTATATCGCTCTCGTGGGATATAAATAAAGTTATATTATATTTGTTTTCCCCATTTTATTATTTTTATTTGGAAAAACAGGAAAAATAAATAAAAAAACACATATACAACAGAATGAAATATTAAAATAAAAAAAAATTTTTAATACTTTGTTGTAATTTTTCATTTAGTCATTCCCCGTATGATATTTTTACATTATATGTATGAACATTTTTGAGTGATGAAAAAATTTCAATGACCAACTTAGTACGAGTGTAATGAACGGTCCAGTAAACGTTTGAACCATTTTAGTAAAATATTCAATGCTAATTAAAATCAATTGAACATAATTATGGGTAATGTATTGGCGCGTATGCACGAAAGTTTTGTAGACGATGCACATCAACATAATTTACTAATTGAGTATGAAAATTGTATAATCAAACTACGAATTTTTAAAAGTTTTATTATATTTGATTTTTACCCTCGTATATATTGCTATAGAGTTTGTACATCATATACGCTTATGTATGTGAAGAATATTTTCCATATCGACACTTTACACTCCACCTTTAACATGTAATCAAAATTTATTCAATTGGAAAATTTAAATATGTTTTCGTTTTTGGTGATGGTGTTTTCGACAGCAAAAACACTATCATATTTCCGATTAAAGATTATAATATGTTAGGAGGGTTTGAGTGGTTGGGGGTAATCACACGGGTGGTAGACTACATCCGAACGAGCATTATAACTTTAAAATTAACCACCGTAACTATTTCCTGTTGTAAAAACCGGATTGAAATTAATAATTATCAAATCAACTGAAAACCATGAAAGAATATCGTTTGGAAATTGTTGTTCTCCAAAAAAGGTTAAAGGAAAATTGGTGGTTTTGTGTCCCAAAGTTATACGTTGCTTTACATTGGAGATGAAAATGATACATTGGATATCAAACCAGCAGTTATCCGTATGCGTAAGCTCCATTTACGCATTTTACTGCCAACCTGTCAATAGTTTTTATTTATGCGCCCACAGATGTAAAGCCCAACCCATAAATAAAGATTCATTTTAGAATAAATAAGATAATCTGGAGGCATTTGTCATAAAACCAAATTTGTCAATTAATTTCTAATGTTTAATCAATTTTTTATTTATTTATTATTAATTTTTTTTAAATTTATATCAATTTTAAAGTTTTGTGTCAAATAAAGTGTACTTAAATTAGATTTTTCGTGATTGCATGACGTATTTGTCATAAAATGGTTAATTTAATTGATTTGTAATGTTAAATCAATTTTTTTTTTAAATCTAATTTATATTATAATTTTTATAATTTTAAATTTTGAGTAGTGTAAAAAATTAATTAGTTGTAGTTTTCAGCAAAAATTAATCCACACTGGCGATGCTGAGCGATGCATCATTGTGATTGACATATGTTCTTTAAGACAGACGGGACAAACGTCACATACAGCGTTTTAGAGTAATCAGGTCACAGAAATCATAACAAATTTGTTGAATGAAACCCAAATAATACCTAATATTAGCCTTATTAATAATATAATCAATGTTCCAGGTGAAAGTAATGTCAGATAAAAAATAACATCTAGATCAGCAATCGGTTATGTAAGCGATGTGAGCGAACATTTTCATCAGAAAACAGAAGGCACTGAGCAGTCTCAAAACATTAAATAACAGCATTCACGAATAGGTTAAATAACAGTGGACCGATGTGGCTGCCCTGAGGGGCGCCAGATGTTCACAAAAGCAACGGGAAGAAGAATCAAATATTCTAATAAACTGCAACATAAAATTTTGACTAACATTTTTTATGACTGCAGTCTGTCGGAAAGATATAGGATAGTAACCACCTGCTCGAGATAAACTCACAAATTAACTTATCGAACTTAGCAATAAAAATTGCGTGATCGATTTTATCCAAAGCTTTAGAAAAATAAATAACATCGACCTGCAGTTTGGAGGAAGTGCTGTTAAAATCACCGCAGAATGCGACTAAAAAAGGCAAAAGGAGGTGATCGAGAGATGATATTTGACGGATTTATTAACGCAAACTTGGGGGACGTAAGTTCCAATAAATTTTTTAAACAACTTTTGAATTTCTGGGATAAATTAACGGCCTGATCAGACAACCACTTGACCATATATCCGGTGCGAGGAGCTCCATAAATGCAATTTAACTCAGAGTGACTTTGAATGAGATAATTTGGTTTGTATACATTTCTCCGTAACACAGCATCCAATTTATTATCACGAATTCTAAGTCTAAAGTCTAAAGTCTAAAGTCTAAAGTCTAAAGTCTAAAGTCTAAAGTCTAAAGTCTAAAGTCTAAAGTCTAAAGTCTAAAGTCTAAAGTCTAAAGTCTAAAGTCTAAAGTCTAAAGTCTAAAGTCTAAAGTCTAAAGTCTAAAGTCTAAAGTCTAAAGTCTAAAGTCTAAAGTCTAAAGTCTAAAGTCTAAAGTCTAAAGTCTAAAGTCTAAAGTCTAAAGTCTAAAGTCTAAAGTCTAAAGTCTAAAGTCTAAAGTCTAAAGTCTAAAGTCTAAAGTCTAAAGTCTAAAGTCTAAAGTCTAAAGTCTAAAGTCTAAAGTCTAAAGTCTAAAGTCTAAAGTCTAAAGTCTAAAGTCTAAAGTCTAAAGTCTAAAGTCTAAAGTCTAAAGTCTAAAGTCTAAAGTCTAAAGTCTAAAGTCTAAAGTCTAAAGTCTAAAGTCTAAAGTCTAAAGTCTAAAGTCTAAAGTCTAAAGTCTAAAGTCTAAAGTCTAAAGTCTAAAGTCTAAAGTCTAAAGTCTAAAGTCTAAAGTCTAAAGTCTAAAGTCTAAAGTCTAAAGTCTAAAGTCTAAAGTCTAAAGTCTAAAGTCTAAAGTCTAAAGTCTAAGTCTAAAGTCTAAAGTCTAAAGTCTAAAGTCTAAAGTCTAAAGTCTAAAGTCTAAAGTCTAAAGTCTAAAGTCTAAAGTCTAAAGTCTAAAGTCTAAAGTCTAAAGTCTAAAGTCTAAAGTCTAAAGTCTAAAGTCTAAAGTCTAAAGTCTAAAGTCTAAAGTCTAAAGTCTAAAGTCTAAAGTCTAAAGTCTAAAGTCTAAAGTCTAAAGTCTAAAGTCTAAAGTCTAAAGTCTAAAGTCTAAAGTCTAAAGTCTAAAGTCTAAAGTCTAAAGTCTAAAGTCTAAAGTCTAAAGTCTAAAGTCTAAAGTCTAAAGTCTAAAGTCTAAAGTCTAAAGTCTAAAGTCTAAAGTCTAAAGTCTAAAGTCTAAAGTCTAAAGTCTAAAGTCTAAAGTCTAAAGTCTAAAGTCTAAAGTCTAAAGTCTAAAGTCTAAAGTCTAAAGTCTAAAGTCTAAAGTCTAAAGTCTAAAGTCTAAAGTCTAAAGTCTAAAGTCTAAAGTCTAAAGTCTAAAGTCTAAAGTCTAAAGTCTAAAGTCTAAAGTCTAAAGTCTAAAGTCTAAAGTCTAAAGTCTAAAGTCTAAAGTCTAAAGTCTAAAGTCTAAAGTCTAAAGTCTAAAGTCTAAAGTCTAAAGTCTAAAGTCTAAAGTCTAAAGTCTAAAGTCTAAAGTCTAAAGTCTAAAGTCTAAAGTCTAAAGTCTAAAGTCTAAAGTCTAAAGTCTAAAGTCTAAAGTCTAAAGTCTAAAGTCTAAAGTCTAAAGTCTAAAGTCTAAAGTCTAAAGTCTAAAGTCTAAAGTCTAAAGTCTAAAGTCTAAAGTCTAAAGTCTAAAGTCTAAAGTCTAAAGTCTAAAGTCTAAAGTCTAAAGTCTAAAGTCTAAAGTCTAAAGTCTAAAGTCTAAAGTCTAAAGTCTAAAGTCTAAAGTCTAAAGTCTAAAGTCTAAAGTCTAAAGTCTAAAGTCTAAAGTCTAAAGTCTAAAGTCTAAAGTCTAAAGTCTAAAGTCTAAAGTCTAAAGTCTAAAGTCTAAAGTCTAAAGTCTAAAGTCTAAAGTCTAAAGTCTAAAGTCTAAAGTCTAAAGTCTAAAGTCTAAAGTCTAAAGTCTAAAGTCTAAAGTCTAAAGTCTAAAGTCTAAAGTCTAAAGTCTAAAGTCTAAAGTCTAAAGTCTAAAGTCTAAAGTCTAAAGTCTAAAGTCTAAAGTCTAAAGTCTAAAGTCTAAAGTCTAAAGTCTAAAGTCTAAAGTCTAAAGTCTAAAGTCTAAAGTCTAAAGTCTAAAGTCTAAAGTCTAAAGTCTAAAGTCTAAAGTCTAAAGTCTAAAGTCTAAAGTCTAAAGTCTAAAGTCTAAAGTCTAAAGTCTAAAGTCTAAAGTCTAAAGTCTAAAGTCTAAAGTCTAAAGTCTAAAGTCTAAAGTCTAAAGTCTAAAGTCTAAAGTCTAAAGTCTAAAGTCTAAAGTCTAAAGTCTAAAGTCTAAAGTCTAAAGTCTAAAGTCTAAAGTCTAAAGTCTAAAGTCTAAAGTCTAAAGTCTAAAGTCTAAAGTCTAAAGTCTAAAGTCTAAAGTCTAAAGTCTAAAGTCTAAAGTCTAAAGTCTAAAGTCTAAAGTCTAAAGTCTAAAGTCTAAAGTCTAAAGTCTAAAGTCTAAAGTCTAAAGTCTAAAGTCTAAAGTCTAAAGTCTAAAGTCTAAAGTCTAAAGTCTAAAGTCTAAAGTCTAAAGTCTAAAGTCTAAAGTCTAAAGTCTAAAGTCTAAAGTCTAAAGTCTAAAGTCTAAAGTCTAAAGTCTAAAGTCTAAAGTCTAAAGTCTAAAGTCTAAAGTCTAAAGTCTAAAGTCTAAAGTCTAAAGTCTAAAGTCTAAAGTCTAAAGTCTAAAGTCTAAAGTCTAAAGTCTAAAGTCTAAAGTCTAAAGTCTAAAGTCTAAAGTCTAAAGTCTAAAGTCTAAAGTCTAAAGTCTAAAGTCTAAAGTCTAAAGTCTAAAGTCTAAAGTCTAAAGTCTAAAGTCTAAAGTATAAAGTCTAAAGTCTAAAGTCTAAAGTGTAAAGTGTAAAGTGTAAAGTGTAAAGTGTAAAGTGTAAAGTGTAAAGTGTAAAGTGTAAAGTGTAAAGTGTAAAGTGTAAAGTGTAAAGTGTAAAGTGTAAAGTGTAAAGTGTAAAGTGTAAAGTGTAAAGTGTAAAGTGTAAAGTGTAAAGTGTAAAGTGTAAAGTGTAAAGTGTAAAGTGTAAAGTGTAAAGTGTAAAGTGTAAAGTGTAAAGTGTAAAGTGTAAAGTGTAAACTGTAAAGTGTAAAGTGTAAAGTGTAAAGTTGTAAAGTGTAAAGTTGTAAAGTGTAAAGTGTAAAATCTAAGGTCTACATTTTAAAGTCTAAAGTCTATAAAGGTTATTAATTTAGTGATAAAACATTGTGGCCTCTTCCGCCCACTCTACATGACAGAGATGCAGTTATAACTTTATTGATTGTTTGGAAGTACTTTTTGGTGTTGTAAAATATTCCCATTAAAATCCACCCCTCGAACTAAAAGATGTTGATAAATTGTTGTGATTTCTCAACCAAACTCACTGATTTTTTGATGTCGTTATGACAGGACACTGTACCAATGAACATTCTATAAATATATGTTTATAATGGATTGGCCGAAATAATTCAATTTTCAGGTTCAAGAAGGGAAAAAAATAAAAATTTGACTAAAAGACGTTCGAAATAAATGGCCAAAATATATATAAAAAATTAATACTTAATAAAAGAGACATGTCATTGTCAGATGACAAATCAATTGGGTATATTTTGACTTGTCTCGTATTCCGACAAAATAGCCAAAAAAATGAACAAATTGATGACTTTTATTTTCAATCATATCAGCTAAATTATATTGGAAAATATTTTTATGTCCTTATGTATGAATATATGTACATACAAAGCGATTTCCATTGTGTGTGCTTTATGCTTTCCTACCCAATGTCCGATGTCTCGTCCATATAAATTTGGCGACTTATCAGCGATATACAATTTTCAATATTACGCTGCAGAGCAAATTAATTCTTTTGTTGGCATAACCTAGTAAAATGTTTTATGTCTATTTCTCGAAATAATCGATTCACTGAACTTTAACTTCCAGAAATGTTCCGACTGCATAAAAATCATACTTTGTTTCGGGAAAACAAATAAAAAGAATCAATGATACCGTAAACCACAACAAACAGTTAATTTTTCAGAATTTATGTGATTGGAATTTCCCAAATTCTGTGTTTCTACATAGTTAAAAAGTCATTTAACCAGAATTGTCCTTTTTTGTTAATGACTATTTCTTTTTGGTCAAAATATGCATCTACTCTATAGATCAACCTGCCGTCGTTATTTCCGGCGAATTTATGATTTAAATAATTTATTATAATAGCATGAAATCGCCTTAAATGATTAAACCAACTTAATGTAAAAAGTAGCTGTTAATTTAGTTAAAATTAAAATAATTAATCTCCACGTACATTATAATTTATAAGAAAAAACATAATTTAAAAAGAAACAATTCGCCTGAATGTCATCTTAATTATTACACGAATAGATATTTGTTTTTTTTTAAATAAACTTAAAATTTATAATGATGCATTGAGGCGAATTTTATACAAATTTGTGTCAAATAAAAAAATATATAATAGTAGCCCATATTTTTTGTAATAGATGTCACTTTATAACTTTATCGTAAAATACAAGAATCGTTCTCTTTGCCGGTCATTATGACAGGGCAGTACCAAATTTCAAAATTTTGAAAAAACCAAAAAAATTGCGTTCGGTGTAATTTGTAATTATTTGTAACTCAAACTAAAAAAAAAACAGATAAGAAGAATAAAATTAAAAGGTAAAGAAAAGGAAATTGTAATTAAAAAGATAAACTAAAATACAAAATAGTTAATATTAATTTATTTAGTATATATGGCGTGGAATGCGATGACAGCGGCGGTAAGACAAACCAAATCCACATTCATTCATCCACATAATGCCAGCGATTAAGCAAACACAACAGCATTTTTATAAAAAGTAAAAAAAGCAGGGTAAATTGCTAAAACTCAGAGTTTTATTCAAAACGCAGAACACAGCACGTCCGCACTCTAAAATAATTCTCTAACGACAGTAACGGCAGCGGCTTAGTCAAATGGTAAGTCAGCGTAAATGGAAATGGAGTTTTGAAAAAACATTTACTTTGATTCGTTTGCGATCAATTGTGGTTTACAAGGATTCAAAGTCACTGCGAAACGTACATGGACCATAATATAGAAAAGCCATGCGCATGTAGTATGTTGTGTGTTTAAATCATTCAGCAGAGTTATCAGAATATACACAATTTGTACATATCCGAAAATGATGTCCTATTCAGATTCTTATATCTGAACTGTTTATGTTTAATTAGTTTCTTTTCTGGTTTTTGTAGTAGTCTTTAACATCTCGGCCGGCTTGAATCGGCTGATTAAATGCACTAATAGCCGACATAACTTATTTATTGGACGTTTTAAAATACCGTGTGTAGTTTTTAATGTTATTACTCGAATTCTTCACCAGGATGTAATTCTATTATTTTACCTAGTAACCACTTTGATGGTGGAAGATTATTTTCCTTGATAACAACAACACCTCCGATTTTGACATTGCTTTCAGTTTTGTGCCATTTGCTTCTTTGCTGTAAGCTTGTTAAATACTCGAGGTTCCATCTTTGCTAGATGTGTTGATTCATTTTTTGTACGATTTGCCATCTGGTTAGTTTTGAAAACTTCATTTCTAGTAGATTGTCACGCGGCAATTGTGTTGTCGATCGGCCAATAAGAAAGAGTGCTAGAGCAAGGTAGTCTAGTTCATCACTGGATAGTACGCATATCTGTCGGGAATTAAGAATTGCTTCTATTTCGGTTAACAGTGTCCTGATTTCCTCAATGGTAAGTATGTGTCCATCTATTACTCTCTTAGATCGGATACTAGGTCAATATGCACCGCCTTGGTGGCCAAGTAGACAAAGATACATATATATGCTTTATATGTTTTTTAACCTCTGCCTTTAGCCAAATGAATCTGGATTGGGCCAGCGTAATCTACACCAACTTTATAGAATGGTCGAATCAACTCTATTCTCGGGTTTAGTAGGCCTCCCATAACTTGACATAGCTCCTTTGATCTATATTTGGAACATATTACGCAATTGTGGATCACGTTTTTTATTAAGTTTCCGCAACCCAGGATCCAATATTTTTTCCTTATGGTGGCCATCATCAATGTTTGTCCAGCATATAGATGTCTTATATGATGTTCTCTTATTATTGTTTCAATTAATTTATGCTTCGCAGGTAGTATTATTGGATGTTTGATGTCGTATGTTATAGTTACATTTCGGTCCTTCCACCAACACGCAAAATACCAAGCTCATCGATGAATAGTTTGAGATATCTAAGACTACTTGATGATGGTATTTCTTTTTTCGACTTGATAGATTTTATTTCAGGCAGATAATATTTTGACTGAATGTGGCGAAAAATAAGAACTCGAGTTTTTTGAACAACTGGTGTGTTCAGATATGGCGGAAAGGAATTTATTCTAATCGTTTTAGTTTTTTATTTATAAATTGCAGAACATAAGCCAGTATTCTCTATTAAATGGTCAATTATATTTGGTGCTGATATTTGCGTACATATTGACTGAATTTTTCGGGTATATACGTAATGGGTTGATTTTCTTTATATGTTGGCCAATTTTTTTTATTTGTCAGCCATGTTGGTCCACTCCACCATAACTGAACATCTTGCAGTTTGTCTGGGTCAACTCCTCTTGATGCATAATCAGCCGGGTTGTCCTGTGAGCATACATGTCTCTATTGAAATCTCTTCATATGGGTTAGTATCTCTCCAGTACGGTTTGCGACAAAGGTATTCCGTTTAGATGGGTGTGTAGACAGCCAATCTAAAACAATGGTGGAGTCCGTCCATACATTAACTTCTTTGATGTTGACATCTAAGGCCTTTTTAACAGTTGTTTAAAGTTTGCTGAGCAGCAATGCTCCACATAGCTCCAATCGTGGGATCGAAATTTGTTTCACTGGTGCCACTTTTGTTTTTGCTGATCCATCAAAGACAACGCGCAGCTTTGTCGTTTTGCTTGTACTTTTAATGACGCCATGATGTGGTAAGTAGAATCCGTTTAGGTTTGATTGATTATCGATTATTTAGGTCATGTGTCCCAAAGAGATATATTATGCCATGAAGTCTTTGTATTGCGTTGCAAATACTTTATCTCCTGTAAATCTTCTTTCGATCGAATGCATTCGTTGAATAGCTGTGTTGAATGAACTTCCTAAAGAATCTGAGGATGTTTTAAAAGGTAGACGAACCTCATATCTTCCTGTACTAATTATTTTTGTTGTATTTTGAAAGCGAGTTTCACAAAATTGTTCTTCCTGAGATAGTATGATGTGCGATGTGTTTACTCTTTCTATTTTCCAGAATCTTTTAAGGATGTTTTCTTAATTGTCTTCTGGGTGAGTTAAAGAAATTGTAATGGATTTTTTTTGCTGACCTTTATTTGCTTTATCTATTATTACCCATCCTAAAAGCGTATTTTGCATAATTCGTAGCTTGTTTTTTGTAACTATTTTTCCATTTGCCAGTATTTCAAAAAATGCGTCTGCACCAATGATAATATCAATTTCGTTCGCTTTATAGAAATGAGGATCTGCTAAATCATACTTCTGCAGAGACTTCACATTAACATATTTTGAAATTGGATGTTGCTTTGCGATAAGTTTAGGAAGAATAAAGGCTTGAATAAAGGCATGTAGAGATATTACTAGAGATGCAGACCCATTAGTGTAACTATTTGTGGTAGCTCCTATGCCAGTTATAGCAAACTTGGCATTTCTTCTTGGTAGGTGTAGTCGTTGGATCCAACTTTCAGTAATAAATAATCCTTGAGATCCTGAGTCTAGTAAAGCACGGCATAATTGTTTGTTATTTGATGCATCTCGCACATTTACTAGTGCATTTGGTAATAGTGTAGTGCCTAATGTTAAACTGCTGTTATTTGCTACTGAATTTGACTGGTATGGTTGAGCATTCAGAGCAGTGACGCTGGACTTTTCAGCTGTTGGCATATTTTCATGCACTAAACTATGGTGCTTTCTGTTGCATTGTCTACATTGATATTTGGATTTACAATCATAAACGCTGTGGTTATCGTTCAGACAATTGAAGCACCGGTTTTCTTTTTTCAGCATCTCCCTACACTGATCAATTCTAAATTCTTTAAAACTATCGCATTTAAATAGTTTGCGGAATTTTCCAGGACACATTGCACATAGAGGAACTTCAAAAGATGAGCCAGCATGGCATTTTATATTTGGTTTTGGTTGGTTCCATTGTTGCGAGCGTCTATTTGTTGTTTTCGTGGATTCTAAGGCATCAATTCGTTTTATCAGGAAATTAAAGAATTGTTGGATTGTTGGTGAATTATTCTCTGCCGAATCTTGTGCCCATAAATTATTTGTCTCATCATCCAGCTTGCTTATCATTATGTGAATCAACCAATGATCTCTAAATTCTGCCTCTTTTCCTAATGCCTTAAGGCCGCGAACAATTTCATCTGAAGTATCAAGGAGACTTCTCACGTTTACACTGTTCGCTGAGTTTACTGCTGGCTGCGACATAAAATTTTTAATAAATGCGTGGATGGTATGTTTTATTCTATCGTATCGCTCCTTGAGTTTCTTCAATGCCTCTATGTAATTTCTGCTTCACCCTTCAATGAGCCTTTTAGATATTGCAGTTTTTGCGCTGCAGCTAGTTTTGGGTTGTCGTGAATTGTGGAGCAGAATAAATCATGAAACGACTGCCATTCCGTATAGTCACCGCTAAATATTGGTATTGATAATTTGGGAAGTTTTACATCTATTTGAATCCCGAGTGTGCCGGGGATGGTTTCATTCAACGAGTTTGTCGGTTCTGATTTTACTCTCGGTGCGCGATTCAAACCTGCGACTGCTTTGAAGTAACTTTCTTCGAAATCTCCATTAGGATCCTCACTTTCGTCCAACTCCATTATTTTATCATCGATTTCGTTGAACTGAACGCGAAGTGTATCGGTGTGAGTCAATCGCACCTTTATGTCATCAATTAATTTGTCGTATTTTTTGTCCTAAATTTATTCCCGGGTCGCGATTCTCTTGATTTTAAAATGTGTCGACTCATCACTCGCACTAAACCAATCATATTTCATCACCGTGTTATAGTTACCTTGTGAATAATTTATTTGTCAACTTTAGCAGTTTGGTACTCTAATATTATTTCAACATATAGGTACCCATTTATATGGATATAACTAAACTTTTAATCCTATTTCCCGATTTATGTATAACATCCAACATAAAATAAAAATTAATTCCGAAAATTTAAATATTCACCCCATTTGCCTCGAACCATTGGCGTATTATGATCTACATACATTTACCCACCAAAATACACAGGAGGAAAACTCTAAAATTCACGACAAAACGGAAAATATAAAAAAAAAAATATCCCGAACGAGGAGCTCGAATGGTATATCCATTGAACATTTTCGAAGTAACAAAAATTTCTAATTCATTAAACAGGAAATACATAACTTTTGTATGTTTGTGTATACATTATAATAATGTTATGTTTCAACGATGCTAATAAATAAATAAAATTAAATTAAATTATGCTCAATGCTCTATTAATTATTGATTAACGATTTAACTACATGAAATTTATTATTATTTGTGTAGTTTTGAAATATGTACAACAAATTAATTGTCCGGCGACAATATGGGCGTAATATACGATAGCAGAATTAAGGAGGGTCACTCATCAAATCGATGGGGTTTATTTACCATAAAATGATTCCACCTTGAATTATTGTGGACCATATTGGCAATTCTTAATTTTTAATTTAACCATCAGGTATTTTGTGGATATTTGCGTGATTTTTGAAAGTTGACAAAACTTCCATGTATATTATCATCGGCGAACTACCATGTATTTTATCATTTTATGAATTTTGGAATTTTTTGTTTTTTGTTAATAACTATACCAACACCACTAAAAATTAAAATAGAACCCTTAGACGAAGTAGCAACAGACGAGACAATAGCACAACTAGAAACACAACAACAAAACGCAATGGACGAACTAAAATACAGCAAAACGAGGCAGGAGACGAGACAGACTCAATAAAAACGGCTAACAACCTGTTGAAATTCATAGGAACAGATAGCATATATACAACAGACTATAAGAACCAACGAAGAAAAAGAGTACTTCAGCGACATAATAAGATACAGACTAACAGGAACTGCATTTACAAGAATAAACCGACGACAAATAAAAGACTATAAAACATTAAAAACCACACTACGAAACATTTACTAGCAGACATACTCGTTAAACGAACTGGAAAAAAATTACACAGAGATTAGACAACAATACGACGAACCAACCAGAAAGTACGGATACAGACTTAGTGAAGCGCTAGAACAATACAAAGCAAGTTACAAAACCAAATATGAGCTAAATAACCTAGATGACGCCTATATAAGACACCTAGAGACAAACTCAGTGGAAACGTTTAAGAGAGGGTTAACCAACACAATCTTGAGAGAAAATATGGCGACAAGTAATGCAAAAAACTTGGATGAAATAATTGACGAAACGGAAAGAATCGAGAAGATGTTATTGCTGATAAACGTAGAACCAGTCCAATACAGTATACCACAACTACCACAACTGTATAGTAGCAAACTAGATACGACCAAAAATCAGCAAGGACTAGTAACATGCAATTTCTGCCAAAAGACCAAACCACACGTGGGATATATGCCGCACGATTATGATAATGGAAAGTAGGACACTGACCAGAGGAATGTACCAACCATCAGCAAACATACCCACAATCTAACCAATACTCACCAATCAGAATATAGAACAACCCACAACCTAGATATGGAGAACAGAAAATGACAAACTACACATATGAACCATATAATCCAAACAGGCAACCCGACAGAAACTACTACTCATCTCAACAACAACCACATAACAGCACGCACCAAGGACATCACAATAACCATACCACATGCGCACCACCACAACAGAATTATACCCAGAACTATCGAACTTTCAACTCCTCAAATTATCAACAACCATCGCACTTTCAACAAGATAGACCACCTAAGTACTGCTCATATTGCAAAATCACAAAAGGGTATACTTTCGAAGAATGCCGCAACAAATTAGTAGGACCTCGAAAACCAATTCAACAGAATGAAAATCAGTACAATAAACATACAACCACAAGAAATACACAGTTTCCAAAATGCGGAAAACGCCAACGGGTCCAACCAGAATTAGGAGAGCCTCTGCAGTTGGAACCCACTAACAAGACACAGAAATCACAGCAAAAACCAATCGATATCAACGAATATTACACTCTCCGAATGGGTACCATTCCAACAAAGTACATCAATACAAAACGAAATAAAGACAACATAACACAATCACAAATGAACACAGATACTCATATAGACAGACAAGATGTCCAAGTTAGCAGACAGAAAATAACGAGCTTTCAAGTTAACCAGACACATCAAACTTAATATCAGATTAGAATCCCAAAAATATTATAAACCTACTAGAGTTAAAATACAACAGAGACAAAAAATAAATCAAACATATTTATCAAACACTAACACGAATACAACGAACCCAAACATAGACACAAATACTTACACAACAATAACAAAGAGACATAACCAAAAGACAAAATTGAACGTAGGAGAAACAGCACGAAAACCTATAACAAATTTTTTGGACAGCAAAACACACGAAAAAAACCAGCAGGAAAACATAAACATATGCTAAGCAATCTACTCTACCCAGAACAAAAGGGATTAGAAAAATCAGACATACGAAATAAGAAAAGTGGAAACACTATAAAAACACAAATAAATAATACAGAAGCAGAATTACTGGTAGACTCAGATGCCAACGTGTCACTACTAAAACTGCAACGACCTAAAAATTAGACATAAATTCCCCATAATAGGAGATAATTTCGCTATCAAGGAAGACGGAATAATAGGTAGAGACTTCTTCGAACAAAATAAAGCCAACATACTATTATCAGCTCTAACAAACTAAAGATAAACGAACATTTTATTGAATTCAGTAACCAAACTCAAAACAAAATTACACTGCCTGCCAGAAGTGAAACAGTAATAGAAATTCAGACACTGACAAACGATTTATGTATTTTATCCGCGGAAGAGGTTTTACCCGGTGTTCACATCCCACACACACTACTACAACCGACGAACTGCAAATGCAAGATTTTGATAGTAAACACATTACCACACACGACCGAAATTAATCATAATTACGGACCAAACCTTAAATCAACTCACTTACGAGATCAACAAAAACCGAAATGAACAAATCATGGAGACAATAACAGGAAATTTAGATTCAAGCAACATTAAAATGGAAATTTAAACTGGAACTTAAAACTTTCTGAATACAACTTCGAAATTCTAAAAAGAAAAGTACACTTTTAGTAGTAAATTATATTGCAACAAGCCATGCACCGACATAAACACAGACAACAACCGAGATAACGACATGAAAATAATATAAATACAATTTATTCCCTTTTGAAAAACACACTAACTAATTAAATAAGACACATAACAAAATAATTTTAAACGGAAAAAGTACCTCCCCAAAAAATACAACTAACAACTAACTTATAATAAGCCATAAGACCCGACAAACAATCACCAACAAAGACGACATCAACATTAGAGGATGAAAACAAACAACTACCACACAAAGTTCATTTTCCACAATACACGACCAAATACCAGATCAAAGCAACAATACCACATAGAGAGAACATCGCACGTAAACAAGAAAACCTTTAAAACCTCCAAAAAGTAAAAGAAAACAGAAAACAAAATACGGAAGAGCAGAACTACTAAAGGTCATCAAAGGATAAAAACTAAACCAAAGAAAACAACAGATCTGAATACAAACTATAATAAAACAAAAATATTAAAAACAAACAAATAAAACACAATCATAATAAAAACACACGCTAATAAAACACAAAAGATGAGCAGAATAAACAAAGCCGAGCCAGACCTCGCAGAAACAATTCTACAAAGCCGAGCCAGATCTCGCAAGCGAAATGCCATCAAAACTGAACATCGAAATAAACAAAGGCGTAGAAACAAAACCACTCCAGCCCCTGCACCATCACACCATAAAACAAACTGCGTGAACAAAACAAATCCAGATCAACACAAATAAAGATGATAGACACAAACGGAAGCGGAAAAATACAACAAACCGATCTAATAAACAAGTAACGTGCAAATGAACCAAAAGAAGAACAAAAACCAAGTGAAAATAAACAAGAATAAAGACAAGACAACGACCACCACCTACTAACAAACTAACACATACATATTTTATAATAGCGAAATCTCCAATAAGAAGATTTCCCACTTAAAGGGGTAAGGTGTTGTATATAATATAGATATAGTAATACATATAAGCATAACCATCCGCGCGCAAGCCAAGATTACCGAGGCTAAACTATATTCATAAAATCACATAAAGTATATTTTAAGGTGTCATCAATATTTATAAATTAGAGTAACATCAATTTTAATTATGACAATGATGACATTTTGAAATATACTTTAATGCCGACGAAGTAATCTTAGGCTGCGTAAGTAGTAAATAATTTTAACATTGTTAGTGTAATATAGATATTAGGATTGTATATAAACGTAAAAGTTTTATTAAATAAACAGAGTCTTGATGTATAAGCAGAACTTGGAGTATATATTTTGAGGATAACCAACCAAAGAGATCGGTAAGTATTCAACAAAATAAAATAAACACCCAACTAACCAAAAAGACCAACGATCCTAACTAGATTTTCAAGCTATAAAACGCTGGGAAAGTAATAAGGGCTACTCGCTCGATTTCCTTTCACGAAAATCTAGTTGAGATCCAAAAATTCTTACTAACTCTAAAACTCTAATGTTATGGTAAAAACATAACAAAAGTCTGCTTCATATCACTAGTACTTCTTGTAAAGCTCAAATATCGCCAATAGGAAAAACACCATTAACCAACCTAGCTGTATCTTCACCACCGGCCCCTGAACCCAATTTCGACGCTTATTGGCTTTTTATAGCAATACTTCAAAGTATATTTATCTAGCTTATAATTCTCGTTGAAATATCTGATACCAACAACCGTACTATTGTTGCAAGAGCAATGCTGGATTTTCCATGCTTAATTTTATAACAAAATTGCTATGGCATCAAAATTGGGTTTAAGTCACTAATTTTGGATCAGTCACTAATTTTGGATCCCGAGTCAGCAAATATTCTTTTCAATAGAGTTTTATATATTGCCGATATATAAAACTATTTTCTGCCGACTGTATATGTACAGCAGGATCCATCCAAATGGTTGGTTCCATCTAAAAACCAACTCCCTGCCCAAATATTATACTCACCGCCAAAAATGTATTTGCTGATTGTAGCTGAACTATTTTTCAAAGGGGTGGGTTGTGTCAGGAAAGTCCATGTTCCATCCGTTGATTATCAATTCTGCAAATTAGCTATTGAAAATTATACATCAACTTATTTAGACACTCTTATGGGAAGATGATTTAACGAAGAAGAAGATTTGGTTTAAGGAGATTCGGTTCAAAATTCTATTTCAAGCAATAAATGGGAAATTCATTTTATTAATAAACATGCAAGGGCTACAGAAGGACGTTTCGTCGTTTGGGTACCATTTTACGTGAGTCTTATAACTTATAGCTTGACTCGGCATCGCCAAATTAAGAGTCGTATTTGATGGATCAGCAAAATCTGGCATGTCATTAAATGGAAATCTAATGTCTGGCACTGGTATCCAAAATTAACTCTTCTTAATTTTACTTCGGTTTCGTTCATATGCCTACTCCCTGCTCTCTTCAACTGGCACTAGATCGTGGATCAGAATATCCAGCGGCAAGTTCTACAATTAGGAATGACATTTATGTTGACGATCTTCTGAGCGGATTTAATTCGAAGGAAGATGTATTAATGTTAACCTTAGCAAAGGTATTCCGAGAGTAACAAAACACACAGTTATTTCTGAAATAGCTAAAATCTTTGATCCAGTTGGATTGATATCACCGGTTTTAAAGTTGTGGCCTACTTAAACTAAATTGGGATGAAAGTTTACCCATGGATACTTCCCATGGAACGTTTACACACGTCTTGGTGCTACTTTCGCAAGAATTTAAAAAACTTCAATCACTTTATGTTCTACGACATATTACTGATCACTGTCCAAATCCAACGAGAATTCGAGAATTTCTACAGTGCTGTTGTCAATGTCTACTTTTGAAAGCAAACATCAAGGGGTTCCGAATTGCTCCAGATAAACAAAACACTTTGTCTCGCCTTGAACACTTCTTTACAGAAGCAGACTTTCTATTTGTTCACATAACTTATTTTCACGTTGTTCCTCAAGGGCTTCTGGCAGCCCTACCACAACGAATTTTCTTCTCCACCTCTCGCTACTGAAACCAATTCAAGCTCCTGACGAAGCAATAAATATCCCTTAACACTCACTTTGCTGAGGTCTGAAAGATTACACAGAATACCAACTCCTATAAACTTAAGCCTGTACAGTGCAAAACTAGGACAGGTGCGATAGTATAGAATAGTTTCCTCCTCCTCTTCATACATGCAACCACGACAGTAATATTCCTAGTTTTATTGAAATGCCCTGGCACTCATGTAAGATGGATGTTGAACTGGTCAGCCATCTCGTTAAGAGATGAGAAACAGTTCCGGGCTACTTTCGATGTAAGAAAGCCTGATTGTAGGACCTTAATTGCAACCTCACTGTCGGTAAAAAGGCCAATATCCCTTACAGATTTTACATTATACTTCATCTAATCTATTCTTAATTGCAATGAGCTCTGCCTGAAAAATTCTACAGTGATCAGGTAGGCAAAATGAGAGTTTTAGATTTAATTCCTCACAGAAAACCACACAGCCAGCTTTACCATCCATCTTCGAGCCATCCGTGAACAAATTAATCGCATCGGGCTTCATAACTGCTTCACTCGCCCAGTCCTCTCTGTAGGGAATATCAGTTATAAATTTAGCCTCGAGGTAGGATGACGGGATGGTTTAGTCGATTGATTTGGGAATTCTTTTATTATTTAGAATATACGAGTGTCCCTTAGTATTGCAGGTCACAGGGGAATTGATATGAGCCTAGCAGCTGTACAAGCAGCCAGCTGTTTAGCTAAAATGCCAAACAGTGCTTGAGTAGAAGTGCTTCTAAGTGCATCACTAATACACAAGGTGGCATTTTTAAACTAGGCCCCCTCCCTTTTCCAATGGCATTTTTACAAGACTATAACACTATAGTAGCTTTCTTTACTCTTTCCAAAATATTAGGCTTCCAATTCAGTTTGTTGTTCAGAATAAGACCTAAGGATTTTACTTTATCAGTGATTTTCAAACCAACTCCATTAAGAGTGGACTTTAAAGCCCCCCCTCCAGGTTTAGTACAGGCCATTTATGACCAAGTTCCAAAGAAGGGGGGATAATAAGGAAGGGATACGTTTACCCAACAAATGTTTGCCCAAAATATTAAACAAAAAAACTTTCCCAAAAACATTTTACGAAAAGCTATTTCCCCAAAATGCATTTTCCCAAAAAAAACGTTTGCTCAAACTCATCTTTCCAAAAGGTCAAATACCCAAAATTATATAGTTTTATTTGAAAAAGCTTCCACCTCTACTCTGAAGGCTGTGTTTCCGAGTGCGCGGTTCCATGGTTGTTATTTCCATCTGGGCCAAATTATCTGGCACCGCGTTCAGAAAGAAGGACTAATAACCATTTGCGGTACAAATGAGACTGTCGCTCTGGATATCCGAATGGTTTGGGCATTAGCATTCCTTCACCCCAACGAAATTCCTAATTTTTATAAGGGATTGTTGAAGCACGTCGACCCTCTGTCGCGAAAGATAGTGGTCTGGTTTGGAAATAATTATGTGTTGAACATTTTATATACTAACGACATTATACAAACTAATATTATACTTGTTGCATATACTGTCATTGCCCAAAAGATCGTCAAAAATCTCAAAATTGTGGATTGAAAATTTCGCACGCGCGTAATATCCAATTCACCATTTTGGGATTTTTGGGGATCGTTTGGGCAAAGGATTTTTGAGGAAACAATATTTGGGAAAATAATTTTTGGGAAAACAATTTTGGGAAAATGTTTTTGGGGAACGTACCCAACCCGGATAATAAACTTCCTTGCGGTGTACCTCTCTCTACACACAAATCTAAGGACGGATGTCTCACCAATTTTAGCCAAAACGACCGTGCTCCTAAGCATCTGATCAATCCAGCAGCCTAGTGATACATCAACCCCCAAATCTGTGAGTGCCTGCGTGATCGTCGCTAGTTTGACGCTGTTAAAGCCACTTTCTATATCACAAAAAATCACCAGGAAGAATTTCTTACGGTAGAGCGATTTCTCGATAGCGCATATGAGGGAGTGTAGTGCCGATTCCACCAATTTCCTATTAGAGTAAGCATGCTGATATGCAGATAGCTTAACCGGCTCAATTGAGCCTCTAATATAAGCTTCCAGTTCTCTCTCCAGAATTGTTAATAAAAAAGAAGATAAGCTAATTGGCCTAAGGTCTTTCGGATCGCAGTAAAAGCATTTTCCCGCCGTAGGTATGAAAATAACATTTACTTCAGTCCATTTTTTGGAATGTGTCATAGTTCCAGGCCACTTTTGAAGATCAACTCAAGCCAGGGAACCGTTAAATCAGAGGTCTGTTGAATGTCGGCTGGATTAATGCCATCTGGACCTACTGACATAAACGGCTTAAAACTATTTGCTGACCGCAGGATGTTCATCCTGCTGACAATCTTCCCAGTGGGCTCAAAAGCCGTGTTCGCCTTTAGGAGAACAAGCTGAGACTCGGAACAGCCTGGAAAGTGAGCTTTCAGTAGAAGATCCAAAGATTCCGCTCCCGTTGAAGTCACATACCTTCCGGTCGCTGAATATAACTTGGAATGGTAGGACAAGTTGATAAAACTTTACGTAGCCTAGCTGCCTCAAAAGATCCCTATATATTTTCACAGAATTGCCTTCAGGATTTCATTTTGGCATTCCTTAATTTATATTTATAATGTTTGAGGACTTCCCTTTAGAAGTCCCAGTCCGTGTCATTTTTAGTTATCCTCGCAATTTTGAAGAGTATCTTGCATTTCAAACGCATTACTTATAGTTCCTTAGACTACCACAGTAGGCCAGATTTACCCTTAGGCCTACTGTGAGAACACGAAACTGAAATAATTTCATTGAAAGCATAAGATGTCCTATGAACCTGGACATCTAATTCCTGTTAAAAATTGGGAGATTCAGGAACCACAACAGTTAAAGACTTACCTATAATAGTTGTAAAGGTATCCCAGTTCGTATTCCTTCTGTTTCTAAAGGTAGGAGTCGTAGAGTACTTTATGTCTACTCCATATTGCAGATAACAATGATCAGAAATGAAGTGTTCATCAGCCACCTTCCAATTTGTTAATTTATTTCCCAAAAAGTTTGATATAAGAGTGATGTCCAAAACTTCCTGTGTATTGTTAGTAATAAAAGTAGGCTTACAGCCTATGTTACAGATAGATAGGTTAGTACCAAGAATATAATCAAATAGGGTAACATACCTCTCGCTGTAACCGGAATGCCGAAAAATCGTAAGCTTGTTCTCTGCAAGAATGCACGAACGAATCCTATTTTTACCTTACACAAACAACAGCTTATAGTTATTAGCTCTAAGCCGAAGAACCCGAACTTTATTGACCCATGGTTCTTGAATCAAGACAACATCTACGTCATCTTCCTCCACTTTGAGCATTAGAGCAACCGATGCTGCCTTACAGCGATGAAGGTTTATTTGCAGTATCTTAGGCATCCTGATTAAGATCATCTTTCTCCACGTTCACTTCTGAATTCCAAAAATCAAAACACTCTAGGGGACCACAGCTGAGTGACTCAATTTAGGAATTGTAATAGGAATTGTGTTATTGTCGTCAGGACACTCAGCCTCAACCGAGGATCCGGGCATAGCGGATGTAACCTCGACTGATTCTGGTATCCTTGACATTATTGCCTCACCCTTCTTATAAACCTTAAGCGTTACAGAGCCAAAACCATAGCTTATAGTGCCACCAGTCTTAGCCACCTCCACCAGTGATTCTTTACTGACAATGATCACAACAGATCTAAAGTCGTAACATAGGATTACTTGGCCGTATATTTTATGAAAAAAAATGTACTATAGTCACAATGAGATCGTGCGCGATCGTTAAGTACATGATTCTTTCCGTATTATCGGTCGCTAAATTGTGTCAGGAGAGCGGGCTTCCATTTTCACTTAAATCAGTCTGATTTTTGCCAGTTCTAGCATTAAAGTCACCAATCACTTTTCTGACGCCGTGTTATGGATCCTATCAGATCATCCAAATGTTGGAATTTTAATGATAACATGATCATTTAGATGAGTTTGTGAGTAACGGGGTACCCTACAACCCCAGGAACCAAGATTGAGAATAAACTAACTTTTTTTCACGTGACATACCATATGTTGCTATGATTGAATCGATTGAATACTGACAGTGCCAGTCGGGAGTTCATGCAACGCTTTATTTGTGACATTCTTAAAAATTTCTGTCACAACCGTTAAGTACAATCTTAGAATTTAAAATAAATATTTGTATTAATTTAATAATGTCTTAAGGACAAAATATAAAAGTCACCTTGGTAAATAAATACGAAAATATAAATCACAATTAAACATTAAAAATTAATCTCAAGATGGCGCTATAATTAGAATCACTTAATTTTACATTTTCTAGATAGATAAGTGATATTTCTTGTATAACAAACGGTAAATGTTGGTCGAAAAATGGTAAATAATATATACGGGTATATATAATGAAGATGAATTGGTCTTATTGTAAATCTTAAATTTGTTTAGGTATACGCAGTAAAAAAGATTACCTTGAAAGATTATCAAATGAGATACAAGTAAAACGACTCGAGGCTTTTTAATTTTTTTTTTTTTGGTTTTTTTTTTCGTCTGGAAAAACATTCAGATTATACAAATATAGGATGGAAGATATAAAAAGCAATTCTCGTTTTGCGGCGAATATTAGGAACATATTTTTAAAATACATTACGAATGTGGGTATTGACTCAGAATCGAGTATAAGTGATCGACGCATAATTTGACACTTTATGAAAGTTAATTTTCTATATAATCACTTTGGTCGATAAAATCGAACATAAACTGACTTTTTTTGAAACTATCACAGAAGTAAAAATGTTTGCTAAGTAGACTTTGCTTTTTTTTACTTAATATAGAGACACCAATTTTATGGTCTTCGTTTTAAATCAAAGTTTTCGATGCATAAGAACAAAATATTCTTTTATTTTCTATAATTTGCATTTTTAGTAGGCTTCTAATCAAAAACTATAGACATCTATAGTTATAATAGCGTTTGGTCTAGTCGCTTGTACAACGATTAATATGTAATATGATTCAATAGGAGTAATATATGATAAAGTAAAGTTTTATTTACAAATTGATCTTGTCGCTATTGAGGTGCTTGAGATGAAACCAGTGTATGTCAGGTGTTTGGATCCATCACAAAAATTGAGCAAGTCGATGAATTTATATGTAAAAAAGTAGCAAATTGTAAGGCTAATTTTACAGATTGTCATCCAACTATGGATCCAAGCAATTCAACCATTTGACCGCAAACAGTTAAGATCCGATTAATGTATAACAGGAATTAAATGCATTTAGAGGGTGATGTGACTTGAACAAGCTTTTTCTTAATATCTCAAATAGGATGGTGTGGTAGTAACTTAATAGCGTAGATAATGGATAATCATAATAACTAGTTGTGACTCATTCTCCATTGTTGCAACTATGTAGAGTCCGCCAATTGCATATAATATACCTCCAAGTGGTACCACCCGGGCAACGACTAAGGTCAATGACTAAGGTTGCCTAAATATTAGATGCAAGTGTTAGGACTATAAATTAAGGGCCAGATTAAGGAGTCATGTGACCAGTGCTGATAATCAACCTAGCTGGGGGCCCTTTCAAATAGCTCAGTCTCCAACGGAGCCTCTGGATACCAGGCGATCTCCAGATATTTTTAGCCTTATCCTTGCATTGCGGGTCTCTGCAAGAAAGAACACTCTTTTTTTCGGCACTCGTGAGACTTAAATGGAAGTTAAAAATAATAATATATAGACCGGCACTTTTAAAATGCCAGAAACTCCAAAAGTAGAGAACCAGATATAGTGCTAAAAGAAGAGCATGGAAATCCTTAAAAAGGCTAGAAATAATTTCGTTGGTGGTAAGGATAGCAGTGGGATACTAAAATGGAATTGAAGCCTGGAAGTTCATCCGGGAGCTTTTGATCTTAGGATGAATCTCCAAAGGCCGCTAAAAAAAAGTTGCAGGCAACTGAAACTAGGTAAACTGCTATTGTAGTGTTTGTTGATAGGGCACAGGAGGATAGTAGCATCAGTCCTGCTTATTGGAGGAAGGTGGAAAAGGTTCTTGCCTCCTCCTTCCTGAAAATAATGCGGGAAAATCCTGGAGCTGCTCCTACATGTCGGGACGGTGGTTGGTACAAGAAACATGTCAAGTTGACAGCTTGTGCCAACCAAAGGTCTCTGTACCTATATAAACAAGTGATCAGTAGCCTAGGGGAAGTTTGGCCTGGAGCTAAACTAGAAATCCTCGCGCCTGAGGATATACTTTGTAGACCAAGAGCTCGGGCATGAATTCCTGCTGATATTAATATAGATGATCCTGAGTTGCCGACCAACAATAGGAAGATATCTACGGTGGAGGAGGCTAAAAATGAGTATAGGTCGGCCATAATCATAATTAACAACGAATCACTGGCAGTGCTGGCTAAGACAAGTGGCTTAATTATCTATGGTTTTGGCGCTGTCACCCTGAAAGTTTATAAGAAGGAAGGAGCTGCTAAGTCAGGAGCATCAGAATCAGTTCGGGGAACTTGCGCTTTGAACTAACCCTCGGCTGAGGATGTGTGTCCTTTAGACAAGCAGCCTCCAACTGTAGAAATGAAAGAAGCAAAGAAGTCAAATCTGATTAGCGAAGTATCCGGATTTATGGATGAACTCTGCAATCTTTCGACGACCTCGGATTCAGAAGAATCAAAGTATTCTGCTCAAAGTAATAAAAGATGACATTCATGTCGTCTTGATTCAAACCCTTGGTTCAATAAGGATCGGGTTCTTGGACTTAGAGCTGGTAACTATAAATTACTGTTTGTGCAGGTTGAAGGTAGGATTCGTTTGTTCATTCTTGTAAAAGACAAACTAAAAAATTTTCTGCTTGCCAAATTTAGCGATGCAAATGTGGTAGCAGCCAGCATTGAGGTCAACAATCAGAACATCTAGCTCGTCTCCACATACTTACCGCACGATGGCTCGTATCATATTAGTAGGTCTAAAGACAAATCTCGTGCACCATGGTGGTTAAGGTAGCTATAAGCAACACTGCTGAAATGCAAGAAGCCCTTCAAAATCGAAAAGAGAACAAAGGCTGGCGTCCTCAATCATATAAATATGAATTAAGAAGTGCCAAAAGCAAAGCTTGGAGACTTTCCGTGATAACATACAGGAGTCCTCTGAGGCAACTAGGCTATGTAAGATTCTATCTACTTGTCTTTCCATTCCAAGTTTTGTACAACGATCGGGTGGTATTTGGACTACAATAGGGGCGGAATCTCTAGAGCTCCTACCGGAAACTCATTTCCCAGGATGTTCCAAATCTTCGAGTGTTCTGCCTAAAACAAATAAGGCTACGAGTCTCGCTGGAAATATTGTCAATATAAGGAACATCTTGTTGTCAGTAATCAGTTTTAAACCGTTTAAGTGAGCAGGTCCGGTGACGTTATTCCTGCCGACATCCAACAAACCAGTGACTTAATGGTTCCCTGGCTTGAAGTGATTTTTAAAAGTAGCCTGGAACTGTGTCATGTTCCAAACAAATGGACTGAAGTAAAGGTCATTTTTATACCTAAGGCGGGGAAATGCTGTCATTGCGATCCAAAAGACCTTAGGCCCATTAGCTTATCATCGTTCTTCTTGAAAACTCTAAAGAGACAGATAGAAGCTTATATTAGAGGCTTAATCGAGCCGGCAAAGTTAGCAGTATCTCAGCATGCATACTGCTAGGGGAGATCAGTGGAAACTGAACTGCATTCCTACTTAGGCCAAATTGAAAAATCGGTCGAATATATTGAATTCTCTTTGGTGACATTCTGTGATATAGAAGGAGCCTTTAACAATGTCAAACCAGAAGCGATCACGCAAACACTTTCAGATTTAGGGCTAGATGTGTCACTCGGAAGCTGGATTGATCAAATGCTAAGGGGCAAGGTCATATTGGCTAATCTTGGTGACGCATCCGTCCGAAAATTTATAAGAATTTATTCCGTCCGAAAATTTGTACAAAGCAGAGTGGTTGGTGTATTATATCTCCTCTTTGGAACTTGGTTATAAATGACCGGTTACTAAGCCTAGAAGGGTCTGGCTTTAAAATGATTGCTGATGCAGATGATGTTGCCATTCTTGGGTCTTATTGTGGGCAGCAAACTAAGCTGGAAATCTAATATATTGAAAATGGTAAATAAAGCTACAATAGCGCTATACTCCTGTAAAAATGCAATTGGGAAACGATCGCCTCGTACATTGGCTGTACACCTCTATAATTAGACCTGCTTTACTAAACGGAGTTATAGTTTGGCGGTCAGCTCTAAATATAGTGGCAAACCAAAAGCTGCTGATGAAGGTATATTAGTGGTGCACTTAGAAACACTTCAACTCAGGCATTAGAGGTTCCCTAGTCCCTCTTGATATGTTAGCTAAACAAATGACTGCGTATACAGCTATTAGGCTTAAATCAATTTTTTTGTGGACCTGTAGTAATAAGGGACACTCATCTATTCTAATGAATAAGGTTATCCCCAAAGCCATTGACTAAGCCACCCCAACATGATACCTCGAAGTTAAATTTCTGACTGTTATTCCTTCCGGAGAGGACTGGGCGGACGAAGCAGTTACGGATGGATTGAGAATTGACTGCATGGTCGCGTGTGGGGTATACTGCAAGGAACTAAATTTAAACCTCTCTTTTCGCCTCCCTGATCACTGTAGTGTTTTTCAGACGGACCTCATCGTCAAAGAGGCCATAGACTGGATGAAGTATAATGTAATATCTGTTAGGTATATTGGCATTTTTACGGATAGTCAGAGTGCCATTAAAGTTCTACAGTCAGGCTTTATCACGTCAGGCTTTATCACGTCTTAACGAGTTGGCAGAACAGTTCAACATTCAGCTTACACTCCTGTCGCATCTTACCATGCTAGGCTGATAATGAAGTACCGCTTGCAATGTATAAACTACTCCCAAAGGTCGAGGCTTATAAAATCACAAACAGTAGATGGGCAAATTGTGCCTCATGTGTAATTACTCGACAAATTAAGCCTACACTTAACTAAACTTAATCAGGTCTAACGAACTAATATCCATGCAGCGGTGCAATATTAGTATAATCGTGGGTGTCATTACTGAACACTGTCTCATTGGTAAGTATGCGAGTAGGATAAAGAGAAAGAAGAAACTAAATATGCTCTGTACCTGTTCTAGTCTGGCTCGATACAGGGGCTATAGTTTTTGGGACCTCGCCTCCTGTGTGATCTATCAGACTTCAGAAAGATGAGTGTCAGTGATCTCAACTGCTTCGCTGAAAGGTTGAATTGGTCTAATCCAACACGTCTAATCCAATGTAATAACAACTCGTCTAGCCGTATTAAATCTATTCAGCAACGATGTTTAACGTTTGCTTAAAGTCAACTTCTTCGTGAATCGAATTGATTGCTTACATTAATGATCTGTATGTTCATTAAGTTCACCGTGTCGATCTCTCAGATTACGAATTACTTTTGCAATCGACGTGGAATTCCATGATTTGGAATTGTGGTATGTCGGCCCCAATTTATATCAGCTTAACCTTGAATTTAAAGCATTGTGAATACGTCTAGTGATAACGTGCAATGGAACTTTCGAGCTGCCATCAGTCTTAATCTAAATACATATAGTATCATAAGAATATAACAGTTTACCCATTGAGTCGATAGAATATCGTCAAAATTTAAAATAAATATATGACATTTAGGCGATTATGCATATACAAATATTTTGTTTATTTAAAACGATACCAGTAGCGACATCTAGCAATGGATTAACATACCACAGTAATACTAATTGTATTTATATTCTGCATCAGTCAATGTTAATCATTATGTATCACACACACCCAAAAGTTGATCGTTCTAAGTTTATAGGGAGAAGCTACGCTTAGTATAGAATTGACGATGGTATCGAAAATCTAGTTCGATCTTGTAGATTGTGGAAAACTATACCCGGAAATCTCCAAACAATACTTCAGTTTTAATAAAGGTAAAATATAGTTAATTTATATATATTTGCTCTATCTTTACTACTTATGGTCTCTCGAAAATGATTATGAGTGATGGTGGCATAATTCTTCACTTTATGTATAGTTATTCTGCCATAGTAATGGAAATCAACATTAACTAGTAGCTTTTTTTGTTATATACTCATTGTGCAACGGACAAAAGCTGCAAGCTCTATATTTAAATTAACCAGCCTATTTCGGATGAAATTAAAGAGAACGCAATTAGACGAAATTAATGGGTGATCGGGACTCTTACCGATACCGATCAACCATTTTCATTAGCGATGGAAATGGCCACTGCAAAAATATCGGTATACTATGGTTAAAATAAAAACAGTTATGTGAGTGCCCTCTGATTACACCAGTGGATGAAATCCACATGAATATCCATATAGACCATTGAAACGATGATAATAATTAAAATTTATTTGTTTTCCAGATTAATTTCATCCAAAAATTTAATTTTCATTTACTTTTGTTTAATTTTTGTGTTTTGTGGGATTTCTAATTAGGTTTCGTTAAAAGAAAATGAAAATGGAAAATGATAAAATTAACTAAGCTAATTATTTACAAACCACCGGCTATCCGTAAGGGTACGTAAATCTTAAGAAAATTTATTTGTTTACATGAATGGTAAAAAAATATTTAATTTCTATATATTCAGGATAAAATATAAACTTGCCAGGTTCGAATCGCGCATTGTCAACCAAGTATCCACGTTGATGGGCACTACCAGGATTCCACGTCTCGCCGGATTTCACGTGACAGTAATCCAAATAAACCGTATCGCTCTAAATCTCGATATCCATAGCAAAAGAGGGACGAATTATATTACCATCGTTGATTCGGCAAGCGGGCAAGAAAATGCGTTTACGGGTGCAAGCATCATTCCACGTTTGTACACCAATCAGATGACCAATCAGCGACAAAAAACTAAGCATCCATCAACATTCGGCGACGTGTTCAGATGTGTCAGATTCTTTCGTCTTTTAATTACAGAAAAAAATACTAAGTGCAAATTTTTAATTGAAACTGGGGCGGTTATCTCCGTAATACCTCCAGATTCTAACAGTAATACAACAATCGAGCCTACATTTAATTTATACGCGGCTAATGGCACAGGTATCAAGGCGTACGGTACTCGTATCCTCAATGTAAATCTCAGACTCAGGCGTATTTTTTCATGGAGCTTCGTTATCGCAGACATATCGCTGCCTATTTTAGGAGCGGACTTCTTACGAAATACGGGAATCATAATTAATATCAAAAAACGTCGAATCATAGATCCTTTGACGTCCATATATACCGTCTGTTCTCTTACTCGGTTATCAAATCCGTCATTATCAACTATAAATAAGGCTGACAGAAGCCCCGATATTTCCAACTTAATGCTTCAATACCAATTCATCACCCGGAAAGTGTCCAATTCCAAACCGGTAAAACACTAGGTAACTCATTTTTGGAGACCAAAGGCCCGCCGATCGCTTGCAAGACACGCCGCCTAGCTTACGACAAGCTCCAGATAGCAAGAACACATTTCGAAAACATGATGGCCCAGGACACATCCTGACCCAGCAGTAGTGCATGGTCCAGTCCACTTCATTTAGTTAAAAAAAGAACGGCGAATGTCGACCATGCGAAGACTACCGTGCTCTAAATCAAGTAACGGCACCGGATTGTTATCCTATACCGCATCTGCAGGATTTTTCCGCGTAACTGGTGGGTTCTAAAGTATTTTATACGTTGGATCTAGTACAGGCTTATCACCAGGTTCCAATAGAACCTAAGAAAATCCAAAAAACGGCAATCACAACGCCTTTCGGACTATTTGAGTTTATAAGAATGACCTTCGGACTCCGTAACACGTTTTATGACGATTACCTTACTGCTTCGCATATCTAGATGATATTTTATTAGCGTCCGCTTCACGGCATGATCATCTCGCCCACCTATCCAGCGTTTTCCAAAGATTGTCCAATTCTGGACTGGTGATTAACGTGGATAAGTGCGTCTTCGCTAAAGACGAGGTACATTTCTTAGGATAAATGCACTGGGCATTCTGCCATCTCCTGACCGCGGCCAGGTTTTCTCGAAGTTTCCGAGACCAGTAAACGTACATCCATTAAAACGGTTTTTCGGTATGGTAAATTTTTACCGCCGTTTCATCCCCTCAGCAGCCAATGATCAGGCCATTCTTAACGATTTTTTGAAGGGGTATCGAAAAAACAGTAAAGTACTTTTTCCTTGGTCAGAAGCAGCAATCAAATCTTTCGAAAGTTGTAAAACAAAGTTGTCAGAAGCTACGTCTCTGGCGTACCCAGTAATTTCAGCACAAATATCATACATGGTCGACGCATCGGATACCGCAGTTGGAGCTGATGTTCAACAATTGGTTAACCAAATATGGCAACCCTTTTTCTCCGTTCGACTAAATCTGGCTCCACAAAAATACAGCACACATGATCGAGGATTACTTGCAGCGTATCTGGGCATCAGGCATTTTCGATATTTGGTCGAAGGCCGTAATTTTACACTATATACCGACTATAAACGATTAGTTATCGCCTTTAAACAAAATTTAGAAAAGGCATCACCACGCCAACGTCGACAGTTGGACTTTATAAGCCAGTTCACGACGGATTTACAATACATATCCTGACCGAACAATCTCGTGGCTGATACGCTTTCTCGTATCAACCAGATAGATTTACCAGACACAATCGATTTCAATGCTATCGCAGAAGCACAGCTTACCGATCCCGAATTCGCAAAATTAGTTGCGAACGACAATACAACTCTGAAATTCCAAAAATTTCCCATTCAGTTCAATCCAGGTAAAACTATATTTTGTGATATATCGACAGACAAACCTCGGCCATACATTGCTAGCAAATTTCGATCTCAGGTATTCAATTCATTCCACGACCTGGCGCATCCTAGGATAAAAGCATCGATTAAATTACTGACCGACCACGTTGTGTGGCCATGCATAAGACAAAATATGAAAACATTCGCACAGACTTGTGAGCCAGACCAAAGGCCAAAACTAAGACGACATACCTCTTCAGCGACCGGATCGTATCAGGACACAACTAAGCGCTTTGCTGAAGTCCACATAGACATGATCGGCCCACTGCCAACATCGGAAGGCAATCGGTATTGCGTCACAATAATTGATCGATATACACGATGGGCTGAGCCAATCGCCGTTTCCGACAACACCGCACATACCGTAGCATCCGCTTTTTATACAGATTGGATTGCAAGATTCGGAGTTCCCACATTTATCGTGACTGATCAAGGCGCTCAATTTGAGTCACACCTTTTCAAAGAACTGTCAAATCTAAGGTGGCACCGCACCTTAAAGGCTACGATCATGTGTTACAACAGGAATGATTGGACTACTATATTACCATCGGTACTATTGGGGTTAATAACCACCCACCGCGACGACTTGCGAGCAACCCTGGAGTTTGTTATGACTTTGAAACAACATTTCAAGGAATTGGAACCCACCTCGGCAACGCGTCATGCAACAGACAAACTCTTTATCAGTCGACATCTGAAATATTGTTTGCATGTTTTCGCAAGAACATATGCTGTACGTAGGGCGCTACAACCACCATATAGGGGGCCTTACACAGTTATTAGTAGATCCAAAAAATTTTACCAAATTGAAATGGATGTCAAGGTCTCAATCGATCGTCTAAAACCTTGCCATGCTAAAAATGGCGACACCCGTATCAGACCAGCAAATTTTGATTGGAACCAGAAACCTAGAAACCAACCGAGTTTCGACCAAACGAGTCTCTTTTGAATGTCAAAGAGAAAACATACAAGTGTAATCGTTCTGTATCTCGTAAAAATAAATTAATTAAAACTAAATAAAACTAAATTAAATTAAATAAATAAAATATTTATTTGTTTGTAACTATTATCATGGTGTTGTCGTGTTCGTTAGCATTTTACTCCAGTAAAAAAGCGTAGGAAGCTAAGCAAGTGGGCCCCTACCACACTAATTATTTTTAACTGGGGGATTACTGATCTCCACAAGATACCAGGATCAAGTCCCTCAAAGCTTAACTTATAAAAAGGGTCTTTTTTTCCATTGATTGTGAACACTTGAAACCAAAATACAGATTGTTTGTTGTAAAAAAAATTATTACCGTTTTTAATTATTTATTATTTAATGCACTAATACACATTACCTTGCTTACATTTGCTCAAGCACCTGGTATACCATGGAGTGAGCGAGAGTACTTTTGCAAGTTAGTTGTAAATAATACAACGTTTTTGTCATTTTAACATTTTACTTATTTAAAATAATATATTATTATTTGTTAAATTTAACAAATTTTTTGTTAATTTAACCTATTTAATTGTAAAAAACAAAAATTTTTAGCTTAATTAAGCCCTTAGAATATTACACAAATAATAAATAATGTCATAAAAAATTTGGATAGAGACCAAATTAAAATTACAAATCATTAAAAATGTGGATATGGAACAAACTTAGTAGTCATTATCTCAACATCCGTTATGAATTTGCAAAAACGGAGAACATATTCTGAAAGAGCGCAAATTTTTATCTAATGCTACATTCTCAGTTCAAAAAACACAAATTTGGCGTATAGACCAAACTAATATTTAGGCAACTATATATTAATTTTATTGATTATTAACTCAAATTAATTTAATATCGCCTATATTTAAACCTTGGTACAAAATTGAACAGGATAAGATAGGTTACAGTTATTAAAAGCTCCAAAGTTAAATATTGGTATTGACTCCAATCAAAGCCTCTATTTGAAGATAACTTACTGAAATTGAATTTATATATCCAAGTGGCAATGTACGTTTTATTTAAGTAACACAGATGTCAAACACAGCATCCAAAGCCGATGTTCATAAAGGCCAATGATGAATTATTTTACGTGAATTAGTTTGTCTGCTACAGAGGAAACATCAAAATAAAGTTGATATTAATCTG
Source organism: Tipula confusa (assembly GCA_963556175.1). Classification (NCBI taxonomy): domain Eukaryota; kingdom Metazoa; phylum Arthropoda; class Insecta; order Diptera; family Tipulidae; genus Tipula; species Tipula confusa. Next base: position 135,202,472 of record OY744476.1, on the reverse strand, counting down.
ACTAAATTTCATAAATTTTGGTCATCATTAGAAACTTGCCAAAATGTAGATAATACGTATGTCGTATATATACATATAGTACTACCCAGCAAACAAAGAAGTACTTCCAGAACTGATGCAGAATTAGTGAAAAGAAGTACTTATTTTCTTGTGAAAAAAGATAGGACAGAGGGAAAAAATTCATGAGTTTGAAAAAAAAATAAAAATCTTTCTCTTTCACATTTATTAAAAAAAACTATTTGTCTCTTTCTAATTGCTTATTTTTCCTCATATAAAATGTAATTTAAGACTACTTCTGTAGAAGTGCTTCCGAACTTCTTCCGTGGAAGTACTTTCGACTGGTATTTTAATAAATGATTTTTTTTAAATAAAATTCAAAAATTTATATTTTACTAATAATTCATATAATTTACATTTGTTTCACAATAATAATTTAATATTAAGTTAAAAGTCTTTAGATATCACGAAATTTAGCAACTATAATTCAGTACATGTTATTCTATAACTTATAAGCAAATTTTAATTCAAATTTCTGTACATAATTATGTTGTTCATTTTAGATTAATCGCTAAAATACTAAAATATATAAATATATAATTCATTTTCAAATTTTCTCTCCCAAGTAGTCCACCACAGGCATCTAACGATATAAACACAAAAAAGTACGAATTTTAAATATTTGATATTATACCTCGATTTCTACCAAATTGAACTGCATTGAATAGCTTTAGGGAGTTTAAAGTACTTTTCCCTGCTCAGCCATTTACATTGAACTCGTGATATACCTTGTCCTTTGCAATGTATTGAAACACACTTTCGATACTGGACGACTCCTTTAATTTACTCAGAAACCCTTTAATTTACTCAGAAACATTACCTAACAAAAAAAACTTGATTAGTTTAGTATCATCATATTTTCAAAATGGTTACATACCAGTTTTACAATGTAGGGTCGGTCGATTAATTGCAATTTCATATCACTCAGTTCTGCTATTGATTTAATTGGAAATATAGTTTGAAACTCAACAGACGATTCTTCTTGTTCGCCAACCAGTTGTGACAATGATTGATTCGGCTTTTGACATGAATCAAAGCTTCCATCATTATTTTATTTTGTGCATTTCGATGATTCTAATTTTCTTTTTCTTGCTTTTCACTTCATCATTTCTAAACCATTGTTTTTGCTTCGATGCGATTTGACAAGGTTTTTTTTGACATATTTAACACAATACACGCATAAAAACTTTTAATTTTTAATTATTACATGTCCTGTATTAATTATGTTTACACTATTTAACAACTAATTCTAAATATTAACAACTAATTCTAATTATTAACAACTAATTATTTAAATATTAAAATATTAATTAAAGAAACAAAAATTACTTGTAATTTTAGCTGTATTAACTTTGGATATACCTTAACAATATGGCGATGTTAATTTGTTTTTTAGTTCAGCAATGTGACAATAAAAACGAGATGCAACTACATTATTTTTATAGTGTCAACTCACTTTATTCGTATATTATATAAAAACGTTTATGTATATGTGAAAATACGTTTGCATGTAGTTTAAAGTAGTGAACTCACGTTTGCTGGGTATCATCATAAGAAAAAAAAAAGTTTACCCATTGTAGTTCCAGATGTCGGATCGATAGAATATCGTCAAAATATAGAATAAATACGTGACATTTAGGCGATTATACATATAAAAATATTTTGATTATTTTAAAACGATACCAGTAGAGGCATCTAGCACATCGATGGGCTAACATACCATGGTAGTATTATGTGTATGACAATTTGACAATTTGGCAATTGACAATTTGCCCAAAATCAGTAAAATTTTTAAAATACGTAGTGGTTCATTGAAACTGTAAAATCTTGCTCAAAACTATTAAAATTACCAAAATCCAATAAATACAGATATATAGATATCGATTGAACGGATGGCGACTTCTGACGCTCATTATTCTAATTATCTTAAAAACACAATTTGAACCAAGCAATTTAACCGTTTAAGGAGCACAAACGATCAAATGAAGGTTACAATGCTGGAACTCCAAGGTAATAGTGATGTTTGCAGTGGCTTACAAGTCTTATTGAAGTTACTTTGAGGTAATTGTCCAATTTATGCACCATGCATGTATCTATTTTTGATTTAACTAAGTATTTTTGTATACAATAAAAACTAATATTTTATAGCATCTCAATATAGCTTACAAAATATTGACTCTTTATGAAAACTGATCAATTTTCTACAAAAATTTTCATCGTATAAATAATGAAACACTTCTCTTACAATAATAAAAACAAATGAAAATTTGGCACGTAATAATATTATAAATGTAAACGAGATATTTACCTTTGCTATATGTGCATTCCTACAATATACACAGTATGATCTAGAAAACAATTAACATTTTTTTTTGTTTCTTTGTGTTAATGTTTTGATATTGGGGAATTCAGGTCCGCCAACATAGATGCAGCCACTAGTTGGTATCATATTGAGATACGACCACCGATGGAAAAATAAACAAATGCCATAACATTCATCAAGGATGAAGCCATAACGAAATATTTCATCACGGAAATATAAAGCAAAGTTACAACAACATTAATTTTAATAAAAAAAATGACAGGGATGGGAAAAAATCAGATAAATAATCACAAACCAATGGTAAATCACCTACCAACCAAAGAAGTTTCACATTTCCACGGTGCTTATATGAAGTGAAGAAGTTTTGCTGATACATTTCAAAACAATTATTAATGATAACAACCAATTAACCGACACCTATAAAATAGATTACCAGAAAAGCCATGTCGGAGATTCAGCAGCCAAATTAATAAACCAGTTGGAAATAGTTAGAGAAAATTGAAACGCTGCCTGATTTTTGGAACCCGGTATAACGACAGAGTTCTCATTTCTAACTACCTAAATAAAGGGTGGTTAAATTTCAAGGGCCGATGTTGATTTTGAATAAAACACAAATTATTTAGGAAATTATTGTCAATTCTTTTTATTATGATAATATGGTATGGTTCAATTATGTATGGAACAAAATATCGGCCAAATGGCCGCCGCGACCTCGGCGGCAAACCTCCATTTGGATGGTCCAAATTTTCGATGACGCTTAGGCATAATTGAGGTTCTATGCCGTTAATGTGCCAAATTATCTCATCCTTTAGCTCTTGAATTGTTGCTGGCTTATCGACGTACACCTTTTTTTTTAAATAACCCCAAAGAAAGAAGTCCAACGGTGTCAAATCACATGAATCTTGGCGGCCAATTGACATCGCCACCACGTGGGATAACACGACCATTGAATTTGTCGCGCAAAAGAGCCATTGTTTTGTTAGCTGTGTGGCAAGTGGCACCGTCCTGTTGAAACCACATATCGCCCACATCCATATCTTCCAATTCGTGCCATAAAATGTTCGTTATCATCTCACGATAGCGTACACCATTCACAGTAACTGCCTGACGTACTGTCTACGAGCTGTACGAGCATGCACTGGTGTTTTAAAATCTCCTACAGATCCGGTTTGCTCAAATTTTTGCACGATTTTTCCGATTGTACGCACATTTGGACGATTAAATTGACCGACAAAATCACGAAGTGCATGATATGCATTTTGACGATATAATTTGAACGCTCATTTTCATAATAAGCCTGAATAACTTTAACGCGTTGCTCGATCATTCCATGGTTCAAATTGAGTTAGTCTGAAATTGAGAAATGTCAAATGAAATGCAGAAAAAAACTTGACGTTTGTGGTTCACATTCAATATCGGCACTTAAAAATTAACCACCCATTATTTAAATAATGGCTAGTAATACCGAGACCGCAGCTGTTATTAGGAAATGCATGGAACAACAAGAGAAGGTCTGCATTCATCAATTCTAGAATCTGTAAAGAATATGGAACCTTTTTTGATAATTACATTTTGTAAAACACGAACAACGAATCGAATCGACTTTATAGCTTTTTAGATAGTCCGAAAGAATTCCAAAAATCAAGTCAAGCTTTCAAGTTTTTGGAAGGACGATTTTTGTAGATTAAGACGAGCTTTTGTAACAGCAACAAAACTAGGTATACGAATATAAGTTGTTTATGTTGCCAATAGAGCAATAAAAGAGACGATTCATCACAATACAAAACCATTCATTGTTTAAGCAAAATTGGATATTTGATTTATATGGGAAGTAATCATAGCTTATTTATAAGTGCAGAACAAACAGCTTAACAACTATAGGCCTACTGAGAGTAATCTAGCTGAGAAACAAGAGTAACTAGAAATATTTCTCGTTTCAAACCAGGGCAGTAATTAAAATCGCACAACAGGAAGCTTTTGAACTATAGTTACAGAAATAAAATCAAAGCAACCCTTACCAAGAAACAGTAGAATGATAACGCTTAATCCGTTTGTCGACGGAAATATAGCTTGCTAAGAGTCGGAGAAACAATAAAAGTTCCAACCACTCATTTAAATAGTCCAATAATAATTGGCCGGTCCGGAGCCATATTTTTAGGGGTTGAGTGACCTGGGGACAAGATATGGTTGGAGTCAAGTGGGATGAATGTGTATTCTATTTAATTGCTCTTGATGTGTTTTTTTTAACAATTCAGCAACAATTTACTGTTGCTAAATTGTTAAACGGATTGTGGCAAATCATTAACTAACATAAGCTTAGTGATAACTAATAAGAGGTGTATTTAGTTTTGCTATATTTGTGAACTCTGCTGTCACTCGGTTATGTTATCCCTACTAAATGATTTGTTGTTTTCAAGAGGAGTACCATGATGAAATTGATGACTATTATGAAAGATTAAAAATAGGTATTGAATATAGGTGAAGTTAAAGCTAGTTACAAAACAGTATATTATATATACCAGCGAATTTATAACCCGAAGAGCGGAGCGTCGACGATTATAATAAGCTAGGGCTATAATAGCACTTTTCAAGTGTGGTGTATATAATATTTTGTCCACTACTAGAAGTACTATACACCAACCATTACAGTTTTTTGTTGATAAAAAAATTAATTTGATAAAGAAAACACTTGCACTTTAATAATATTAACTATATCGAAGTAGCTTGAATTTTGATTGAATTGTAGTAAGCGTAAATTGAAAATGAAACTGCATTTTGTTTTCTTTTTGAATTGTTAATTTTGTTTAGTCAAATCGGCATTCAATTAAAAAACTAGAGATTAATTATTTAATCGGTACGCAACCTGAAATATGTGAGATAGTAAATATAATAGACCAGCTGCTGCCCTAAAAATCAATATACTTTTGGCATATTTTCACGAATATTCAGCTACTAAAAAAGCCTCTTCTTTATGAGTCCATTGTTCAATGCTAAAACTAACAATATCTTTATACGAAAATATTGATATTTCAAAATTTTACAAACTAGACGCATTTTTAAAACGAAAAAAGGTTACTATCGCCCAACAAAATAATTGGTTTTCACTTAAGAGAATATTTTTAATTTTTTAACTGAAGCGCTCGATGAAAGTTACAATGCAACAAAGGTATGAAGCTTCTTTATACTACCTAATTAGAGAATGATGTAAAAGAAAAGCGTCTTTAATAATCAACCCATTACCATTGCAGACAGCTCTTGTTGCAGGTGCCTGCAGAAGAGACGAACTTTACAATATGCTTGTGGTCGACATAACAATCAATGAGGAAATGATTCTTATTAAGATTCCTAACACTAAAAATGGTACATCAAGAAAGTTTATTATTATTGAAACACTTTAAATGGATATTGAAGGTAAATATTTAAAATTGAGACCGATTTCGGACATTCCAAAAGTTTCATTTGTATAAAAATGGCAAACCTATTAGACAAAATATAGGCCATAATGCTATATCGCAAGTGCCACAAAAAATTGTAAGGTATACCCACAGTTTTCGAAAAACTTCTGCTTCCTTACCAGCTGTGAGTAGAGGTCATCTACTTCAAATTAGGCAACATGGTGGATGGAAATCATCCAATGTTTCCTAAGTGTATATACAAATTGGCAAGGCATAAATTTAACATTTTATAATTGCCCTATAAACAACCATTTTCATAAATAAATAGGAAAAATGAGTTTTAGTGCCATCTATGATTATGTAATACTAAAAACAAATATTTAATAAAGTGTGTTCGTGTTTGGTAAAATTGTATTTGGCTTTATATCATTACACTTATTTATACGTGTATGTAAATTTTGTAAGTGTATTGTACAAAGTAAAAAGTAATTTTGACCTGTATTTTTTTTTCTTTATATCATAAGAGTAAACCAAATTCACTTTATGTAGAAAAATCAATTTCAAATCGATTTGAAATATTTTATTCGAGGTTTCAAACGTTTTTTTAGGTCCGACTGTAAAATGTATATAATATAAAATGAACTATATATCCATGTACTCGTTTTGAAAAGACATGTAAATCATATTTTATTTGTTTTCAAGTACCATAAAGATTCATCTTATAAATTTTTATGAATATGACATTCTTGTTTTCTTTCCTTCCGCATATATATTTACAGTTGTGTTCTTATTATTTTGGTACATAAAATATTCGTATAAAAATGATTTAAAAGTTGCCTGTACAATTTTTACTGTTGGATTTTTTTTTTTTTTTTTTTTTTTCAAAATTTTAATAAATCTTATAGTACAATTTTTTTTTATGTTCTGCTTTGACTTAGAGAAACACACACACACACCTACTCGTATATCTTAAAGTATATTATTATGTATAAAGCTAGAGAAGCTTATGTATATCACCTTTTGGCGGAAAATGTATAATGTGTCACTTGAAATTGACTTATTTTATATACACAGATAATATAAGAAATTGCCATAATTTTGAAAAACAGAATAGAAAATTAATTCAGAATGGGTTTTTATGGTACAAAATGAATTATTATATTCTATACAAATATAATAAACTCTTATGTGGATCTACTATGCTCTTTCATAATCTAGGTTTATATTTAATGTATTATGCTCATATAAAATATGTTCATTTCATAAGGATGCTCAGCACTTAAATAATTTTGATTAATTGGAAAAAGATTGTAATTCGTAATATTACGAACTGTATGCTCGAGAATATTTATTTTTGTAATAAACTGTTCACAATTTGTGAACTTTTTCCCTTTCTAACACAATACGAAATATTATGTTTCAACCAATTTTTACTTGAGCTATAAACCCTAATTAAATAAATTCGACTAAATAGTTAAAATGGTTAATTTAAATGATTTATTCATGAACTAAAACCTCTCAAAATTTATAAAAATATATTAAATATATTATTTATTGATCCTATTTGTCCTGTGCTATACATTAAAATTGTTCATCGTATTGTTCTAGACTACCCGAAGAATACAAGTCGTTCTGTACTCCAAGGAGCCATCGTCACCGACAGTGACCTTTGCACCTTAATGGCGGCTCTTTTTTCAAAGATCGCTGCAGCATTTGCTCAGGACCAACGTGCAAAACGTGATCGATCCAGCGTATAATTCACGGTTCTTTTACTAAATGAACAAGTTTAGGAATTTTCAATAAATTCCTGATTTTGAGGTTAAATAGAATTCGGTAATAGAATTCGGTTGCGTTTGGCCCTTGGGACCATGTATCAAACGATTTACTCTTTTAAACTCCCACATTCAAACATGACAAAGAGTCTGATTAACACTTTGTACAACTTCAACTTGTCGGCATCTGCAAGCTATCTAGACTTTATTGGACGTATGACGTACAAAACACGGTTGTCAGTGGAAAGACATGGTAAATTGATAAAAACATTGATAAAAGATTCGCTCGGCCAACTATATATAAATTATTAAATGCTGAAAAAACTCCTTCCACTCCTATACCAACATAATCAAAACGAAGCAGTCGAGTTTTTGGCCTTGTTGCGGTTGAGTACACTGTACTCATCCGTACACAAATATGTAAACATATAAATTATTTATAAGTTTACAAACACAACACATATTAAATTCACGACATGTCAATGTTGGTTTACATAACATTGACATTCAATATTTCTATTTTAGCACATTGCTGAATTACGCTGGTTGCTGTGACCACCACAGGATGGGGCGACATCAATTAAAAAGAAAAAGAAATAAGAAAATAATACGTACCCTCGATCATTTCATTTAGACGTCTACTGTCTTCCCCCGTAAAAAGCGCCTAGGCATTATATTCGGGTGGTCTTCAAAATATAAAATTTTCTAAAAATGATGAAAATTTTCGATTAAAACGCCCATTTGAATAAAACGCCTAGGCGCTTTAATCGATTTTTTATTTTAAAAAAAAGGAAATTTTCGATTGTTATTGTAATGACATTTTTGGATGGGTTTTCAACAACGAACAAATGCTCATTAATTTTGCAACATTTATTATCGAGGATATTGATTTATGTTCCACTTTTTGACACCATCGAAACAGCATAAACTTACACATTCGAATTATTTATTTCATCTGATTTTAAAATAATCCTAGCATTATCGTCAGTAAGATTATGGTCATTAAGAACCATATTTACTTCCAAAAATTTAATAATGTGAGCACCTTACAACGCAACCCATTCTTCGAATTTAACGCTACTGCATTTTAAATACATAATACATTAAAAAAACTATTTGCAATTTTTTCTGGCCAAAAGTACCCAATTTTTTCAAATGTATCAATCATCGCTAAAGATAAATGGCTCGTGCAAATTAATAATTTTAAATTCAACTTTAGGAATTAAAAGCCTTGGCTATTTTGTCAGCTTCAACGTTGTTTTTTCAATTATGATACTATATAGTATACTATACTATAAGCACTATACTATAAGCACTTTAGCGCCCCTAGTATGCCTATTTGTATGCCTATTTGAGTCTGAAATAGCTTTCGCTACGTATTCATCATAATTATCATTATATGTTTCTTGAAATGTTTGGTTTATGCAGACATCCAAAGGCTGTAGTAAGCCAGTCATTTTAAGCGGTATGATTTTGATAAATAAGTTGTTTTCCAAAATATTTTAAGCTTGCTTAAAACTGGTTGTGGTATAACAAACTTGTTTGTGATCATTTATTGAACTGTGAATATATTGCTTAATGATATCGAAGTTCCACATTCAAGTATGGTTTACAACGACAATACGGCCACTACAGACATTAGGAACTACAATGAGATGTTTTAAACCTTTTTAAATACATTTTATAGTGTTATAGGTACTTTAAATGTTTATGGTTTTAAAACCGTCAATTATCCTCAAATAATAAGCTTAGGCGTTTAAAACGAATAGTGCGCTCACTGGGCGTTCTATTCGCTTATTACGCCTAGGCGCTTTTTACGGGGGAAGACAGTAGATGTTAGATGATTACATTGTACAAATAAATTCATCACCACCATCACCATCACTATCATCATCATCAGAATCATAATTATCATCATCATCCAATAACAACAACAATAATTAAAACAATTAATTGTTTGGCCCAAAAGAAAAACTGTAAGTGTTTAAAGAACATAAATTAATACGTGCATTAATAAAATAAATTAAAGTACAAGAATTTCATTCTAAACTAAATAATGAGATTTTATTCCATATACTTGGGAAGTGAATTGCTATAGCCTGCGGGAGTTTTGGTGCGTGAATTTATTCGATCGAAATCCAAGAATTGATACCTTATGACGTTTTGGAATCCGATTACAACATTATATTTCTGGATGAAACATTGCTGACAATAAGCTTTAATACAGCCGAATTGTTTCCATCTGATTATTGTGTTTTCCGTCTTGACCCATATACCTTTGCTACATATCGTAGAGTCGGTGGAGTACTTAGTATTGTTCAGAAAAAATGCTGCTATGAGCTTGCGTATTCTGACCAAACCTTGAGTTTTATTTCGTTCAAACTTAAACTAAATATAGTGTCTATAGCTCGTGCAATTCTACCATAATATCACTTTATCGCAATTTCTTGTAAACTAATCCCACTTATGAACGATAGTTTGGACTTTGTTATTTTTGGAAGTTTTAGTTTCCGGATTTTATTTGGTTGAAGGATGAAAATGTTTATATCCCTTGTAATACGAACATTTCTTTTGTTTTAATATGCAATTATATGGGCAATTTAGATGCTTCTCAGATAAACAATGTACCAAAGAGTCGTGGCACTTTTTTGGATTTAATTTTTTACACTAATAATCAATTATTTAAACTTCACTCATGTGATGATTTTCAATTATTTTAACAATCGAATTTGCTTTGCTGAATCTGAGCTACCCTAATTTCAACAAAAACTGTAACAAGTACAATTCTTCGCAAGCCGATTATTTCTCAATAAATAGCTTTTTAGCTGGAGCTAATTGGAAGGTCACTTTATCTATAGTGTAGATAACAACCAGTCAGTAGATATCTCTGTAATGATTTGTTAAAGAACGCAATTTAAAAATTTGCTCCTAAAACTGAAATTTAAAAGGTCTAACAGCCGCAAAAATCCGTGATTCACTAAAGAACTGGAACAATTTGAGGTGCTACGTAAAAAACTCACATGGAATATAGGTGAACAGAATCAGCCCCGTCTAAATCGATTTTTGTACACCAATTACATAATTTATATAAAAGATAATTTACGATGTAAGCCGAACAAGTTTTAGCTTTTTGTCAAACTTAAAAATCACAATAACGGCTTAATAAATATTTAATTTGCAATTTCTTTTCGTAATATTTTGGTAGTGTATTTGTTAAGGATCATATTCATCAATCGTCACTGCCAGTAGCAGTACTTAAACTTGAATGTTTCCAAAGGTCCTGGTCCTGATGATTTACCAGTATCCTTACTTAAACATTGTGCTGCTGGACTTTTCAATTCTTTGTGTTTTGCTGTTTAATATGAGTGTAAGCCAAGGCATTTTCCCGATCTTTGGAAAGTATCTATATAGTATATCTATATCTATCTATCGCGGGATTGCTATTTTGCCTTGAATTCCGAAACTATTCGAAGCAATAGTCAGAGAAGTGATGTACTATTCCATTTGAAACATTGTATGAATGAACTCCAGTATAAATTCATTCCGGGTAGTTAAGCGATTACCAACTTGGCAGTTTTCCAGAATAATTTAAATGAGCCTATCATCTTGTGACGCAGGTAAAAAGAATTATAATAAATAAAATATTTAAGAAACTAATTATTTTTATTTTGACAGATCTTGAAGGCCAGAACGTTCCTTGAAAGTTCAGGTTGATATTGTACACCGATTTTGCTAAAGCTCTCGATAAAGTAAATCACCCATAGTTCTTGCTTAAGCTTAGTGAACTTAACTGTAGCTTTACTCCATTAGATTGACTGTCATACTTATCTAATCGGAATATGCAACTGTATTTAGTTTACTGACGATATGACGATTTTTGCTAACATTTCTAATAGATTTTTCCTTATCGCATGAGGGAAAAAACTATTAGAAATAGAACGTTGTGTTCATTGAATTTAGAAAGTGTATTTGTTACTGTATTGCTATTTTCTGTTCAATAGCAAATATATGTCCAGAATTGGGATATTATGTAATCTAGTTAACGACTCTGGCGTGAACTACGCTCAGTCTTCGTATGCATGACGAAAGTAATTGGCTGATCACAAGATCAGTGTATTATATTATAATGAGGTACCGTTCAAAATATTCTCTTTTTAATTTTAATAAAACGAAATAAGGAACCTTGTCTTAATAAAAACAAAGAATCCAATACTTATTGTTTTATATATAAAAATAAAAATTATTTCAGAAAAGAAGTAAAACTTTCTTTAATGTGATAATAAAAATTTTTATATTAATTCTTTCTAAAAAGAAAAAAATTTTCAAAAAAATGTATAATATAAATTGTTGTTTTATTTTTTTTTTTTTTTTTTTTTTTTTTTTTTTTTTTTGTTTTAAGCAGGTATTAATTTCGAGGATTACTATTCTCTTCATCAGCCTGTACTACTTTAAAAGTTTAAATTGCTTTAAAATTTTTATTATCACATTAAAGAATGTTTTCAGAAATAATTTTTATTTTTATATATAAAACAATAAGTATTGGATTCTTTGTTTTTATTAAAACAAGGTTCCTTATTTCGTTTTATTAAAATTAAAAAGAGAATATTTTATATTGTGATAAAAGTATAGTTACTTTTATCTATAGTTATAGATAAAAGTTACAAATACAGTGACAGAATGGTATTCTCACACAGCAATAAGTTCCGTTTCTAATGCTCGTAATGAAGATGCTCGTAATGTTCATTATGATTACGACTGTTGTGTGGTGTGGAAATTATTGTTTATTTTAAATTTAATTAACTATAAGTATAACTTTAGTTTAATTTTATTAAGTTTTATTTATTGACAAGTTAACACTTAGAAAATGAAGTTTGTCGTGGACGAGATCAATTATCACGCAACGAAACACTTTCAACGCTTACATAAGCATGCAAATCAGGATATACAAGGTTACAACGAACCAAACTATTGGACCTAACGTTACCTCAATGACAGAATAACAGCAGCGCAATAAACCAATAAATAATGTGCAATAATTATATAAATGAGTAAACTTATTAAAAAACATTTTTTTTTACCATCCTAAGCTTATACAAACTTTAGTTTACTTTGTAGCGGTGGAGTTTCACTCATCCGTACAGAAATGGCAAACATATAATTAACTTAATTATATGTTTACCATAACACCGAGTACCAACAGGTGCGCTTATAGTACAGCAATGGTTCCAGTGTTCTCCACGAGATGGCGCGCCACATCATAAGAAAGGCGAGATGACAAAACAAATGTAAACTCGTTCATTCCATTTTAGACGTCGATCGAGACACATCTCGAACATCACCGTCAACAACAGCAACAACAACAACAATAATAATTAATTTATTTTATAAATTAATTTAACTGTAAGTAAATTTCATTATACATAAAAGATGCGTTTTTCAAAAATAAATTTATTAATTTTAAGAGTGAGTTTTTATTCCCCTTACTGGGAAGTTTTTATCCTATAACTTGTTGGCATACGGACTCTACATGATCAATTCACATTCAGTTTTGAATTCGAAATAAGTCTCAAATTATTCACTTTTGGAACAAAAATGGTGAGATCATTGTCTAACAAAAATTAAGTGATTTATTCCTAGAAAGTAATAAAGCTTTTTACTCTTACTTGGATTAAGTAAAAGTAAAATAGTTTTGACCCAAAAGAGAAAGACATTTAAGGTCACAGTCGTGAATTTTGACAGCCTCGCAAAGAAAAAACAAGTGACCAATTATAGAAACGTGCGGCACTCCGGCTGCTACGTCTCCACTAGTTCACCGTATTCACTGGCTGCTTACGTTTGCTAAAATACGAGTGCTTATTTTAGAGTGCTAGACTTATCAGGAAGCCCGATTATGAGTTCGAAGAGAAATATCATGTAGCAAAGACTAAAATAAATGCAATTATTAGACAGCGTACGATGGTGCCTGGCACTGAAGTTCAAGGACAACTCCCGAAGAAACATCAGCGGAATCGGAGAATCCCAGTTTAGATGATTTTTGATTTTAAATTTCTACAAGTTAGAATTGATGTTTTGAGTCTTAAGCTCATCATTGAAATCCGGAACTTTAAAGCTTCTTTAAAAGGCCATATAATAATATTATAATACAAGAGAAATACATAAAATTTAGTATATAGTAGACGTATATAATATAAAGTATATAATAGTATAAAGTATATAAATTTGATTATAATATACTAGTATATAATCTATGGAATTCATATTAGCTACGCAGTGTAACATTGATAATTCATAACACGACTTGCAACGAGAATGTCGTCGATGTACACAAATAGAAAATTCAACCATATTGTCATCTGATCCATTAATCTTTAGAATGTTTGTGGAGCGTTTCTGAGGCCCTATGGCCATGCGAGTAAATTCATGCTGAATGAAACAGTAATCGCGGTCTTATGTAAATCATCAAGTGCCATTAGAATATAATAAAATGTGCAAACCAAATCAAACCAGTGCATCATGTGTGAATTTGTCGTATGAAGGGTTCTGCATATGCACATCTATGCAGTATCTATTTGACAAGTATCATCAACAGTATTTGACACAATCATGTTGAACATTGATTCAGAGAAATGCTCTGATATAATCAATAGTCTGAAATAGTCTGCGGTAATAGACTGAAATAATCAATTATAATTTTAATTAATTTTAAAACTTATTTTGTTTTTAATTTTTTATTTAGAATTGTAAATAAAACTTTCAGGTGGCCAACCAAATAATTTTAATACCACAATGGAGTTATACAATAAAATTTAAAATTTTGATATGGATTTTATTTACCAAACACAACAATACAAGTTTCCAGATGAAGTAATTGGTATAATTTGGCATGCACGGTTGGTGAGCATGGCCGCAAAACATAAAAATATCAATGAAATGATGTTTTTGTTGTTATATGTTGTTGTTGATGTTAAAATAACGAAATAAATATGTCGGACCACGACATAATATGGATATGGTCACATACATATTTTAGTCTCAAAATAAAATTTAATTGAAATGGAGGCAGCGTAACCCTTTTAAATCATTGCATAGTTGATTGGTTATCATGTTGATTTTAATTGTAGATTTATTTGAAAAATTGTTATAGAGACATCTGTGTCAAGTGCAGACAAAATTTAAAAAAAATAAAATTGCTTTCTTTGCAAATCGTGTCTCAAGACAAAGTATAGCATTCTGGCAAAATACCACAAAAAATGAAAGCCAAACCATTTTAGTTCTGAGATCAATGGAACTTTATAATCATGCAGCGGATTATAAACCATGTCTGTGAAGTTAGCACGTAAAGTTAGCACGAAAAACATGTTGGCAACACTAAAGGTTTGCATCTGTCATATAATCTATTTAGTGCAAGATAGAAGATAAAAAAAATTAGTTAGCACGAAAAATCAAATAAATGGCTAATTTGAAATACAATGAAAATCAGAAACAAAAATCAATTTGATTATACATTAAATGTCAATTAGCAACCGCAAGAGTAAAACCGGTTTGACATTAAAAACTAAATTAAATTTATTTTATGTTACATACAAAATACTAAAGTGTTTGGAAAAATCCAGCCTTTCATTTGTCAACTCTGGATTTTATTTCATTGAGTAGGGCCACTGATTACTAATTTTCTTGGTAATTTTCAGAATTTTTCTATGACCCAGTAAAAGATACCAACGGTTAAATATGTGTACTTTCAAAAATCTTCACAAGATGAAAACGAGAAATTTAAAAATGTCTAATCAGGCTTCAACGCAAATGAACATTTAATCGATCAAATCGCGGAAAAGTGTAATTCCAAAGATTTGAGAAGGAAAATACTTTCATCGGGAGATGATATTAAATTAGACATCATTGTAACTGAAGCCAATTAATTAGAAGCTGTTGCCAGACAAATGGACAGATTTAATGAAACTAAACAAATTCCATTTGAGATCAAAAAATTAAAATCAAGATTTAATGTATCAAGTCCTTGCACGCGTTGTGGAGATAAAAAACATTAATCCGATGATGAAAAAGGTCAGGCTAAAAGGTAAATTTGTCGCAATTGCAATTTTAAAGGACATTTCGATAAGTTCTGTAGAACCCGCAGCACGAAATGGAAAAGCCAGAACGATAATAGGTTCCCCGCTTTAAAACGAAAAAGGCTGGAACATGGTCGATCAAATAAACTCGAAAATATTCGATCCATCGAAGGCAAAAACGATGTAAACTATATATTCCATTTCGATGACGACGATCTAGTAATGTGTAATTTAGGTGGAATATCAATAAATTTGCTAATTGATTCTGGTAACAAATGTAATACAATTAGACGACAAAACTTGGGAAACATCAAAAGCAGATAACTTAAAAATAAAAAATCAGCTAAAAACACCGAACAAAACATTTTTGGCGTATGCAAGTAATAAGCCTCTGGATGTTTTAGGTTCATTTGAAACGGTTATCAAAGTTAGAGATAAAAAATAATTTCCTACATTTTACGTCATAAAAGGCAGGAAAAACAGTTTGTTGGGAAAAACACAGCTATCGAATTAGGAGTTTTAAAAATTGAAATAACTGTCAATTCAATTGACGAAGTATTTCCAAATTTCAAAAATATTCTAGTGGAAATTCCAATTGACAAATCAGTTGTACCAGTTAATCAGCCTTATCGAAGAATTCTAATTCCTTTAGAAGAAAAGGTAAATAATAAACTAAAGGAACTCATAGAGTGGCAGATCATAGAAACAGTGAATGAACCATTAAGTTGGGTTTCTCCGATGGTCCCAATTATTAAAGGAAACGGGGGTTTACGTATTTGCGTGGATATGAGGAGAGTTAATATGGCCATTTTACGTGAAAATCATCCACTTCCGACAATGGAGACAATCCTTCCACAATTAAGAACAGCAAAGTTTTTCTCACGTCTTGATATTAAAAATGCATTTTATCAAATTGAAATTGCACCAAAATCACGATACATAACCACATTTATAAGTAAATTAGTTTTGCTACGCTACAAACGTTTGATGTTTGGAATTTCATGTGCTCCAGAATTATTCTAAAAAATTATGGAGCGGATGTTAGTGTCATGTGAAGGGACCCTAAATTTCATAGGACACAGAATTTCAACATAACCGAAATCTGAAAAAAACATTAGATGTACTAAAAGAAAATAATGTGGTTTTAAATGATTCGAAATGCATATTTAAAACAACGGAAATTCAGTTTCTTGGATACAATCTATCAGCGGAAGGAATAAAAACTTTAGCGAATTATGTGCACGTCATAAAAACCTCACGGGCACCAAAAACAACAGATGAAATCCAAATTTTTCTTGAACTTGTGAATTATATTGGTAAATGGATTCCCAATTTAGCAACATTAACGGAACCTTTACGGAAATTACTACGATTAAAGTTCGGAAAAAAGCAAAAATCGAAAAAATTTGGATCAAGGAACAAGAGGAAGCTTTTGAAAAACTAAAAGCAGTTTTATCTAGTGATAAATCTTTGGGATACTATAACTCCAACGATAGGACACAAGTTATCGCTGATGCCAGTCCAGTCGGCTTAGGTTGTGTCTTAATTTAGTTTAATCAATCAGGATGCCTTCGTGAAATTGCTTACGGTAATAAAAGCTTAACTGATTGCGAAAAACGCTATTGTCAAACGGAAAAGGAAGCCCTTGCTTAGGTTTGGGCAGTAGAACTTTTTAGAATCTACCTGTATGGTAAGGAAGAGTTTGAATTGGTAACGGATCACAAGCCCTTAGAGTTTATTTTTGGGCCAAATTAAAACCGTGTGCTCGAATAGAAAGATGGGTACTTCGTCTTCAGGCGTATAAGTATAAAGTACTATCGATCAGGCAAATCAAATATAGCCGATCCATTGTCCCGATTGTGTGTAAATAGGACATGTCAGCCATTTGATAGAAGACAACTATATTTGACAATTAGTGGATTATGCTAAACCAGTAGCGATCTCTATGATAGACATCGCAAAGTATTCCGATCAAAACAACGAAATCAAAAAAGTGAAAGACGGTCTTTTTAATAATATATGGGATGCAACGGTTAACAATTTTAAAAATGTTCAGTCTAAATTATGCTTTTATGGAAATATATTACTCCGTGGTACAAAATTAGTAATACCAGAGAAGTTACGAGGTAACATTCTTGCAGCTGTGCATGAAGGCCATCCTGGAATTGGTAGAATGAAATGTCGATTACGTACAAAAGTATGGTGGCCAAAAATAGACAGTGATGTTAAAAAAATCGTAAAAGACTGTAATGCTTGCACTTTAGTTTCAATTCCAAATCCACCTAATCCAATGAAATGTCGAGAACTGCCTAAAGCTGCCTGGATGGCCAGGCATTCAGTGGCCCTACTCAATGAAATAAAATCCAGAGTTGACAAATGAAAGGCTGGATTTTTCCAAACACTTTAGTATTTTGTATGTAACATAAAATAAATTTAATTTAGTTTTTAATGTCAAACCGGTTTTACTCTTGCGGTTGCTAATTGACATTTAATGTATAATCAAATTGATTTTTGTTTCTGATTTTCATTGTATTTCAAATTAGCCATTTATTTGATTTTTCGTGCTAACTAATTTTTTTTATCTTCTATCTTGCACTAAATATATTATATGACAGACGCAAACCTCTAGTGTTGCCAACTGTTTTTCGTGCCAACTTTTCGTGCTAACTTCCTACCGGTTTATAAACCCAACGTTGTGACATAGTACAATTACATAAATGTGCTATTCACACCACCCCTTGTATTTCGGGAATATTTTTCGTTCAAGATTTAACAATCAAAAATATGACAGTGGAGTTGCTTTTTAGACATGTACATCAATCTCACATTCGTTAGAAACAAGCCAATTCATAAAAAAGTCTATTACTTTATCAAGTTCCAAAAACATATTGAAACATGTATTATGTATGCTAATAAATTTGATCAATGATTCCTCATTGCCATCAACGAAATATTTCAACAAATAAATTACGTTCCAACAGTATATCGATATAAAAAATTCAAGAAGAAAATTGTTAGAAAAACTATGATTTTCATATTTTCACAAGTTTAGAATTTTTTTTTAACGTTTGCTCCTTGTCGTACAAAAACAATAACATTTGTCATGTTAAATTATCTAAATTAAATCGAATTTGAGGGAAATGAAGTTGAAAATGCCAAAACGAGCAAAAAAATCCTTTGAAATTTCAACATGCTATGTTCTTATTACTGTGCCAATGTTGATATTCATAAGTTGTTGAATGTTTATTGAACCATGAAGCTTATATAAATCTTGTAAATAATTTTAACTCTAAGAAGTTATGAAGTTAAATTGGACAAAAGTTCATCGTAATATTTGCATAAATTGTAAAAATATGAATTTATGTTCTGATTGGCATCAACCGACCGAGTCTGTCAGTAAAGTTATCCATTACTCAAACACTTCCAAAACACTTCCAAATACGCCAAAAAACATCATAAGGTTGCATATCTATAAAACTTTTGATTAAGTTAACTTTTGACAGCTCCTTGCCGGCCAATTCACTTCTCCATTTCGACTGATAATGTGGACATCGAAATTGACGCAGTTGCACTATTGTAACGTCCGATGTGTACTGGTAACTAGGAATCTTCCTAGGCTAATGTAAAGCGCTAAAGGAGTAAACCATACACCAATCCCCATGTCACGGTGGAACAGCATATGCCAAGGAATGAATGATTAGTGGGTCAATAAATCTCTAATATGCGGACTCTGGATACCAGGCGACATCCAGTTGTAATTAGCCTTACCCTCGTATATTGATCTCTGCGAGGGCAGACCGTGTATTCCTCCAGAACTCGGGGGAAGATAATGAACATAAACACAACTAAAACAAAAGAGACAGTCACTCTCAAAAAGCCAATAGAAAAAAAGGATGATGGCGGCGGTGCCAGGTACCAGTGGAAATCGAGGGCCTGTCTTAGCAAATGGGAGTTTGGACAGTAAACGGCAAGCTACCTTCACATTAGGTTCGGTAAACGCGGCCTTGGTATCTAAGCTGGGGACTGGCGATAAAGTTGTCCTTGAGGCAAGGCGGCGGTATAGGAACCGACGCGTGGTGCAGAGGATATTAGATAGGTCAGTTGCCACCCCTGAGGAGCTGCTAACGAAAGAACAGAAGGAATCTCTGGCATGGGCAAAAGTTACCGTCTTTGGCGACAATTCGGTGAGGGTACCAGCAGAGTCGAAAAGACAGCGGTCCCAAAACGAATTGGAAGCTGGGGATAATAAGCGACCTAGAATGCAGGGAGCCCAAGGAGATACTAGGACACACGGAGCAAAACTGTTCAGTGACAGCTCCTTACGGAGCAACCAGAGATACTAGCCGTTATTGACAGGAGTCAAGAAGATGGGAGTATCACTCTTGATACATGGAGACTAGTGTATAACGGACTAAACTCCGTTTTCCTAACGATCCTTAGAGAAAATCTGAGGCCTACTCCATCTTGTAGGGATGCAGGATGGCACCAAGGGTGCGTGAAGCTAACGGCGTGCGCCGATCAAAGATCATCAGACCTTTATGTTCTGGCCGTAGCTAAGGTAGGGGAAATGTGGCGAGGCACGAAACTGGCAGTGGTTGACTGGAAGAAGGTCCCCGGTAGACCAAGGGCACGCGTCTGGCTGCCAATCGAGCCATCCTGTCCGGATGAAATAATTCGGATAATTCGAGCAAGCAATGTTGATCTTGAACTCTACTTTTCGGACCATCGGTACGTGGCGTTTAATATTGACATTCACCTTATGTTACCCGGAAAACCTTCAGGAATCCTAGAAGGACCAAATGGAACAAATACGGGGAAGTTTTAGTACGACTCTTACCGACCGATGCTTTACAGAGAAAGAGCTGGATTTCCTAGTGGAGGAAATCATAAGCGCCTGTAATTTGTCCTTGGACACTGCTCGCGAAGAGAATACCTAAGGGGAAGCAGAAACCGGTGTGGGGGTCTAGGGATTTGGAAATCCTTCGTATGGGGTATAGGAAAGCATTAATTGAGCAAAAGGCTCTAGGGAAGCTCAGGATTGGGACTCCTATAAGGAGCCCCATAAAAAATAAAAGGAATTAAGGAAGGCGCAGACGAGGTCTTAGAGACTATTCTGTGATAAAATGGAAGGTGTTTCGGAGACTTCATGCCTCAGGAAAATCTTATCTACGAGCCCAACGAGCCCTAGTTACTTAATTAAACCAGATGGGCTGTAAACAACGTCTAGTGTGGAATCATTGGCGGTCCTGTTGGAAACCCATTTCCCAGGTAGTGTGGATGTGTCGACGGAGCTTAGTAGGAAATTGTGTGCAAAAACCGGATCCTATGGGCACTAAACGGCTTTAGACCCTACAAATTGGCAGGCCCGTACGATATCATTCTAGTGGAATTGCAAAAACACTTGTCGAGCATTCTCCCATAGCTGGAGATGATCTTCAGGGGGTGTTTAAAGCTGAATTATATTCCTAGGAAATGGACGGAGGTTAGGGTAATTTTTATCTCGAAAACGGGGAACAACTCACAGGGCTACCCAAGGGACCTAAGACCTATAACTCTATCATCCTTTCTGTTGAAAACATTGGAAAGACTGATTGACGTGTACATACGTGCAAAAATAAAACCCAGTAATTGGGCGACTTCTCAGCAAGCGTACTGGAAAGGGAGATCTGTGGACATGGCTCTGCATTACCTGGTGCCAACAATTGAGAAATCAATCCACTCGAAAGAGTACTGTATATGGTAGCCTTCCTCGATATAGAGGGCACCTTTAACAATGCCAGGACGGAGGCAGTTCAGGAAGGACTGTCTTTCTTAGATGTGGATTACCCCTTAAGGAGGTTGATAAATCAGATGCTAGAATACAGGATTGTTAACGTGGAGATAGGGGAATCCACCTTTAGGAGGTGGGGAACTCCTTTTTTGAAACCGGAAAGAGTAAACCTGGGAGCCTATAGCAGCGCTTTCAATGGTGCTTAAAAATGAGGTGATAGCCTCGGCACAAAAGAAGTGGAATGACACCAAAACATGCAATGTAGCGCGGCAAGTCTAGCCGAAACTGGACTTGAAGCGCTCCAAAACACTACTATATCTACGTAGACCTAACTTAAGTATAGTCGTGGGGGTGTTCACAGGTCACTGCCTCATTGCGGAGCATGCAAGGAGGTTTGTGTCAATTCTACTTCTGTAGAAGCTGTATGGATGAGGAGGTGGAAAAGACTGTGAGCCTCTTCCTCTGCTCATGCCCGGCACTAGCTTACAGGAGGTACAATCATCTGGGCAAGTATTGTTTCAACGGCCTTATGGATCTCGAGAACTGCAATGTACCAGATATCTTACGCTATATAAGTAGCTCCGAATGGTTCCAATGAAGGTGAAAGGGGAGTAGGATCCTTTGGTATCACAATGGACCGCCACCGGTGTAAGTGTGCGTAAGCAGCCACTCTACCCTAACCTAACCTAACGTCCGATGTGTGGCATGGCACCTTAACTTACTAGAACAAAAGGTCGTTCAAATCAATATCTTCAAGATATGGCAACAAAAAGATGTTAACATGTTCATTTTCGATGCACGATGACGAATTGATGTTCTCGGCGTACATTTTCGGTAAACCGCGGGGATATTTTCAGCTGAACGATCACAGGTACGCGTTGATGGACGCACTTTATGGACAAACTTCTTGATACCGTTGGGTGTGAGTCCCGGGTTTTGATCAAATTTTGTACGACATTTTCTTGTGATTTCGAAACAATTACGTCTTTGTTGTGGAAGTAAATTTCCAACATTTTCCACTTTTGTTGAAGCGTTGAATGATTCATTTCGTCAACTAGAAATAATATAAAGGACTGGATGGTGCGGATAATGTAACTGTGAAAAACTGTGCCTGGTACTTGGTTGATGTTTTGTGTTATTTGTTTAACATGAGTCTGGTTAGGGGTATTTTTCCAGATGTAGTTAAATTAGCTGTAGTTGTTTCAATATTTAAAAAAGGAGAAAAGTATCAATTGACTAATTATAGACCAAAATCCCTACTTATTGTGTATTATTAGATCAAAATCCCTACTTATTGTGCATTGTTAAATTTACTAAGTAACATTTATTTAGCAATCCATAACTCATAAAAACCAATAGCTTTATTTTTGGGTATTGCAAAAGCATTTGATACAGTTGATCACAATACACTTCTAACGAAACTTTTAAATATAGGTATCAGAGGTAACATCTTTGTATGGTTTGAGAGTTATCTTTATAATCATCGTCAGGTAATTACAGTGAATGATTCGTTAAGTAGTCCAGGTGTTTTATCTTGAGGTGTCCCTCGAGGCTCAGTCCTCGGACTTTTATTGTTCTTAGTTTATTTTAAATCAATTTTTGAAATAGGACTGAATGGCTGCGCCACAGCATTCGCGAATGATCTAGCATTAAGCGATGCATCGACTGATAATTTTTCCAAATTCTATCTAGTAATTCAAAAGGATTTATATAATCTAAATGGTTTTACTAGCATAGACTTGCTGTTAGTGATAAATCAAGAGTTATGCATTTTTGTGGGTCCGATTCTTTAGTTACTCCTAATTCCTTGATATATCATATTCACACTTGCCATCGTAGTCCATGTTTGCTTCTGTGTTTTAAACTTATAACTGTAAATGAAAACTAACTTTGAAAACTAGCCCCACCATCAATTCTAAGAAAATTATATCACGCTCTAGTAGAGTCAATGCTGATGTATGCAATAATCAGGTGGGGTGGGGTTTATTTTTCGCGCATTAAAGATCTGTTCATTGCGCAGAAACGGATTGTGAGATTAATCTATCGTCGTCCTACACCAACTGTTCCGCTGTTTCGTCAATTAAAGTTGCTGCCTCTTCGATATTTATATGTCTACAAGGTTTCAAAAATATTTGTTGTTAGGGGTAATAGTTTTCATAATCGTATAACGCATCCATACAAAACCAGAAATCCGAACATCTTTGCCGGTCATCATTGCAATTATGAAAAATTTAGAAGATTCTATATTTTTATGGCTCCAAATCTGTTCCATATGTTGCCGAAATTTATTAAATCGCTCACTTCTGATCGTAAACTTTTTATCAATTTTGAAATAAAGATAATAATAATAATAATAATAATAATAATTGTAGTTGAAAATATTTTAGCTAACAATCATTAAAACCAAACAGTTAACGAAACACATACGAAAGATAGAAATGATATTTGTCGTGCCATCTATGGTTGGGACCAAGAACTTAAAATCCCTATTTGATGAAAACAAACAACTTTCACATTTTTTTTTTTTTTTTTTTAGTTTTTTTATTTAACCTAAAATATTATTCTATAAATTTATAATAAATCCATCAAATTCCTAAAATTTATCGTTGATTTATATTTTTACAAAAAAAAAAGTTTTAATTGCTACTTGTTAATACATTTTTAGATGTTAAATGCTGGAAAGGAAAATTTTTAAAATAATTTTACGAACAAACTCCACACAAAATAAAATACAAGCGAATAGAATAAAATCGTCACGAATCGATCAAGATAATACAATCTGTAATGAAAAAATTTGCAATTTATGAAATTTGATCTTGGTTCATGTCCTGATGGGTTTACATACCGATTTAATAGTTTACGTGATTTTGGTATTGTTTCGGGTTTCTCCTTAAGCAGAAATTCTCTTGCACCCAGGATATACATTTTGATGTAGTCAGCCCAAACGACCTGAAAATAAATTTAAAAAATAATTAGATCGAATTTTATTATTTTTTTAGTCAGAAGTGATCCGTTTTATTAAGAACTAGTAAAAAAGTTTTATACAAAAAATATTTTTCATCTGTTTTATGATGACACAATATCTTAAAGTTAAGCTAGGTGATTTAAACATATATTTAAATGTTACTGGAAAACAAGCCGTTGACCCAATAAACATTTCCTAATCACTCAGCTCCAATAACAACAATATACCCGGTGTTGACTACACATGTAAACCATGCATAATTTAAAACATTCACAGCTATGCCCAACAAAGACGAGACACAAAATTTATCCATAACACTAGTATCCGACCGAGTGAACTCTTTCCTTATAGACTGACAACTGCACAACTATAAAACATCTACGGAGTAAAACTGCTCTAACATCAGTAAACAGTCATATAATTGGTGAAATTTTGTAAGCCAATTAAGAGCAAAAATACCGTCCCATTAGGTCTTTTCGAATTTACTCGAATACAATTTGGTCTGCGCAATGCCTCAGAAACGTTTCATAGATTTTTAAATGAAGAGAATTTGACTTTTGCTTTTGTCTTTATAGACGATATTCTCTTGGTATTGTAGCGGTTGAATATGTTACTCAATCGTACAAATAATGTAAACAAGTAATTTACATTATCATTTGTTTACAAAATATCACAAATGCCAACAGGCGCGCTTACCATTATAAGTTTGCAACCAAACTTGTGGTATTGGTGATCACCACCAGAGTAAAACGGAGCGCCACGTCAAACCACGAACAAAACAAAACCATGATGAATCGACATTCTATTATTAGACGTCGTACAAGAAACATCGTGACACCACCAAAAATCATCACCATCATCATCATCAACAACAACAATTAATTGTTTGGGGCCGAAAACTGTAAGTGTTAAAGCAATTGAATAAGTGCGTGCTTAAATAGAAATAAAGAAAATCATAATTGTAATTGTTGTATTGCGGGCATTATTGTACTTACGAGGGATAACCGAAAAATCAGGTAAGGATTGTATTTTGAAAAAAATATTTTATAGGATTGTTTATCTAAATTTTTAAGGAAGTGCAAGTCAATTTTTCCGGAAAAGTTAACACATTTCCCGGAAAAATTTTCACTTTTCCCATTTTTTCATTGACAAAATGCACTAAAATGCATTACACATAAAAAAATGCGTTATTTATAATACAAAAGTATTTTTATTGATTTGTTATACGAGGTACATAATACATAATAGTATACGGTATATATGATAATATACGGTATAAAATGGCTTTAATGTTATACAAGTATTGATATTCATTTGTTTTTATCATAGTTGTATATTATTTAAAAGTAAAACGGACGTGATTATTCTAGTTTATATTATAAAACTCAAAATGAACAATCAAATAACAGTATTTGTGCTTCATGACATGGCCAAAATTGATGACGGTCGGAGATTGATAGATCTTTAAATGGAATTGGGAGCTATTCAAAAAATTGACCAAGTCTTATGCACTAATCCATTTTGCAAAAAGCCTTTAAAGCTCACTAAGATGGCAATAAAACATGGGTTGTTTGTACAAACCAGTTTTCAATCCGAACAGGTATATTTTTTTAGCAAAAGTCATTTACCAATTGCCGACATTTGCAAGTTTGTTGCATTTTGGTATACCAATTTAAATTTAAACCAAATTGGATATCATCTACAACTGTCGTCAAAAACTCTAGTAGATTGGGCCAGCTTTTGTCATGAAGTGGTTTTCAACGCATACATAACAAATACAAATACAATTGGTGGTGTAGGAAAAATGGTCGAAATTGATTAATCGAAATTTGGTAGAAGAAAATACCATCGTAATGGGTTTTTGGAATGGTGAGTTCATACATTTCCTCATCCCTTAATTTTAAAGTCTTTAACAAAGTTTGGTTTACAGATCGAAAGAGATTCGGAAATTGTATAATTATTGCCGGTAGAAAAACGAGGCGCAAACACACTATTACCTTTAATCAATCAATGGATTCTACCAAATACTACAGTTATATTTAATTTTTGGAAGGCGTATGATTACCTTAATAGCGAAGGGTTAATTGACGTCAAAGTGAATCATTTGCTAAATTTTGTTGATCCCGAATCGGGTAGGAACACAAATAGAATTGAAGCAACATGTCGCGCAGCTAAAAGAAACTTCATGAAGAAGAAAAATATTATATTCAGGGTACCTGGCAAAATACATGTTTATAAAATCATGTAGAATAAAAAAAGAAGACCCTTTTATAAGTTGCATGCAACATGCATACAACTTATCCAAGAAATCTAGAGTGGCTTTAGATTTAAACTTCGGGAGACGTAGAAACAATTGAAAAATTTTCCGGAAAAATTGGCTTGCACCTCCTTAAAAATTAAGAAACAATCCTGTAAACAATTTTTTCAAAAAAATATACTCCTTGTGTAAGTAAAGCTTAGCCAATGTTATTACTATATTTGGTAACCTCGACGTCCGTTTTTACGGCAATCATTGTAAACCACGTAGGTACACGCATCCTTATAATTTGCTACAGTTTTTTTGTTGTTGTGTTTTTTTTTTTAATTAACAACATGTCTA
The DNA here is from genome assembly GCA_963556175.1 of Tipula confusa. Taxonomy (NCBI): domain Eukaryota; kingdom Metazoa; phylum Arthropoda; class Insecta; order Diptera; family Tipulidae; genus Tipula; species Tipula confusa. Next base: position 135,175,525 of record OY744476.1, on the reverse strand, counting down.
ATAGTGATGAAGCAAAAGACCAGGGAGTACTCCACTAACATCTCTGCCACTGCCATACGTTTCCCAGGATTCTGGATTACTAACCCGGAATCAAGGATGTCAGACGTCTCTCTTTAAGGATTGTCCCTCATCATGGTCGATTTTCCTCCGCCCCTCGTTCATACTAATTCGTCCCCCGTTTCGGGGATTATGTTTAAAAAATTTATATTTTATTTTTGATTCAAAAATAATCTAAAAGACAAACCCTACATGCATTTTAAATATCGACAACAACATTAATGATATTATCATTAATGAGTTCGCCGAACTAATGATTAAGCAAAATTTTGATATGAGTTGTCTGAAATTTGAAAACTTCGGAAGGCCGCAAAATTGTTTTTTGTCCTCCTTAGCCATTTTCGAAATTTGGCATTCCTGTCCGGAATCCTGGTTCAAGACGATAGAGATACTGTTCGACGCGAGCAAGGTCACTAGCGACAAACAAAAGTTCACAAAAGCGATCAGTTGTTTGTCGCCTCAACAAGCGGTTATTACACAGCTATGGATCAGACAGCTACCTGATAAGCGCCCCTTATTACACAGCTATGGATCAGACAGCTACCTGAATTTATTCAGTTATCCAAGGCACGGATAACATGGTTGCCGATACACAGTTTTGAGCACCAAACCACGAGACTTCATCTGCCGAGACTCACTTTGACATGAAGCAAATCGCAAAATCACAAGAAGCTGGCAAGGAACTTCAGAATATACTTTCTGGTTCCTTAAGACAATCAAATTCCACTTGGAAATTAGAATGTTTAAAATTAGCAACATTTCAACAGGCAACAACCGTCCGTATATCGCAGAACCACTGCGACGAACCATTTTCGATGCACTACAAATCCAAGCATGCGAGCCACCAAGCAGCTGAGCTTGTCTACGGACAAACAATAAATATGTAATTTATATAATTATATGTTTACAAAATACCACAAATGCCAACAGGTGCGCTTACCATTATAAGTTTGCAACCCAACTTGTGGTATTGGTGATCGCCACCAGAGTAAAACGGAGCGCCATGTCAAACCACGAACAAAACAAAACCACGATGAATCGACTTTCTATTATTAGACGTCGTTCAAGTAACATCGTGACACCAGCAAAAATCATCACCATCATCATCATCAACAACAACAACAACTATTTATTATTAAAAAATAAAAAATAAATTGTTGTATTGCGTACAACAATTATAGTGTTGAAAATGGTGAGTTTTAATTATCATATTTTATCCCCCTTCATCTGAGAATTTTTTATTACTATAGTTTCTTCAATTAAGGTACATAGCACAAAATGCACTTGGCACACTCATTCCAAAAGTTCCCAAAGTTTGATTTCCACATCAAAAACGATAAATGTCCAATAATAGACATTTATCGTTTTTGATGTGGAAATCAAACTTCCTCTTTTCCTTCGGAAGATCGAATAAACGAGATTTTACAGAGCCATGATCATTTATAGGCATACTAAGCTTCTTATTAAGGCTCGTGGAGTCACTCCAATTCATAATTATTATAATCAACATCACTTGGCAGAGTGAGAAAGCTGTTTAATGGTTGTTTCATTTAACGTTCAAACCAAAAAAGCCAAAATTGTAACCAACCCCTGCTTGTATTAGCGCACACGCAATTTAAGGTCGGTACGAGGGAGGTGCAGTCACTAAAAAAATCAGGCGCGTTTGATGGCACTCTATCAGTCATGAAAGAGGATCCCATGGAACTCGTTGCTCTCCAAGAAACATGATGGAGAGCATATGTGTCCCAAAGCTATACATTGCTTTACAGTGGAGATGAACTCAGAAATTAAGGGGTTAGTTGTCTTCTTCGGCTCAAGGAGAAAAAGGCTGTTTAGGATTTCAAAGCAGTTGATAATCGTATGTGTGAGTTACTATTACGAATACGATTAGCAAACCTGTCAATCATTTGTGTTCATGCGCCCACTGATGGCAAATCTAAAGATAAAGACTCATTTTACAACAATTTGGATGATCTGATAGGATCTATAATGGAGTATGATGTCAGAATAGTGATTGGTGACCAAGCTCTAGCATTAAGCAGGCAAAAATCAGACTGACTTATGTTAAAACATAGATACGTATTCTCGACACAATCGAGCAACCAATAATGGGGAAAGAATGATGTACTTTGCGATCGCGCATAGAGCCTAGCAACTCTTTCCTCACAAGTCAAATTTACCGAGTGTTAATTACTAAGGGTAGGTATTGGGTCATCCAAGATGTGAGATCTTATTAGTCGACTACCAAATTTGTAGGCAGTGATCATCAATTAGTCATTACACAATTAAGATGCCCGTTTTCATACAAGTCGGAATCACAGGAAACTAAACTAACGTTTCAACTGTGAAGGTCTGAAAAACGAAGATGAGAAACTGCACCACAGTATCAGAATCTTGTAAGCAGTAGCATCATGGAAACCAACCACCGTAATAATGATGTGAACGTTCTATGGGAGATATTGAAAACTGCGGTTGTCGGTGCTGCCATACTACTACAAATCTTTAGACCTAGGTCTATTGCCATTTGGGACCAGGATGCAAACCTATGTGTTAACATCAATGTAGTGCTCGACTCTTAAAAATAAAACCGTAAAATACAGACTACGGAAATGTGAAGATGAGAAGATCCACCCAAGAAGAATTTCACACTGGCCATGCAAAGACTAAAACAAAACCGTTCCGCTGGGGTTGATTGCATTAATTCTGGGCTCTTGATATTCGGAGGGGATACTTTGTGGAACAATCTTTTCAACCTTATTCGATTAGTATGGCAAAGCGAAATTATGCTTGATGAGGCATCGAAAGTGGCCACGTTGTGTCCTATCCTTTAAAAAGGAGATCGCTCCAAATGCGAAAACTATCGCAGCGTTACTCTCCCTTGTACAGCATACAAATTACTATTTTACATAATTTTAGAGAGAATCACTCCCATGGCAGAAGAAAATATAGGTGACTACCAAGGAGTGTTTCGTCCGGATTGACCAGTAATCGACGTATATCTGTATAAGCCTATGAGTCAATCCATCGGAAAAGCCTATGCTTTGCTTTGCAATGTCTGGGAATACCTGACAAATATGGGCATTTTTATAAAATGACAGAAATGCAGTCACAATGCCGTGTCAATACTCTATCTCCGATACTTTTTAATCTCATGTGAATGCAGTGATGTCTGAGAGGAAATCCAAAATTTGGCAAACGTAAATTCCAATGTTTCCTCGGGATATAGAACGACTTGTCTTTATCGGGTCTTTTTCGATGGAGCCAAAATGTTGATTCGGTACGGGCCAGCTATGGCCTGTAAAACCGTTTATTATTATCATCCTCTAAAATATACGGTTGAACCCCACCGTGGAAATTTTTATTACATTTTAGCTGCTGGAATTCAACTTTGTATATTTACCAAGAAGACTAGTAGTTCACCATTTCACCTTTCACCAAAAACCAAATTATAAAGTGAATAAAGCAATCATTAAAATTTAATTAATATTTGGAGTTTCTCGTGACGACAACAACAACAAACGAAGTTTCTCGCAGCATCATATAAGACAATTTAAAATTTTTGTAAAAATATACCTGCAACAGCCTGAAGCCCAATTAAAAATAAAAAATTTAAATTAGATTCCTTTAGTTAAATTGAAATTTATTTTTTGACAAGTTGGTGTATGAGTTCTTAAAATAAATGATGACATAATGTGCATGTGTATAAAAAATACACATATATAAAGACACATAATTCGAACCATCACCCATGCCTTTACAATAGCTGATGTGAATCGTCCGATCATTGGCGCCAATTTTCTAAGTAAATTTGGCCTATTTGTCGATTTAAAGCACAAACGGGTGGTTGATACAGCAACTCAGCTATCAATCAATACCACAATGATTCGCGTTGACACACCAGCACTGATTCAATTTACTCTCGACTATATGGGTATGGCGCACTGCTTAAGAGATTTCCATTCTTAACTAGGCTCAGCCTAATTACAATTTACCGGTCAGACACAAAGTGACGCATCATATCGTCACTTTAGGCCACTTGCCTTTGTCAAGACCACGACGACTAGATCAAATCCGCCATAAAGCAGCATTCGCTGAGTTTCAACATGTGGTGGAATTAGGGATTTCTAGACCATTCGCATCTCCCATTTCTTGTCCACTTCACGGTGAAGAAAAAAGATCATGATTGGAGACCATGTAGGGATTATAGATGATTAAACATGGTGACAATACCTGATCATTATCCGATTTCCCACATTCAAAATTTCACCATGCATATAAATGGTTGCAAAATTTTCTCCAAGAATGATCTCGTCAGAGCGTAGCACCTGTTCCCGTCGCACCTGAAGACGTTCATAAGACGGCAATTACAACACCATTGGGCCTCTTTGGATTTACTCGAATGCCATTTGGCCTACGAAATGCCGCTTAAACGGTTCAGCGTTTCATCAACGAAATCGAAATTTAGACTTCATATTAGTCTATCACGACGACATTCTTGAGGCTTCACAATCTGAGAACCAACACAAACTACACATGGAACAACTATTCCAAAGGTTACTACAGTTTGACGTACACATAATGATCGCCAAATGCGTATTTGGCGCAGCAATACTTCATTTCCTCAATTACAAGATCACATCTAATAGCATTCTTCCATCTAAAGATCTAATCAACGCCATAAAGTAATTTCCAGCGCTAACCTCAATAAAAGGAATTCAACGATTTAAAGGCATCGTAAATTATTATCATCGATTTATTCCAAAACTCGCTGAGTGACATCCTTTAAGTGAGTCAAAGCTCAGCATAACTACGGATGCATCAAACTTTCGTCGTTGGAGCTGTTCTGCAACAATATAACAACAACCGCTGGGAGCCAGTGGGATTCTTCCCAAAAAAGTTATAGAATGCCGAAAAGAAATATTCTGCATTCAATCGGGAATTACTCGTAATCTATCTATCGATTAAGCACTTCAGATATTTTGTAGAGGGTCGAAATTTCACAATCTACACTGACCACAAACCTCTGGCAAAAGCTATTCAGTCTAAAACTGAACGGAATCGAAGGCAGTTACGACACTTGAATTTCCATTTACCATGGATATCCGTTTACATGGTACAGATAACGTGGTCGCTAACACACTGTCACGCACCACCGAAAACGAAACGGCCACAGTCGATGAACAACTCGACTACAACAAAATCATCAACGCATAAAAAGCCGACCTAGAATTTCAGAATTTAGTTTCTGGTTCCGAATGTCACACTAGTTGCACAATGAAACTAAAGCTTTTGAGATTACCTGGCCTTGAAGTTGTTTGCTAGACATCTACAAGGTACAACCGTCCATACATCGCCCAAACGCTTCTACGACTAATATTTGGCACCATACACCAAATTTACATCCTAGTATCCGTGCAACTCGTAAATTGATTACGGCTCGCTATACACAAAGACGTGTTACAATGGACACGATCTTGCGTATCCTGCCAGCGTGCCAAAGTTTAAGGCACACAGTATCACCACATGGACAGTTCAAAGTTGCATCTGGTTGATTAGAGCATATCCACATAGATATAGTGGGACCACTTCCACCATCTAATGGATACTCTTATTTACAAACCTGTGTCGATCGATTCACTCGTTGGCCCGAAGCTTACTGCATGACAAACATGTCAGCTGCAACCATCGCCACCCCATTTAAGAATAACTACGTATCCCGATTTGGCGTTTCTCTCACGATCACTATTGATCAGAGAAAACAATTAGAGTCCAAACTTTTCAACGAGTTAACTAAACTCCTCGGCTTACATCGGATACGTACAACGGCTTATCATCCACAACCCAACGGCATGGTTGAACGCTTCCGATGGCTCGTGATGATACGACAAATTGGAGATCTGAAATTCCAATCGTATTACTCGGAATACGAGTAAGAGTGAAGGAAGATATAAAGTACTCACCAGCTGAGATGGTTTACGGTCAACCTATCAAGCTATCAGATGAGTTCTTCATCGAAAATCCAAATTTACCAGTACCAACTGGCGACACAGTCGTCGACCAACGTAGACACACAGTGCGAAATATTGTCCCCACGTCACCACGACCCAAAACACAAAGCAATATTTTTGTTCCAAAATCTTTAGACAAATGCGAATTTGTTTTTGTGAGAACCGACAAAGTACGCACAGGATTGTCTCCACCATACGAAGGTCCGTATAAAGATATAAGTCGACTTCGCAAACAATTTATCATATCGATCAAAGACAAACCGCAGTCGATTTCAATAGACAGATTGAAACCTGCTTATGGTATACTGTGTCCTGCTGAACGACGACCAATCACACGAACACATAAATATGTTTGTATTATCACATAAAACCCCAACAATTTTTTTACTAGAAGGGGGAAGTGTTTCCTTTCTTAAGGAAAAAAAAGTTTCCTTTTTTAAGGAAAGTGTTGCATTAAAAAGTATTTAGCTTTGTGCTGGAAAAAAGAGTTATATCCGGAACCACATAGATTCAGGTGTTTCAAATGACGAATTTTAGGACTTAAATAGCATTTTCTCGGTGATTCATAGATACCTAAAATGATCCAGAGCAAAACGCAAAGCCCGAAACAAAATACAAGTTACGACTTACGACAACAATATTATGCTACCCAATATCGTACTAGAATAAGTAGTACATATTATAAATACACTTAGTACTACCATGGTATGTTAGCCCATTAACGTGCTAGATGTCGCTACTGGTATCGTTTTAAAAAAATCAAAATATTTTTATATGTATAATCGCCTAAATATCATATACTAAATGTTGACTATATTCTATCGACCCGACATCTGGAACATCAATGAGTAAACTGTTTTTTTCTTATGATGGTAGTACTATATGTATTTATGAATAGTATATTGATGATATCAGCGTTATAAACCCGGTCCTCAAACATTAAAAATATCTGAAATGCAAGCAACCTTGCTATTCTCCTCTTCTAAGTGGATTCTGAATTCTTTCTAAGGGGTAGATAACAACTAGGATTCTTCTGGTTATCTAGAATATGCTTGAGATGAATGAAGTGATGTTCATGAAATAAAAGATAACTTGGCCACCTTCTTCTAATAGTACTAAATTTAGCATAAATATTTGACATTTAGGCGATTATAAATATACAAATATTTTGATTATTTTAAAACGATACCAGTAGCGACATCTAGCTCGTTAGTGGCAAAACATGCCATGGTTGAACTATGTGTATTTATACTATATTCTGATGTACTTTAATTTTTGGAAAATGTACGGGGGCCACCAATGTCTCATACATAATTAATTCACGCTACATTCATAGTCATACAACTAATCAATTATAATTTTAGTTTATTCAGATTGTCACGGATATCAAAATATTAAATAATAACAATAATAAATCAATCAATCAAGCTAATCAAACAGTTCGCATGAATAAATAATCGATAATTCAAAAGTTGGAAAATCATGAAAATTTTCTTCTATAAAATAATTTAAATTTTGTTTTTTGTGAGATGTTAAATCCGCTATGGGTTTTCTATATTTTTTTTTTGAGAAATTAATTTTGTGATTTATTCGAAATCTGCCTCAAGTACTAAATATTCGATTGCGACAGTACACGCAACAACAAAAAATTCATTTGGGATTGACCTTGGGCGAGATAATGATACACAATCTGTATATCATTTATATGTATTGATTTTATAAACATCATTGCCTCAGCTCTCATTTCGGTGTAGATGTCAAAACAATTGTGTTCGACAGTTTATTGACTTTAGATATGAACAATAAGCTACATGACAACATTATTATGTTGGAATATATGTTTTGCGGTGGCTTTACAAAAGGGTAATAATGTCCAAACTACTTTGCTGGTGTTTACAAAGCAGGAGTAAAATCTGTCAAGAACCACATAAAATATATTGTAGTGTTTTCCTATCACATAAGAATCGACGAGCCGAACGAAGTTCGAATGGCTGTATACACAGCTAAAATTATTGCAATCTAAAAATCAGTCGCATTGGAGTAAACTCATGCTCTATATACGAGTATTCCGTGCTGCGATTTTAAAAAGATGAACATTAACCACATCGGATTCGAGAGTTCTTTTGACGTTCGAATCGAAACGTTACGCAAATACTCAGGGAACCTTTTGATTTATAAACCCACTTAAGATATCTGAGCCATGTCGAAAAAGCCAGTCATTAAATGTTTTAAAGGAAGAACTAAATTTTACTGGCGCGGTAATCTCAAAAAACATCTGTGTGCAATATTATTTCAAAACTTGAAGCACCAAGCCACGTATCAAGCTTTATAAAGATCGAACTTTCAGACTGTAAAATTCCTCCATTGTATTTTAACGTCCTAGACTACTAGTGGTAAAAAGAAAAATGAAAAAAGAGAGTGAGAGAGAGAGCAAGCAAGTAAAAGAAAGAGAAGGAGTGCAAGTGAGAGTGAGAGTGGGAGAGTTAACGTTAAATCACTTTTAACATTTAGAATGCGAATAGTCTTTAAATCACCATTACCTGTTGGCACTTTAAAATAATTGTACATACTTGGAACATAACGCCACGTCTTCTACAGGAAACTTGTTCATCACTGATTAATTTGTTTACGTCGTTTAGTTGTTTACAAAGCGATCAGAAATATTATATGTTGATGTATCATGAACAAAAAATGGAATTTTTAACCGACTGTGAGCCGTTCGATTATTATCAAGTAACTGAGCTGCGATTCTCGACGATGCTACTGCGAATGCTATTTTACCTTCTGACTTAATTTTATTTACAGTTACGTAACAACTTGAAACAGACGGTGCATATGGCGAAGTCCGCCAGTGAAAGAGGACGGCAAAATTCTACAAAGTATTGAGCAAAACGTTTACGAGAGCGATTTCTTTCGCATTCCTAAGCGGTTTGTTTACGATAATCTATTTATTTGCAAATGGTAACCTAAAGTACCAGTGGAAACTAATAAAACTTAATGAAATGGATCTTACGATGGATGTATTTCACTTATTAGCGACAATCGTACATATGTAGTTGTTACGATACTATGCTTTGTAACGTAAGTTTCATTACCATCAATGGGCATTAAAACAGCTATTTGGGTGGATAAGCCTAAATGTGGTTTACAAATTATACATACCAAATTTTTATTTTTATCAATCAACCATGGCCATGAAAATAATGTATCAAATAAAATAAAAAATCATTTAGTGATGTAGGAAGGTCTGTCAATGTGTTTAAAACATGTATATTAATTAGGTTATTAGTTAAAAAGGGTTAAAAAGTGTTAAAAATTAAAATTTTGACGACATATAATAAATTTATTCAACACCAAAACAAAATAAAAAATTTAACGTGGTACGGGCCGCATCTAAATTTTGACAAATATTTTTAAACATTTCTAACCTCACATTTTAGTTGAGATTGATTTGAATTGATAGATGTTATTGATGTGATAGAAATAATAGAAAAAAAAATACGATAAATAAATGGAGGAAACTCGCAGAATAAAACCAGTTCGTTATTTTCCATCTTTTGTTGTGATGCGATTCATTTTAAAAGATTGTTGATTGTCAAAATTTTAACCAATTGTTACTGCATAACCAATTTGAAAATTTAAAACATATCCCGACAAAATGTATTTCCGATATATGAATCGGTAAAAACTAGTTAAAAATGAGATTCATTTTGTGTTTATATTTGTACTATTTACAGTTGTCAAAATTTTTAGAGCAAATTTTTAAATTTATAAAGACCCTGAGAGCAATTTCAGGCTGACACCTCTAGTATTTTTTCCATTTTGCAGCAAAATTACGATTAAGTAAGTTAGATTAAAATAACTTAAGATTTCCAATCAATGATGACCAAAATCTGATGTTCCTTTACAGATATAAGAAAAACCAAAGCCAACAAAGGTTGGTTTGATGAAAGACGGTATTTTTTAGTTAATGAATTGCAACCCTTTCACCATCTTTTTAAAGCAGCAGGTTATCATTATGCATATGGAAGGTTGAAGACGAGCTTTAGAAAATACCAACTGCAAATTCAGGTAATTGGTATAGTGGTTCCATTAGTAAATCTATGTACATGTGTACGTAAATACGTGGATAACTTACATAGCGGATGACTTATAAACCTCTATACGACGCCAGGGCATTAGTATGGGTTCATAGTCAAAAAACAAAGTTTATCACCAATACTAACACATAGGAAGGACTCTAGAGAGGGCTATATAAATATAATTCGAAAATATTTGTATCTACCATTGGTGGTCTACTGCAAATGAATGTTTTTTGATACAACGGTACGAAAAGACCTTAGGCTTCGATATCAGATAGTTCTTCGATTTCTGGAGGTTATTAGCAAGTTGGTTCAGTTTTCAAATAATTCGAATGCCTGCATAATCAAGTATCGAATTAAACAAAATCCACTTAATAAATGTAACCTTTTTAGTCTGCTGTTGGTGTATGTCGATACCTATTTGTTAACGGTATTTACTCCAATCTTTGGACTTTATTCAAAAGAGTTATCTTAAACCTAACACATGAATAATGCGACAAAAGCATTTTGGTTCAATTTCGACCTTGAATTAAAATTAATACTGTACGAAACTTCAAAGAACATACCGATATAAAAAGCGTCTTTTTCATGCTAGATTCAATTATACAATTAATATCGGTGATTCCTAAACTAAAATATGATTGGGAAATACCATAGCTTCCTATATAACAGAGCCGAAGTGACCAGTTAAATTTTTAACTGAGCTTAATATGAGGGTCATACATTTTACGATATTCCATAAGAAAACATGTAAAATAGGGTTTTTTATTCGCATTTTCGGATTGAAAGTCATTTATAACTTCAATTATTTTATGTCTATATTTAACCCAAATCAATAAATATATAATATATCAATCTCAATCAATTATATTCAGTAATTATATCAATATTTTTAAACTAAATTGATATGGATTTCATTTTTTAAATAATTGTCTACGTATGTAAAATTTTGGTAGAATATAGTAATAAATGCAAAACTCTATTACAAGCCGGCTTGTAACTTTAATATACACAATTGAGTGGATTGGTGCTATGTAAATCCATACCAAAAAATGTATAATTTTTTCATTCCTACTACCACTATTTAACATTTTTATCTCTAAGTTACGCACACTATTTAATGTAAATGGAGAAATGAGAATTTTTTCGTTTCTTTTTTGTTATTTGTGTTTTGTATAGAAAAGAGATAACTTCAATTTTGCCTTTTAAATTTTTTTTTTTTTTTTTTTTGGACAATTTTTACTGTCTTTTGTTTTATAGTATGGGAATATTTATTTTATTTTACACAATATTCTAAATCATATATCGACACGTTTTTTTCTTACAATACATTCTTATGTTCATATGATGGGATAGCATTGGTATGGGATGAATACGGCTTGTAATAAAGAGGGACATATGATATTTCGATCATACACAAAGGGTCTGTCCCAATCACCTACCTATTTAATTAGTCAGACTTATTTGAATAAGTCTACTGGCGAGGTGACTTATTTTCCATTTAGTTATTTAAAAAAAAATTATTTCATCTCAAATGTAAATATCGTATAAAAAATTTCAATAAGGTATCAATAAGCTAATAATAATCATGATATAACTAATAATAAAAATGTTCGTTTGTTGTCCATTTTAATTAGTTTTTGAGTTAATTTTTTTTAGTATTCAACTAGCAGATTGTATAAATATTTATATTTAAACGGAGCTGTCAAAATCAGTCCGCAAAATGAATTGGGACGGCTTGGTCGACTTATTCCATATGGCGTTAAATAAGTCAATAAGCCTGAAATAAGTCAGTGATTGGGACAGACCCAAAGAGTTTGTTTTTGTAATTTTTTTTTTTTACTTTTTATTTATTTTTTTTAATTTTCATGTTTTGCGCATCACGTACTATAGTTGTGTTTGTAAGAAGAGGTTTTTTATGACCCTAATATTAAAACATTAATTAAAGATATATAAAACGGTTTTTTTATTGCATTTTTAATCACTCATAATTTAACTATTATTTTAAATATTTGTGCATTTAAAATTAATTTTTACGGCCATTTTTATGTTTGAAATACGTTTTAAAAATAACACTTTTTTCTTACGATTTGTATGAAAAGTAGAATTTTTTCGAATTTCTACTACCTCTATTTGAGGTTCGATTTTGATCATTGCGGCTTTGTATATATAGGAGGCTTTGGAAATACTAACAAACTTCCTAATAGGAACTAATAGTAATAAAAAAAGTTTGAGCATTTTACCATTTCAATTTGTACCTGCTGTAATTTTAACTAAATATATTACAGTAATAATAAGAGATATGTACTAAATTTGAAATAAATTAATGCCATCTAACTTTGTATACTAAAACCAATCAATTTTATATATATAGAATGAAGAGTTTGAGAGTTTGAGTGCAGGGCATTTCTTTTTTATGTAAGTAGTAATAAATATAAAAGTTTGGTGACTTATTTTGTTCTGGTGTAGTGTACATTGACTTTTGGTGAAGCCATATAATAAAATTATAATAAAATCGTTAAGGCTCAAACATAATGTATCAATTCCGTTCCAACCGTTTCTTATCGATCCGTTCCATCCGGTTTTTAAACACAATGTGTCCGAACCTTTTAATATTAATATTCCGTTTATATTAATACCTTATTTTTTATTAAATTAAAATACATTTTTATTAATTATATAAATTGTATTCAATTTGATTTTGTGCACTTTTTATGATAAAAAACATTTTTTGTTTTCTGCCAAACAATATAAATTGAGGTTATGTCTTCTGTAAAAATTTTAATTAATGTCTAGTGTCCGCTCTGTTTTTTCCCCTTCGTTCATTGTATTCATCACACCGTTTTTTCATACGATTTAACAGTTCTAATTAAACGGGCGGAACGGAACGGATACATTCTGTTTGAACCTTTAAATTAAATTCCGTTATTACAACATAGAATTAACGGAACAACAAATTTTTGTGCTCACTTTACATTAAAAAAATAAAATGTAAAAACTCGTGGTTGTGTAACAATGCAAGCATGGTTCACAGTGAAATGAACCTCGTAGAAGGTATACCAGATCACCGATTCAGAAATTTTTTGGGGTCTCTACGAAAATATGACAATCGTGCTTAATTTCTGCTAGATCTAAACAAAGCGAAGTATTCATTTACAGATCTCATGCAAATATTATAAATACGACTTTTACGAACAGGTGTATCTGGTTTAAATCGTTTTAAAGAATGTCATTTTATGAAAGTTTCTCCCGATAAAAATAAATCAAACGTAATGCAAGTTCATGGTGATACGCATCAAAAATATTTTTTAATCTGCGGTAGTTTTAGGAAACAAGATCGAATGCTATATAGACTTAGGAAGCAGTTGCACCAATTTGCGGAGAGATGTAGCTAGCATATGGAATATTAACTATTACGAAGACGTAGATTTAAACAAACTTACCGGTTATGGAGGCAAATACGTTCACCCCATAGAAATTACTGCATTTAATGCATTAGGGCGATGTCATAATGCTTGTATTTTTATTGAAAATATTGAAAGTGTCGAGCAAAACGAAATAGTAACCGACGAGAATGACAAAACCGAATAACTTGTTTTGTTGAACAAATACAAAGATCTCGTTGCTTCACAAATCGATTAGGTAATGAATGTTATTCCACTAGCTAAGATTTGTTTTCAGGGTACTATAAGGTAGAAATGACAGAAAACAACAAGTATAAACGGCGTTTGTAATCCCTGACGACCAATATCAATTCCTTCGTAGACTTTCTGGCTATGTAAAATGTTCCGCCAGTATTTTTGCATCTCACCAACAAAATATCAGGAAGTTTTCGATTTTATGTTGCGATGACATACCGAAACGAAGGAAGAATTAAATCTAGATAATATTAAAATGGGCATTACTAGAAAGACTGGATTGGCGATGAATTTTAAGAAATGTAGGTTTTTAATGAGAACAGTTACTTACTTAGGGATCGAGATTAGTGTAGTAGGCGTAAAACCAGGACAAGGCAAAATAAACAGCTTAATGCTTTATCCGACACCGCTAGATTCTAGATAAACAGCATATGCTTTAACGGGTAAAGGTAGTAGTTTTATAGGAAAAGTTTTTAAAAAGCTATGCAAGTCATGTAACATTATGTTAATTAACGTTGCTTCGCAAACCTCAATAGCGAATGGACAGGTAGAAACTACCAATAGGTAAATTATATTAGGATTAAAACCGATGAGGCATTAAATTGCGATAATTTGAAAGTGGCCACGTTAAGCCTTATCCTAAAAAAAGGATATATTGGGTCACCACTCTAGCAGTGGATATTGTAAAGGTAAATTTCAAGAAGGATTTCATCCGAATCGATCAGTCATTGATACAGTTTATTCACTAAGGATGATTATTTCTAAATGACTATGACTCAATCTATTGGGATAGTTAATGGTTTATAAAATGTAAAATGACTGTAATTCAGTCACAATGTATTATAGTTGAGAACAAGCTTTCAGGAATGTTTGCAATGAGCTTTGAAAGAGAGCCAGGAGATGCCACTCATGATAATTGTGTGTGTGTGAGGACATATAAAAGAGCTCCTTGTCGCTGGGAACCGTGCATTGTATGACATACGTCCACTTTTTATGTCAAAATACCTTACAAATGCCGACAAACTAAAGTTGTACAAGGTGTTGCTCAGACCTCGAAATAGAGGACGACTTCTTCAAGTTGTCTTGAACAATACGAAGAGCAAGCTCGGGATGGAATCTGATGGAGCTAGTTTGTTAATACCGTATTACAGGAAAGCAATGCCCTATAAAAACGATTTATTATTATTATTATAGAGGTCATTCGGAGGCACTATAATATAAAACTTTTAAAATAATTTAAAACTTTGTTTTACACAAAGTAGGAATGAGTGAGAAAAGTACAAAATAATGTGATTTTACAGTTGTAAAAGTTAATTTTTGAGAAAAGTGATGACATTGGAATTATCATGAAATTTTATCATAATATCGCCCCCAAACTCAACGGTGAAAACATTTGCCGAATTTTAACTGAAAAAAACTTGAATCTCTCATAAAGTAACAGGACACTGAGTATGGATTTAAACTTTTATTGATTTATTCTTCACAAACTTATGAATAATCCCATCGTCTTGAGTATTACCTTTTAGGTGAACAACAACAAAACAATTAATTGAATCTATCAAGATTGTTAAATAAGATAATTGAATTTTGACTTAAAAATTTTTGCTACATTATAAAAATAAAATAATAATTTTTCAAAAAAGGTGAAATGTCAAAAACAATTTTCCCAATAATTATTATTTTCATATCCTTAACTTTTCACTTGGTATGATACCGAAACGAAATGATATACAAGATGAAAAAAATTTTAAGAATGACAAGAACTTAAGATTGATATGGTTATCATTAAAAATCATAATTAATTATTTATTTGTGTTAAGGATGTCTCACCTTTTTTATATCGAAATTGAATATATCTTTGTCAGTCTCGTGTAGTCTTTCCCGTAGCTGTTTGAGTCGATCATTTTTGAACACCCATTCCTTTGTCGTATAATATTGAAGTACTTTTAGGCCATCTGATACTTTATTCTGTGCTTTTACCATACTGAAAATAAATAAATTAGTTACGTTAATTAGATTTATTTTTTTAAATTAATTATTAATGCTTACAAAGTTTTTTGCCGAAATATAAATAGAAACATGTCGATTACATATGCTGGCAGATAATGGAAAAATATGACACATAACAAATGATGAATGTAACTCGATTTAATTGAACCATCGGGATACCATAAAAAGAATTCTAATGGATTTTCATCTAAATGTCGACGCCCTTTAACGATGGTATCACCCCATTTCAACACATTTTCATCCGAACATGTAACATTGTAATAGCATACACCGCGCGATTCGTCTAGTGCACGCTCGCATGCGATTGCAATTATTGCGTTTATTGCTAGATCAACGGGCACAATATCGGCCGCATATTCAGGATTACAATGCATGCTGCGTATTATGCCGCGACCAGCACCGACTAATAGGCCGGTAGGTCCATTCATACCCTCCACCCATCCTGGAAATGGTTCTTTTAATGCGGCCGTAATTATCGATGGTCGAGCAATTACAATTGGCAGTTTTCCACTGAAATCGGTCACTAAACCTTCAGTCAAAGCTTTTGTATAAGCGTATGTATTTGGTAGTTTATTCAAAAGTCTATAAAGAAAAAAGTTTTATGAAATTTATATGAATATACCGTATTACGTTTAATTTACTTTGGAGTCATAGCCAATAGTACTTCGGTGTCCAACATTTTTGTCATTTGTACAATTCCTAATGGATTATGTGGTGGCGGGTATTCTTTTTCCAATAATTCATCTTCGTTACACTGACAGTATGCGGTCGAAACGTGAACAAAAACTTTTAAATTCGTCATAAATTCGCATAGCTTAAGCATTCGGTATGTTCCCATGGTATTTAAATTAACAGCCTCTCGTAACGGTTGATCAAATCGTACACATGCCGCACAATGGAACACTGTCGTTACATTTTCAATTAGTTCCTTACGATCGTATTCACTAAGGCCTAAATCATCGAGTGTCACATCACCTTTAATTATTTTTAGTCGTCCAAATATTTCCGGATTGTTCTTTCGGATGAAATCAAATGCCTGCAAAAAAGCAAAAAAAAAATGTTAGAAAATTGATTTTAAATTATCTTATCTATATGTTCTTTGATTAGGATAATAATTAATTAAATCATTATAAAGCAGGTGTTTTGGTCTATTTCATTTTTGATATGGTTCAATAGTATTTTGCCGCACAGTAGCTTTTACATTTTGTTGTAATCATTTTGATTTTATAATCAAATTTAATCAAATCTAATCAAATCTATTAAAATCTAATCAAATCTAATCAAATCTAATCAAATCTAATCAAATCTAATCAAATCAAATCTAATCAAATCTAATCAAATCTAATCAAATCTAATCAAATCTAATCAAATCTAATCAAATCTAATCAAATCTAATCAAATCTAACCAAATCTAATCAAATCTAATCAAATCTAATCAAATCTAATCAAATCTAATCAAATCTAATCAAATCTAATCAAATCTAATCAAATCTAATCAAATCTAATCAAATCTAATCAAATCTAATCAAATCTAATCAAATCTAATCAAATCTAATCAAATCTAATCAAATCTAATCAAATCTAATCAAATCTAATCAAATCTAATCAAATCTAATCAAATCTAATCAAATCTAATCAAATCTAATCAAATCTAATCAAATCTAATCAAATCTAATCAAATCTAATCAAATCTAATCAAATCTAATCAAATCTAATCAAATCTAATCAAATCTAATCAAATCTAATCAAATCTAATCAAATCTAATCAAATCTAATCAAATCTAATCAAATCTAATCAAATCTAATCAAATCTAATCAAATCTAATCAAATCTAATCAAATCTAATCAAATCTAATCAAATCTAATCAAATCTAATCAAATCTAATCAAATCTAATCAAATCAAATCAAATCTAATCAAATTTAATCAAATCTAATCAAATCTAATCAAATCTAATCTAATCTAATCAAATCTAATCAAATCTAATCAAATCTAATCAAATCTAATCAAATCTAATCAAATCTAATCAAATCTAATCAAATCTAATCAAATCTAATCAAATATTATCAAATCTAATCAAATCTAATCAAATCTAATCAAATCTAATCAAATCTAATCAAATCTAATCAAATCTAATCAAATCTAATCAAATCTAATCAAATCTAATTAAATCTAATCAAATCTAATCAAATCTAATCAAATCTAATCAAATCTAATCAAATCTAACCAAATCTAATCAAATCTAATCAAATCTAATCAAATCTAATCAAATCTAATCAAATCTAATCAAATCTAATCAAATCTAATCAAATCTAATCAAATCTAATCAAATCTAATCAAATCTAATCAAATCTAATCAAATCTAATCAAATCTAATCAAATCTAATCAAATCTAATCAAATCTAATCAAATCTAATCAAATCTAATCAAATCTAATCAAATCTAATCAAATCTAATCAAATCTAATCAAATCTAATCAAATCTAATCAAATCTAATCAAATCTAATCAAATCTAATCAAATCTAATCAAATCTAATCAAATCTAATCAAATCTAATCAAATCTAATCAAATCTAATCAAATCTAATCAAATCTAATCAAATCTAATCAAATCTAATCAAATCTAATCAAATCTAATCAAATCTAATCAAATCTAATCAAATCTAATCAAATCTAATCAAATCTAATCAAATCTAATCAAATCTAATCAAATCTAATCAAATCTAATCAAATCTAATCAAATCTAATCAAATCTAATCAAATCTAATCAAATCTAATCAAATCTAATCAAATCTAATCAAATCTAATCAAATCTAATCAAATCTAATCAAATCTAATCAAATCTAATCAAATCTAATCAAATCTAATCAAATCTAATCAAATCTAATCAAATCTAATCAAATCTAATCAAATCTAATCAAATCTAATCAAATCTAATCAAATCTAATCAAATCTAATCAAATCTAATCAAATCTAATCAAATCTAACCAAATCTAATCAAATCTAATCAAATCTAATCAAATCTAATCAAATCTAATCAAATCTAATCAAATCTAATCAAATCTAATCAAATCTAATCAAATCTAATCAAATCTAATCAAATCTAATCAAATCTAATCAAATCTAATCAAATCTAATCAAATCTAATCAAATCTAATCAAATCTAATCAAATCTAATCAAATCTAATCAAATCTAATCAAATCTAATCAAATCTAATCAAATCTAATCAAATCTAATCAAATCTAATCAAATCTAATCAAATCTAATCAAATCTAATCAAATCTAATCAAATCTAATCAAATCTAATCAAATCTAATCAAATCTAATCAAATCTAATCAAATCTAATCAAATCTAATCAAATCTAATCAAATCTAATCAAATCTAATCAAATCTAATCAAATCTAATCAAATCTAATCAAATCTAATCAAATCTAATCAAATCTAATCAAATCTAATCAAATCTAATCAAATCTAATCAAATCTAATCAAATCTAATCAAATCTAATCAAATCTAATCAAATCTAATCAAATCTAATCAAATCTAATCAAATCTAATCAAATCTAATCAAATCTAATCAAATCTAATCAAATCTAATCAAATCTAATCAAATCTAATCAAATCTAATCAAATCTAATCAAATCTAATCAAATCTAATCAAATCTAATCAAATCTAATCAAATCTAATCAAATCTAATCAAATCTAATCAAATCTAATCAAATCTAATCAAATGTAATCAAAAATCTAATCAAATCTTATCAAATCTTATCAAATCTAATCAAACCTAATCAAATCTAATCAAATCTAATCAAATCTAATCAAATCTAATCAAATCTAATCAAATCTAATCAAATCTAATCAAATCTAATCAAATCTAATCAAATCTAATCAAATCTAATCAAATCTAATCAAATCTAATCAAATCTAATCAAATCTAATCAAATCTAATCAAATCTAATCAAATCTAATCAAATCTAATCAAATCTAATCAAATCTAATCAAATCTAATCAAATCTAATCAAATCTAATCAAATCTAATCAAATCTAATCAAATCTAATCAAATCTAATCAAATCTAATCAAATCTAATCAAATCTAATCAAATCTAATCAAATCTAATCAAATCTAATCAAATCTAATCAAATCTAATCAAATCTAATCAAATCTAATCAAATCTAATCAAATCTAATCAAATCTAATCAAATCTAATCAAATCTAATCAAATCTAATCAAATCTAATCAAATCTAATCAAATCTAATCAAATCTAATCAAATCTAATCAAATCTAATCAAATCTAATCAAATCTAATCAAATCTAATCAAATCTAATCAAATCTAATCAAATCTAATCAAATCTAATCAAATCTAATCAAATCTAATCAAATCTAATCAAATCTAATCAACATGTAGATCAATGATCTACATTCTATATGTCTCAATTAGGCTTGCTACCTGTCCTCCTTTGTGGAGGACAGTGCTCCTTTCGTAACAAATTGCCTCCATCCTCCACGAATACAAAAATGTCCTCCACCAGAAAAATAAATATCATATTTTGTAGAGTGCGACCTTGGAATGTAAATAACAAAGAAAAGGACTGGAAAAGAACGACAGTACGGTGGGGAATGTGAACGCGTAAAGATAATCGAACGATTATGTTAAAAGAAAATTAATAATAATAAAAATAAGAAGAGGAGCAAGCTTGTGAGTAGATTATCGACAAGTAAACGCTATAATGGTGAAAGTCCGATCTCCTTTAGCGATTATGGAAGATCTACTTCAACGTTTATTCGGAGATAATTATTTCGCCGTTTTGGATTTATCATCAGGATACCACCAGGTAGCGATGAGTCTAGAATACTCCAGATTCAATACCCGTAGCCACTTTTGTTACTGCTGATAGACATTATAAGTTTCTAAGGATGTCATTTGGGTAGGCCAATTCCCAGCTATTTTCCAAAAAATTATGAATTAATTAGTTGACGAAACTAATGGGGAAATAGTGGTATATCTAGATGATATGGGAAAATAGAGCGGTTGTTAGATGTAATAAAGTGCTATGGTCTCTTTCTTAACCTGAAAATAGCCATTTCTTCAACCGCAAGGTGGAATTTTTATAACATGAAGTGTCAGAATCGCGTGTTACACCCAGAAAATCAAAAATAGATACTGATGTAAGTTTTCCACGGCTGAAGAACAGAACTCAGATATGACTACAGTTTATGGGATTGGCGGGATTCTTTCTAAAGTTCATGAAAAAGTTTACTATTGTTGCAAAACTTTGGAAGCAGTATCACGTTTATATTGTTAATAAGGGAATTGCAAAACAAGACCTATAAGCAATATAAGACCATAATTCATCTATGGTTCCAATTTTAGCCTTCGTCGCGATGATAACCGATTGTTCGTTATTACAAACTTGTTCAACAAAATAAATGTAATACCAAGAATTTCAATTTGGTGGCTAAAATTAGCAGATTACAATTTTATCATGGAATATCGACCAGGAGTTCAAATGAAGCACGTGGTGGTGCTGAGATGGAATACAAACGGTGCGGAAGGACTGATGTATTCGGCCCGTTCACTTGTTCGTAATACTGACGCAGGACGCATAAATTAGTCGTTCTTAGAATGATCAAGTGGAGATTCACCTAACTAAATCACGACTATATGGGATATGTTGAGTTTAGAAGGCATTAAAGATGCTCCAGAGAAATATTTTGTTTCCAAGAATGAAAATGTATAGCAGCTTGCGAGTGGGGATATACAAAAGCACTTTATCAGGATAAAAGGAAGGGGAATTACATCCGATTGATAAGATACCAATATCATTCAATACCGTGCATATCGACCTGCTTGAACAATTTCCTAATATCCTTATATACGTGTAAGTTTTTCCAAAGCTATTGTGAAGCAACCACAACGAAAGAAATTACATTCGATAGTAAATACCGGAAACCAAAGAACTATCACGAGGGGCCGAGGGTAGATTTTTAATCAAACGTTTTTAACTCCGCTACTACGTTTTTAACGTCGACCAAAATAAATTGAAATTTGTAACTACTCGAAAATTGCATTTAAAGAAATTCTTCGGCATATATCGAAGAAATGGTTGTCTTTATTGCCTGCTACAGATAGAACTATAATTATTTGGCCAGCTTTACTAAGATATTTCATTAGTGAAGATTGGCAAAAATGGATGTGTCGATGTTTTGGACTTACAAAATGGTAAATGTTTTTGTCGCTAGCAGTGCTTAAAACAAAAGTTTAACTGTCCTCCTCTAGCATTTTCCAAAGGTGGCAAGCCTAGTCTCAATACATATAATACTGATTTATTTTAAAGATATAATTGGGACAAACCAGCAAACTGTCACACAAAAACAAAAACGCAAAAAAAAGTCTTATTTAATATTATTAAGAAATTCTCACCTATTTTCAGAATAAAGCATGCCGTTAAATTTGATTTAAAAACATTAACCGTGCTAGTTATAATTAAGACTACTATGTTCTTTATAAAAAAAATATAGTTCATTTAAATCTACCAGAAAAATGTTAACTGCTGATAAAAAAAATGCTGATAAAATTAGCAAGGTTGTGTAGGTCCTATTTTCGTTAAAGCGATATTTGCAGTGGTATAGGAAAAAATTGCAAAAAAATATTTTTTTAAATATTTATAATTCCCAATATGCATTAAAATAGAAGCGGATTAGAATTATGATGTTGGTGCATTAAATGCTGTATTGCCTCCCGCAGGATAGTTGCCTCGGTTAATATACCCACAAATAGAAATATTTTGTGACTAAATTTATTAGAAACAAAAAAAAAATTGTTCAGAAGCAAACATAACATTTTTCTTTTTTTTGTATAAACGAAAGACGAGAACCTTGATACGGAGCACCATTGTCGTAGAAAAATTTTAATACACCATACAACATAATTTGAATATTGTTTTATTTAGAAGAAAATTTATGATTTATGATACATAAGACACGAGTTGTGCTTTTTATTTTTATTTTTTAGTCGGTCTGTTGGATTTGGTTTCTTTATTGTACATATATGAAATGAGATGGGATAATCATGCTAAAGTAAAGTGGAATTGAATACTAAATAAAATGTACGAACACAACATTTCAAAATTATTCATCCAGAAATATGATTTAGGAAGACGGATTATTATTATTATTTGGTTGCTTTAAAATGATACTCGTATTATGTAATATAATATGATTTATAGAGGTGAGCGCCACTTTAGTAAAAAAACTGAATTTAGACGTCATTGTTGTTCTTGGTTGTAAGTTGTAACAATATTCCGCGCCTTCTAAATGATATCGTTACGTCTGTGTGTTTCGACGATATTAGAGGTTGTTGTAATAATTCCAGATAGCTAGAATTTACCAATAACATAACTTTGTGACTCTTCCGAACGCTTGTTATAGATTTTGCAACACCTGATGAATGCCAACCTTAGAAAAACGATATCTTTTTAGTTTAAGTATGGTTAGATAGAGTGTTCCAAGTGCTGCGCAAACACCAATGTTTCATTAAAAAGATAATATTTGTATACATTGCCATAAACATTTTTTCAATTTATACCAATTAATATTAATTGAAAAATCTAATCGTGGCAGTTCTGAAAATATTCACGAAATTGTCGGAAATACAAGTTTAATAAACAAATTAAACACTGCCATCTTTGATTTTTGTTTAGAAAACTTTTTGTTCAAAAATATACTAATAGATGTCACAATCATACAAAGTAAAATATTTTTGGCTTTTATATGTGGCTTTTTTGTAAACTGAAGTTAATTTTGTGAGAAAAGTTGACAGATAATGATAAAACAGTATTTTAATTTATATTAAGATGCATTTTTAAAAATATTTAATTCTGCCATCACTTTCGTTAAACAAGATCTATTTTTTGAAATCTATTATTTATTAATTTTTGAATACTATCTAACGAAAGCAGGCAATTGAAAAAGATTTCGGTAGGAACAGAAATACGACTTAGATGTTTGGAAGGCCTAACTAATAAGATCACCATGACAAATAGTTCCAGTAACGAGGTGCAGTAAGAAAAAAAGAGCTGGTATTATAAGAACTAAATTGTTCACCAACACTTAGAAGCTTAGAACCAAAAAGGATAGCTTAGTGACCAAAATTATAGATTTTAAAGCACGGTAAGAAAAGGATTCGACATACATTGAAGAGAATTTAAAATACAATAATTTGAATAAAACCAACTGCCATTTGTCGAAAAAAATCGTTAAATCTGTATATAATTCGCCATTACTTGTTTTTTTTTCAATGCACGCTATTGTTGTTTTTTGTAGAACGTCCATCCTCACTTCTCTGATATCACCCGATCACGAACACTAACTCTGCTTCTTTATAGACAATTCGGTCTATAATGGGTAGCATCAAACCTCTGCATCAGTTTATTTTCGGATATTTTAATATGGTTTTTGACATTACTATTCAATTTTCCAATAACTTTTGTAGAATCGACGCTATAGCATTTAAGGTCAAATCCTACATTCGATTGTAAGTAAATAATTTTACCTGCGCAAAAATAGCGGGCTTACGAAAGCTAAACCTGCGGCTAAAATTCTGTATCCTCGATTATAATCGCGACTGTCACAAATAATTAGCTTTGATAATATTGGATAACAACATACAAAATAATAAATATCGATAATTAAGCCATTAATTATGGGGTTTACAAACTATAATCAAATTTAATATTTCGATTTATTTGTCTTTTGGTCCCTGAAAAGGAATGGTTTATGGGATTCTCCAATCTCATCACTCTTATTGTTTTGCTCAACATTCTAGTCTGGTCTAGAACCGTTATCACAATTATTTGGAACACAAACCAACCAAATCCTTGTTCGATGATTTTTCAATCGATGACAATCGAAAGCATTTTGACGATCATGAAATCTTTATTTGAACTGATTTCATCTTTGTCTTTGAATCAGCATCATTTTCACGGTTTATTTTTTTGTAAACAAATTGTCACTTGTCAAAATTCAATATTTGTTAAGGTTATGTACCGTGTTAAATACATTTATATCCTACTCAACTGTAATTGGCACTTTATGGAAGAGAAAATTATACCAATAAAGGCGTTTCATGGAAACTATACCATTAAGAATTTAATTGTCGTGGCAATTGTGAATTGAAAATTTTATATAAATCACACAATTGCATGTAATATCGCAATTTAATTTATTTATTGAAATGAAGTATACCAACATGACTGATTCACTAATGCATTTTTCGTAAATTTTTTGTTTTCTTCCACTTCATAAACTTATCATACGAGCGTACAAACACATCAGCAGACTTTTTGGGAAATAAGTTTAGAGCACTTAACTCTGGTTCGTCGTTATTTTTAGTTAAATAATCCTGATCGTCCATTTCAATATAAGATGCAGCCATTTTGATTCACAATTATGAAAAACTTATTCATTTACAATAGTACCAATTGAACAAAAAATGCAAAAGTCACTTAGATGTTAGAAAAAAAGTTGCGTTAATATTCAGAGTTAAATTTTTTTATTTCTAGATAAAGGGCCATTATAGTCGAGAATTATATAAAATAAAGTATCCAACTTGTGTTGCGAGTGCCCTCGAACATTTACCAACGTCTCAATTGTTACCCATTAATAGCGCTTGTTGCATAATCTACTATTAATATTCGAAAATTGTCAAAATAGTCAAATTACACCGTTCGTACTACTTCTTAGGTCTAATTAGCAAATTTCGCTGATGAAACGCTATTACTTGTGACGATGATTTTTTTTTATTTTAATTTTAATTTATTTATTTTTCACCGTCCCAAGCAAGGGTTGTCAATATAATGTAATGGTTATATAATCAATGTTTATGTAATGTACAGATGTATATATGTCGGTTCTTATGTACAAAGTACAAGTTTTTGGCGCGAATGAACGCGGTTGGTGGGTGGTGATCGTACGATCGATCAAGTACATAAATCATTATATACTCCAGAATTTTTTTTTTTTATCGGAGTTGAGGTTTTTTTTAAAAAGAAAAAAGACTGGGGAGTTGATAGAGGACTTTTGAGTAGAAAACAAGAAATACTAATTATAAAATTATAAAGGCTTTTAAAAAAAAAAATATTATTATAAGTAAATAAAGAAACAGAAATAAATTGTATAAAGTGATTTAAAAGACCTATTATAAATAAGTTATTTAAAACTATCTACATATATAAAAAAATATAAACAAAAAAAATATAAATTGTATCAGTTTTGTGTCGTCAGTATTGTGCTGGGTCCTATTATGATAGAAGACCTATTATTATAGAAGACCTATTATAAATAAGTTATTTAAAACTATCTATATATGAAAAAAAATATAAACAAAAAAAAATATAAATTGTATCAGTTTTGTGTCGTCAGTATTGTGCTGGGTTCTGCGCGTGCATCTAAAATAAATACAATAAAAATTTCGTCTCTTCATTGCATAAAAACCAACAAAAACCAAACATAATATAATAAAACCACTTTAAAACTATTAATTAACAACTTCAAACATTTAAATAGTATATATAATTAAATACAATTAATAAATAAGGTTTTCAATTTAATATATTAATAATCAATAATAATTAAACACGTGAATGATTACATCATTATCATCATTTTATCATCTCATCAATCAACAAGAACGGAACAGCAATCAACAGTGGTGAAGCGTGTTTGTGGGTACAGTTTTTGTGTTTTTTTTTATTATACTTATTCTTATATAAATTATTTTTAAGTTAGTTAAGTTTGGTTTTTTCTTAATATTTGTTTTTTTTATTACATATTTTAGTGTAGTTTAGTAATTAGTTATCTTAGGGTGGTAGAAGCCTTTATTATTTTTTTTTTTGTCATTGAAAAAATTAAAGTTGAATTTCTATTGTTTAATTTAAGTAATTCGATATTTTTTTTTTCCTCTGTAATGAAGTAAGTTGAATATAGCAAGCGTGGTGACTTATGGTAGGTACATAGTGTAAAGGTGAGTAGAGTAAGGCAGTTGGTTGTTTTCCTCATAACATTATCCTTTCCTGCGGTGTATAACAGGTCCTTGCATGCTTCTGGATTCCACGACCCATTTACCTGAGCCTAGCCAGCTAAACATCACCGCTCAGAAGCCTCTGCAAGAATAAATTCTGAAAATGACCATCAACATTCGCCATGCGGCTGTTGATGTTCGTTACATACTCTGTCACAACTCTCCATCATTTTAAGTTCTAGTTGAGTTGAGGTATCCTTTACAGCCTTCATAACCACATATTTAGGAAAACCACCTGCTATCACATTTTTAATGACTAGAGATGGTCTAAATGGACGGTATGGAATGGTATAGGCAGTCTTTTCAATTGTATGCAATCCTCTCTCCAAATAGCCTGATAGCACGATCGGACTAGAATAATGAAAATATGAACACCGAATAATATCGATCTGTAAGCTATCATTTTGACATTATTTTGTTAGGTGGAACGAATCTCTATGCAATCTATGCAATCTGTTTTGGGGCCGAAGCTCTCCCAACTCTTTCGCGGTTAATTAACGTCCTACTTTACGCCATAACTAGCCAAATTGAGGACGCGCGAATACAGGTTCGCGTTTTCAAATATCCATCTGCACATTGCATTGCTCCAGCCAGCCTGTACTGGCATGGACGATGGTTCGGCCCATGAATTCTGCACTCCAACGGGGGGTCATAGTTGTGTTCATCGTCATCACCGATCGTAAACAAGTGATGAAAAATCCCTTTTGCAACCCTCCCCCGTTGGGATTCGAACCCGGTACCTCCCGTCCCAAACACCGCAGCTTTAACCACTGCGCCAATTGCTCGGTGGAACGAATCTCGGTATATGGGATATAAACCATTGGATCAAGATTCGTCATTTTTATCACCATCTCAACAGACTCTATTTTCCCCAAATCCAATTGGTTGCATGCAAAACAGTTTCTTACTTTACAATCACCTTATGTTCATAAGGAATCAAGGACTCATTCAGCCTGATTGATGATTGAGGCCGCCTACCTCAATTATATTGACATCTACAACTTCTAATTGTTCTCGTTCATTGATGACAATCCCAGCATTCGATATTGCATAAACAAGGTACTCCTTTATGTTTAAAATTAGTCGGTCCAAATCCTTTTCCATTTTGAAATTCGATTTTATGTTTGTGTTGATTGATTGACCAACTCGACTGACGGAAGTCACCGTCAATTCACAAATCGAGATCGAGCAATTTGCAATTCTAAGGGCAGAAAAACTGTTCCACAAATTACACAATGGGAAGCATTTTCCAAAAATTTATCTGACCAAACCGTTTTTCCAAATCGAGCTGGATAATGAATAGAAGCATCGACGTCTTCCATTAGGAGTCTCCAACGCATTTCGTTCTGACAGGCATCGACCAAGCATCATCTTGGAAATCACAAATCACTTTTGCAACATCTACACAAATTTAATTTTTTATTAAAGATTAATTTGTTATGAATTTTTCACAGATATCTGAGCCGTTAAACAAATTGAGATTGAAAGATACTCCTTTTGAAAGGGGGCCTCCTCAGGAGGATGCTTTACAGTAAATTAAATTAAAAAGTTAAAAGGTTAAATTATTAATGATTCTATAAACTAGTTATTTTTTGAGACGACTACCCGATGTGGTTAGCAACAAATGTTAAATTGCCTTTTCATCAAAAACACTGACGGTTGTTTTGTCATCATGCAGGGAGTGATTTTACAATTATTAGAAAGGGTGAATTTCTTAAACTTGGCTTAAAGTATAACGTGAACGATTCTGATATACTGGGGAACTCAATGGAATTGCAAATTCCAGAGAAACGCATCTGGGTAATATTACTTCAATATTAAATATTGATAGTGAAAAATTTGAAGTGCCAATTAAAGTTTTGGAATCAAATATTTTACCCGTTCGATTTTTGACCGGGTACGATGTTTTAAAACACGCTATTATATTTACAGTAAAATGGGAAGCTAATCGTACGAAAGATGGCTCCCCCTTTAACTGCTTATTGGTGGAAAAAGAAAATGGAATTGAAGTAGGTGAAAACCAATTCTCCAAGGATGTTGTCAAGTTACTCACAGAATACGAACCTCTCAAAGTTAAAGAATGCTCATTCTCATTAAAAATCATTCTACGGAGTGAAACTCAAGAGTGGGAACCACCTCGCTGACTTAGTCTAACAGAAAAAGAAGAAGTTAAGAAGCAAATTGAAGAAATGCTAAAAGATGGCATCATAAGACCAAGTGTCTCAGAATTTGCAGCACCAATTGTGTTGGTTAATAAAAAAGATGAAAGAAAAAGAATATGCATCGATTATTGCAGGCTTAGCCGAGAAATTCTGATAGATAGATACCCACTACCAGTAACTGATGATTAAGTTGTTCATTTACACTCGTCAATGTATTTTTTACTTTAGACCTAAAAAATAAGTTTTTCCATGTACCAGTAAAGGAACAGCAGAAAGTACACAGCGTTTGTCACACCATTCGGACATTACGAGTTCTGCAGAGTTCCGTTTGGATTTTGTATTTCACCAGCAGCCTTCCAGCGATATATCAACTTAATTTTTAAAGATCTAATTTCAGAAGCGCACATAATATTATATATGTATAATATCATCATACCATCGTTAACGAGTGAACAATCCATGAACACTTTGAAAATGGTTATGGATATATCTTGCGATTTCGGGCTCAACTTTATCCCGAAACATGTAAAATTCGCATTTGGTACAACTCAACGTAATGCATTTAACGAATTAAAAAAATTATTAATGCAAGATCCTATTCTAAAGATCTATAAACCGGAAGCTGAGACTGAATTGGGTACGGATGCATGTAAATTAGGTTATGGAGCTGTCTTGCTGCAAAAAGGCAGTGTAGATAGTAAAATGCATCCCGTATACTACTACAGACGGAAAGCCACTGATCAGGAATCACAGTACTGCAGCTATGAGTTAGAGGTATTGGCAATCGTCAGAGCTATAAAGAAATTGGGGATATTTCTATTAGGTATAACGTTTAAAATAATAACAGATTGTGTGGAGTTTACTCAAACTATGCTAAAAAAAAGATTAGCCGGATGGGCGTTGCAGCTGGAGCTGTACAAATATACACTAGAATATTTTAGGGATACAATGATGAAGCATGTGGATGCGTTGAGTCGAAACCCAGTGATTTTAATTGAAAGCAGTGAATTTCTAAACTGAGGATCATTAAATCATTATTACAGCATGGGCCCTACGAACATTTCGTAATAAATCATGGAAAAATATACAAATAAAATGACCTTGAGGAGCACTTATTATGTACACCGAAAGCGATGGAGACCTAATTTATTCATGCGGTGCACAAAGGGAGGTCATTTTGGTGCAAAAAAAATGGTGGAACTAATCGAACGCCAATATTATATTGCCAAACTTCAGGATAAATGTAGCAGATTTCGTACAAACTGCATTGAACGCATATTGGGCGATCGAAAACAAGGAAGGCAAGAGGGTTTCCTAAACCCTCTGCCAAAAGGCGAGTATCCTCTTTCTACTTTACACATTGATCATTTGGGACCGTTTGTTCCGACTAATAAAAATTATAAATATGTTTTGTCAGTAATAGATGCGTTTTCCCAATTAATCTAGATTTAACCATCAAAAACGAAAACAAGTTCAGAAGTTCTGACCAAGATGAAAGTTCACTAGTCAGTGTTTGGAAACCCCGAACATTTGTTGACTGATAGATGAATAGCTTTTACTTCTCAGCGCAGTTCGAGGACTATTGTTTGGAGAATCAAATTGAATACACACTTATCACAACGGGAGTGCCGAGGGGTAAAGGGTAGGTAGTAAGGATAAATAGAGTTCATACCTGTATTAAAGAAACTGTCTGAAGTTTCTACGGATAAATGGTACAAACACACAGATAATCTGCAGAGGTTTATTGATTCCACCTGGAAAAGAACCATAAAACGAAGTCCATTTGAGGTGATGTTTGAAATTCCAATGAGAAATTTTGAAGATAAAGGTATTGCAGAGGCTGTGGTGGACAAATTAGTAAGGATATTCGTTGACGAAAAACGCAACCCAGCAACCGCGTACAACCTGAATGACGTAGTGGCAATTAAACGCACACAGTTCAGAACCGGGTTAAAAAATAATGACAATGAAAAATTTCCCCTTATTTCAATATAAAACTAACAAAAAAGTTGGATTAAAATTAATCCAAACAGAATCCTATTATTGTTGTAAAATTCCCAATAAAAGATAGCCAACTATGATTTTAATTTTATTAGTAGCCAACTATGATTTTAATTTTATTATGATATAACTAACCTCAGTGATTTTGTCAAAAATGAAGTTATGATTTTTTAAATTCACTTGTCTAAATTTATAGACGGTAGATACCTCGTTAAATTTTTTATAGATTTTTGAGGTGAATAAAAAAAATATTTAACTTTATCTGTCAAAATTTTCATTTTTAACATGTTTTTACCATATTCACAAAGACCCTAAATAGTTAACCATACTATATGTTGTTTAGACGTAAGAAAAATTAAGGTTTTAAATCATCTATCGTTCCATCTTTAGTAAATTTTATTATGATGCAATTATAGTCGTAGCGTGACTTTTGCTGCACGATTTTGAATCTTAATTAACAACAAGTGATCAAAATGCCCTTCCAAAATTTCATGAAAACCATATAAATATTTCAATCATACGATTTATGCTCATCTTTAAAACTTGGGTTCAAGAATAAAAACATAAATCAAACGAAAACATAAATGTTGGTTCGTTACAAAACTGAAACACAACCAAACCGTAATTTATTTCCGGATGGAAATTTGTAACAATGCGCGGTTTAGATAGTTTTGCTCTATGCAACTATACATAACTTTTTTTTTTAACCCAACAAACTTTTAGATAACATAAAATAAAATTACTTGGCGTGGAAACATAATTTTTTTTTTGAAACATTCATTATGCTATATATGAAAACATATTATGTATAAAAGATACGAATTTATAAAAAATGTAAGGCAACAATAGTTGGTATAACTATAATAGTCGTATATAGCATACAAAATTCCATATGTACGATGGTCCAAACATCAAAAATTTGTTTGGTGTGTGTTTGTAAACCACTACCAGATAACCGCTCCACATGAAGTCAGTTTGTTTAGTATGTATTATTGGTAGTTATAATTTAGCTATATATAGGTTAGACTATTCACTTCATAAATTTCTTTAAATACCAGCACCACGAACAAAACCAGGCTTTATGGAAATACAATCCTCCGAATAAAATTTTTATTTTATTAATAAATTATAAATTTTCGTTTTTTCTATAACATAATCTGGTTTATTTACCCAGACTGTACATAAATTTTCTTCTATTGTATATGAACATTTTCTTTTGTACTGTAACAATTTATTGCATTAGAAATAATTTTGCTTCAGTTTTGGTTATCTTCGTATACATTAATAATGCAGCACAAAAATTTGTATATTTTATATATGAAAATGGAAAATCATAAAGAAAATATGAAAAACTTTGGAATCGTATCCATCCAACATTTCTTTACTTATGTTTACACCAATCTATAACAATGAAAATTGTATGATGGTTCTATTTCGTAATATATATGAAGGTCGTTTGATAGTTAGTTGAGCTTAGCAAGAGATGGCGTCTGTATAATATAAAATCATAAAAATTCAATAATAACTAGCACAACTACGAGTATACCATATTGAAACCATTAGCTAAGTGTATAGCAAACTGAAAGCAGACAATATTTTGCTTCAAAAATATATATCATCTGGTCAAGGTAAGTTATTTATCATACTACCCTCGTTTGTACGTATAAATCTAACGAATAAAGACTGCGTTATGATGGATCATTTATAAAAACTGTTTAATGTACAAAGAAATGCATTAAGATGGATGTTATACCTTGAACATATTTTTCAATTATTCAATTAAGTTTGTTTACTGGGGTTTCGTAAAATTAAATTTATTTTCCAAATACCTCCTAGCACTAAATAAATTGAAAGTACGTTATTATTGGAATAAGAAATACACCGAAGAGCAATTTATTTACATGTGTGTAGAAAACAACCAACATTAAGACGTGCAACCACCTAGGCTACGTCTGTAGCTGCGTAATTGGTAAAAAAAAAAAAATGAAGCACATAATGGTTTACTAATCTTTTTACCCCTAGAGAAATGTAAAAGTATCTGATAACATACAAATTATATAAGCCTAAACCGGAATCAACTGCATCATTTGATGCCAACATATATAATGAGCACTTAAAATTCAAATCTTTATAAAATTTAGAAAGCTCTTATGCAGCAATTCTAAAATTAGACGCGTGCATAGATATGAAACAAATAATTAAAATCTTGTTTTAATTAAAACAAAAGACTTGAAAAAAGCTTAGAGTCTCATCATTGGTGTCAGAAGTGGAATACATCTCTATCAATTAAACGCATACATTCAACATGCATTTCACATCACATCTTTGCGATTTTCACAATTTTGGTTAACACAATTCGAAATCACCATCAAATTTCTTTGTCGTGCTAAAAATGAAAAAAATTATTTTGGGTTTTTTGCATAAATTGGGGCACCATGATAAGTATCGTTCCATTTGTTCATGTTCTATTTTACTATTATACCTGTTTCTTTCTTTTCTTTTAGTTTATTATTCTATTATTCATGATTCAAGATTCAAGATTCAAGGTTCAAGATTCAAGATTCAAGATTCAAGATTCAAGATTCAAGATTCAAGATTCAAGATTCAAGATTTAAGATTCAAGATTCAAGATTCAAGATTCAAGATTCAAGATTCAAGATTCAAGATTCAAGATTCAAGATTCAAGATTCAAGATTCAAGATTCAAGATCTAAGATTCAAGATTCAAGATTCAAGATTCAAGATTCAAGATTCAAGATTCAAGATTCAAGATTCAAGATTCAAGATTCAAGATTCAAGATTCAAGATTCAAGATTCAAGATTCAAGATTCAAGATTCAAGATTCAAGATTCAAGATTCAAGATTCAAGATTCAAGATTCAAGATTCAAGATTCAAGATTCAAGATTCAAGATTCAAGATTCAAGATTCAAGATTCAAGATTCAAGATTCAAGATTCAAGATTCAAGATTCAAGATTCAAGATTCAAGATTCAAGATTCAAGATTCAAGATTCAAGATTCAAGATTCAAGAATCAAGATTCAAGATTCAAGATTCAAGATTCAAGATTCAATATTCAAGATTCAAGATTCAAGATTCAAGATTCAAGATTCAAGATTCAAGATTCAAGATTCAAGATTCAAGATTCAAGATTCAAGATTCAAGATTCAAGATTCAAGATTCAAGATTCAAGATTCAAGATTCAAGATTCAAGATTCAAGATTCAAGATTCAAGATTCAAGATTCAAGATTCAAGACTCAAGATTCAAGATTCAAGATTCAAGATTCAAGATTCAAGATTCAAGATTCAAGATTCAAGATTCAAGATTCAAGATTCAAGATTCAAGATTCAAGATTCAAGATTCAAGATTCAAGATTCAAGATTCAAGATTCAAGATTCAAGATTCAAGATTCAAGATTCAAGATTCAAGATTCAAGATTCAAGATTCAAGATTCAAGATTCAAGATTCAAGATTCAAGATTCAAGATTCAAGATTCAAGATTCAAGATTCAAGATTCAAGATTCAAGATTCAAGATTCAAGATTCAAGATTCAAGATTCAAGATTCAAGATTCAAGATTCAAGATTCAAGATTCAAGATTCAAGATTCAATATTCAAGATTCAAGATTCAAGATTCAAGATTCAAGATTCAAGATTCAAGATTCAAGATTCAAGATTCAAGATTCAAGATTCAAGATTCAAGATTCAAGATTCAAGATTCAAGATTCAAGATTCAAGATTCAAGATTCAAGATTCAAGATTCAAGATTCAAGATTCAAGATTCAAGATTCAAGATTCAAGATTCAAGATTCAAGATTCAAGATTCAAGATTCAAGATTCAAGATTCAAGATTCAAGATTCAAGATTCAAGATTCAAGATTCAAGATTCAAGATTCAAGATTCAAGATTCAAGATTCAAGATTCAAGATTCAAGATTCAAGATTCAAGATTCAAGATTCAAGATTCAAGATTCAAGATTCAAGATTCAAGATTCAAGATTCAAGATTCAAGATTCAAGATTCAAGATTCAAGATTCAAGATTCAAGATTCAAGATTCAAGATTCAAGATTCAAGATTCAAGATTCAAGATTCAAGATTCAAGATTCAAGATTCAAGATTCAAGATTCAAGATTCAAGATTCAAGATTCAAGATTCAAGATTCAAGATTCAAGATTCAAGATTCAAGATTCAAGATTCAAGATTCAAGATTCAAGATTCAAGATTCAAGATTCAAGATTCAAGATTCAAGATTCAAGATTCAAGATTCAAGATTCAAGATTCAAGATTCAAGATTCAAGATTCAAGATTCAAGATTCAAGATTCAAGATTCAAGATTCAAGATTCAAGATTCAAGATTCAAGATTCAAGATTCAAGATTCAAGATTCAAGATTCAAGATTCAAGATTCAAGATTCAAGATTCAAGATTCAAGATTCAAGATTCAAGATTCAAGATTCAAGATTCAAGATTCAAGATTCAAGATTCAAGATTCAAGATTCAAGATTCAAGATTCAAGATTCAAGATTCAAGATTCAAGATTCAAGATTCAAGATTCAAGATTCAAGATTCATGATTCAAGATTCAAGATTCAAGATTCAAGATTCAAGATTCAAGATTCAAGATTCAAGATTCAAGATTCAAGATTCAAGATTCAAGATTCAAGATTCAAGATTCAAGATTCAAGATTCAAGATTCAAGATTCAAGATTCAAGATTCAAGATTCAAGATTCAAGATTCAAGATTCAAGATTCAAGATTCAAGATTCAAGATTCAAGATTCAAGATTCAAGATTCAAGATTCAAGATTCAAGATTCAAGATTCAAGATTCAAGATTCAAGATTCAAGATTCAAGATTCAAGATTCAAGATTCAAGATTCAAGATTCAAGATTCAAGATTCAAGATTCAAGATTCAAGATTCAAGATTCAAGATTCAAGATTCAAGATTCAAGATTCAAGATTCAAGATTCAAGATTCAAGATTCAAGATTCAAGATTCAAGATTCAAGATTCAAGATTCAAGATTCAAGATTCAAGATTCAAGATTCAAGATTCAAGATTCAAGATTCAAGATTCAAGATTCAAGATTCAAGATTCAAGATTCAAGATTCAAGATTCAAGATTCAAGATTCAAGATTCAAGATTCAAGATTCAAGATTCAAGATTCAAGATTCAAGATTCAAGATTCAAGATTCAAGATTCAAGATTCAAGATTCAAGATTCAAGATTCAAGATTCAAGATTCAAGATTCAAGATTCAAGATTCAAGATTCAAGATTCAAGATTCAAGATTCAAGATTCAAGATTCAAGATTCAAGATTCAAGATTCAAGATTCAAGATTCAAGATTCAAGATTCAAGATTCAAGATTCAAGATTCAAGATTCAAGATTCAAGATTCAAGATTCAAGATTCAAGATTCAAGATTCAAGATTCAAGATTCAAGATTCAAGATTCGAGATTCAAGATTTGTTATTCTATTCATTCGATGTCACTATCTGTCAACAAACCAAATTACGAAAAATGTCATACCGCCTTGTCTAAAATGGTTGGAGTTACATAAACCTCAAGTTATTATCTTTAAGCACATACAATATAGGCACTTAGGGCTAGAAATCACATTAGTTGCAACGAACAAAGAATTCTCTACAATTCAAGTAAGTTAAGGTTCTCGAAACCATTCATTGGTGAATCAGATTTACTATAAGAGTAGGGGGAAGGATTGTAAATACATCAGTAACTTACGATGTATTTAACGCCCGTTGATATTGCCAACAAGAGCCAAATTAACTGAAATCAGTGCACGTGAGCATATATCTGCATGATTTGCTATAGATGCACAAAATAAATAGGGTATAAGAATTAAATAAAGTTGATCAGCCATAATCTGAAGTTAATAAACTAACCTAATTCTAAATCATAAAGTGGAACTCGGTAGACCTTTCTACAAAGTTGGAACCTATTATGCTGCCTCCTTTCAGACTTATTTAAGAGAAAGATAACCCATATTGAGCAAGTATCAGAATTAATCACAGATGCATACATAGCTGTGCTTCGAAGGTTAATCGCACTTAGTAAAATTTTAATTTTTTTTTTTTTTTTTGAATAACAGATTAAATAATATTCCGGTTCATCCCACCTAGTTCACTTCATTTTTTCGCCGCAGTCAAAAGCGTAAAATACCACCTCAGCAGAGTTACTGAAGGCCACACACTCACAATTTAAGAGGACAACATTGTTGTGCGAGATAGTAGCAAAGCAAAGATGAACTCGAGGCCGGTTTGTGCATTATTCAGTGAAGAATATGGATTATTTACAGGGGTCTTTTCTTCGACCTACAATACATCTTCCAAGTGACGATTTGAAAGATGTTAAAACGA
Organism: Tipula confusa; assembly: GCA_963556175.1. Taxonomy (NCBI): domain Eukaryota; kingdom Metazoa; phylum Arthropoda; class Insecta; order Diptera; family Tipulidae; genus Tipula; species Tipula confusa. The sequence goes on along the minus strand of OY744476.1, from coordinate 135,138,116 downwards.
TAAAATTATCTTGATGGCAAATCACGCAAAAAGTAACCATCACATCTAGAATCGATGGCATAAATGAAGTATTTGACCTCATCGAAAAAACAACATCGAAGTAAACACAAAATCACAAAACTATGTAAAACCCGGTGATATTTTTGTTATTAAAGATAGCAACCTACCTACATCGAAGCACCCGATTTGAAGCGGCGCCCGTTTATGCACATTGGAAGAGTTTTAAAAATGTTTGATCCAGAGATGCCATAACTTAGAAGGAAGTCATAATAATTCGAAGGTGGGAACACAAGAACAATAAAAACTTCATCTCAATCGAGTCGCCGGCCAGCATCTCAATAATCATTCAGAACATCCTCGAAAATGGAATCTGATACTGTTTTCGATCTAATCATTTAATATACAGGTGTCGTATGAAATAGATATTGTTCACAATTCCCAATTAAACAGTGACATAGCAAATAATTTGAAAATAAAATTGTTAAGGCTTAATACTTGGCCAAGCCGAAACAGTATCTTTCACTAACGCCAATGGTCATATTTAATAAGCAACAAATGTATATAGTCACGATGTTGCAGAAACAGTAGTGGAAGAGCATTATTAGACTTTATCATTTGATTTCTATCCAGCGTGGGTCCTCGATTTGGCTAGTGACGGCGTATGGTAGGACGTTAAAAATTAACGGCAAAAGAGGGAGAACTTAGAGGCCCAGAAAAAGATTGCAAGGTTCAAAAAGAAAAACAAAAAAGATAGAGAAATTGGCCAAAAATCATCAAAATCCAAAACAAGCTTGATGGGTTAACTGTAAAATGTAGGCTAAAGGTCTCATAAATCTCAAAAATATGTAATAAGAACCTAAAATCTTAAAATTGCAGTGGCTTAGTCGGGTGAATTTCTTGATTAATCAAACAAAATATGATGCATTCGTCAAATGAATAAATGCCATCTTTGAAGCCAAACGTGGTGAAATACAAGGACTAAAATTGGCGCAGTGTTTAAAGCTGCCGTGTTTGGTCGGGAGGCACAGGGTTTGAATCCCAACGGGGAAGGGTTGCAAAAGAATTTTTCATCACTTGATTATCGGTGAACTATGACCCCTGTTGGGTGTTCGGTAAAAATAATATTGTTTGCAATAATAATTACGAAAGAAATTTTCTGCTATTACCATAGAAAAAGAACATAAGAATGATAAATTTCGTATGTTAATATGGCATTCGAAACAACAAAAAATATATAGTATATACTGGTTATTGCATGCCAGCACAAAGCGAAACAACAACATATTTTGAAGTATGTATCTATCCTTGTTGCACATTATTTTGCATTAGTGATTTTTATTTTTAGTTTTGTTTGATTTTGTTTTTCCTTTCTCAATACAATTGTAAAAGTAGACAAATGCTATTGTAATTAACAAAATGGATATAGAAAAAAAAGTTTTTGCAATTTTTGGGTTGGGTATGATCTATGCAATGCAACTATGATTTAATTTTTTTTTAAATTCCTGTAATGTTTATTCTTTTGTTTTGACTTTTTTGTTTTTTTTAGTGTTTTAATTCTTTACTACGTACACATTTTCTTTCTATTTCTAACCAAATATTTCGTGAAAAATCATATAATTCGCTAGCACTTCATGTGAAATAATATATAGAGTGTTAAGATATAATATTTTAATACATATTTTCAAAATTTTGAGTTTCTTTATAATTAATTAAATTCGTGATTTTTTCTTGTTAAAAAAATAATTAAATCATAATACCTCCGCATTCGTCTACCGCTAATAATAAGTAATGAATGAAAAAGAAAAAACAAAACTGAAAATAAAAATCCCTAATGCAAAATAATGTGCAACAAGGATAGATACATAATTACAAATATATTGTTGTGTAGCTTTGTACTGGCATGCAATAACCAGAATACACTACATATTTTTTATTGTTTCGAATGCCGTTTTAACATACGAAATTTATCATTTTTATGTTCTTTTTTTATGCCATTAGTGCTATTACCATAAAGACATCCGATTGATCGAATCATAGGCTTAATTGGAAATCAGATAAACTTAATGAGTATTTTTCTTGGTAACCAATGAAAGATTTCCTCACTAGAGAAAGGCTGTATTGTCCATCCACTATCTACTCATCTTACAGAACCTCTCTTTGCTATACACATCAGTAGACAAAACACTAAAAGATGATATTATTTAACGCTACTTAAAAGTTTAAAGATGGACCATTTTTTAAAAGTACAAATGGTTTGCTCCACGCAATTGGTAAACAAAAATAAATATGTTGCCAAACATCCTTATTTTGGCTAACAGTTACCAAGGCGTTAAAAACATTTTAAAACATATTTACTCATGTACTAATATTATTATTTTGCATTTTTTTTTTAAATGTTTGCTTGATTTTCTTTATGGGCACAAAATTATAGCCAAAAAATAAAAAACAGCAAAGTAAAAAGTTAATAATTTATCAAGAGTATTAGGGCCTAGAACAATGTTGGCACACATAATAATTTTTTTTTGTTTATAACTTTGTAAGCAAAATAAATAAAAAACATATTATGTAATATTTTATTAAGTTGAATGAACTGTTGGAATAGCCACATTGCCAATTTTAAAAATAATCATAAAGATCAACATAATAATATCATACCATAAAATTGTTAACAAGATGAGGATATCGAAAGGAAAGTAAATAAAAAATAAAACTATCGAAATGAAAAACTACTAAATGGCCGGTGTGGTCGAGGGGCAATCAATCGACTCGTAAAATGTAATATATAAATGTCTTTGATTTTTATAAAAAAATTTAATATAAATACAATTGGTCTTCACAGGCCATTGAAGGCCTAAGAAGCCAAGACATCCTCTACTTCGGGGAGACACTGGTGATTCCACTCAGAAAAATTCGTCTTCATGATTTGCGTAGATTTTTTTGGGGATTTAAAATCGACACTTGGGACATTCGCTTCACTGAAGTAAAAATCAAGGTCATATACATGAAGCCGCAATTCCAGGAGACAAGGACCCCCCCCCCCCATTTCTTTTTAGGGCTGTTAAACTTTTATCATTATTTTATTCCCCAGAAAACTAACATTGCAGAGCCTTTACATCGCTTACCGGACAAGGGTGCTAAAAGTGCATGGACTGTATACAAGACACCAAAATGGGATGGACCAATTAACAAAAATAGTATCTTCCGATAATGTACTTGTTCGGTACCGCCTGGAGCTACCGTTATTATCGTGTACGATGCGTCACTAAACGGAATTTGCGCAGTTCAACTGCACTTTCTTACTAATAGATCAAGAAAGTTTACGAATTTCTATACGGGTGGAGTTTCTTTGTTTTAATAAAAAAACAAATTCTGTACGTCTGAACAAATGCTCCGACGTCGTATATAATTTCTACCGTCATACGATTACAAAATATATTATCGTTTAGTGGCAAAAAAGGAAGATGCTGATTTTTTAAGTTAACTACACATCTGAAATAGAAGAGTTATAAGAGGTTTTAATGCTGAGTAAAATTAACTATCCAAATAAAAATTTTAAAATACTAAAAGAACTTTTGCACAATTTACTTATTTTGCTTTAGGTTCCTGACCATTTTTTCAAACAGCCTTTTTCATGTATTCAGTGAACAATGCTACATTTTTTTTGTTAGTCAACAGTAAGTTGAAAGTCCATATTACCAAAAACTAGTTCTCCAATTAATCTTTGAAAAAACCATAACTACTTTAGGTCAATGATCCATAATAACAAAAAGGTTTAAACAAGTTAAAATATATTAAGCATACTATCATGAAATTACCAGCTTCAGCATTTTGTCAATTCTAGATTTACATGTAATGCAAATGAGCAAAAGTGGTTTATTCTGCATTCCGGTATATACATAAGTTAAAACATTCCGTTTACATTAAATCTTTATTAGTAGTAAAATTTGATAATTTTCGCGGGTTTCGAGGCTTTTGCAGCGTAGATAATTTGTAAAAAATATGGTTTAACAACTACTAAATCAAAGCGAAGATGTATTTAGTTTCAACGAAAGCTTGCATTAAAAAACCACGGGTATTCCTTCTAGAGTGTTGGCTAACACAATTATCCCAACTTCCAAAATACAAGTAAAACAAATCAATGGCAATTGGCAACTGTTCAACCCAAGCAGGCATCAACAAATCTTAAATATAAATAGCTTTGTTCATATCACTTAAAGGTAGAAACAGAACAAGAGCGTCAACGGCGAGCATCAATAAATAAATACAAATTTCGACAGCGATATCGCTGTAGTAAACATAACAAACAAAAGCGTCATTAACCATTTTTAAAATACGGCTACATAATACACTTTTTATTAAAAAGCCAACATAACAAATAAAAAAGAGTTGGCAACATTGTTTCGCCGGCGCTAAAATAGAAATAAGCTCGACACAGAAGAAACGCGTCAACGGCGAGCGTTATCGCCTGTCAAATTAAAATATACACAAAGCATACTATGTTAACAGAACTATCGACGGTGACGACGACGATTTTTTCGTTGAAATAAATTTAAAGTTTATTTCTAATTTTACCGCTAGCCAACATTGTTGTCAACTGTTTTTTATTTTTATTTTTTTTTTTGAGTCGGCTTTTTAATAAAATTAAGTAGCCATGTTTTAAAAAAATTTATTGTTTGTTATGTTTACAGCAGCGATTTTTTTTTTTTTTTGTAAGTACTAAATTCGTTAATTTTGTGCACATTCGAATATGGACTGTGATAGTCTGGTGCGCATTTTGAATAAATATAAATAAATAAATAAATAAATAAAAACATCGCTGTCGAAATTTGTATTTATTCGTTGACGCTCGCCGTTGAAGCTCTCGTTCTGTTTCTATCTGACTCTCAATTTGTTTAAAAAATGATTCCAATCCCTCGCTTAACGAAGTTTCTTTTTACGAAATTTCGCTATAGTGTAATTTTACAATTAAACCCAAAATCTCTGTTTACGAAAAAAAAATTCGATTTACGAATTTTATTATTATTATTTTTTAAATGCCATCAAAACGAGCAAATCCCGAAACCAAAGAAGTTCTTTATCATACGTAATGAAAAAAATATTTTCAAAATGGTGGTTTGAGAAACGCCCCACAATTTTAAATGCCCCACAATTTTCATAACCTAAAAAATGTAAAGTAAAGCAGCCAGCAATGATACTTTTGCTGTTCGTAAATATACCAATGATATGTTCTGTACTGGGAAAGTATGTCCAACAGAACTCTTTTTCGAGAGCAGAAAACTCGTTAACGGGTTTTAATATGGCTGCGGACCGTTTACACTTCTTGGAAGTAATGCTTTGGGGGATTTCAAATTAAATCCACTCTTTATATACCTATCTTAAAATATAAGAACTTTAAAAGTTCACGATAAATTTTTGTTGCTAGTCATTTGGAGATCCAACAAGAAAGCGTGGGTGACATCGAGTATTTTCAGGTCCTGGTTAAAAAAAACATCTTTAACCTTCTATTAAATCATTTATTATTGGACAATGCTTCCGATCATCCCGTCAACTTATGCGATTTATCGGGTAACGTAAGGATGAAATATTAACCTAAGAATACTTTAGAATTGACCCAGCAAATGGAATCATAAACTAGAATGACCCTGTGGAAGAACACAACCAACGCTGGACTTATTTTTCTCACCAATTGCTTCCACGTCAGTTTTCTATACTAAAACTTAAAATCATAAAGATTTGGAATCTGATGAGGAGTCCTATGTAGATCTCAATTCTATCTCCTTAACATAAAAACCAAAAAAGATATGTGTTGTGACCCAAATAAATTTAAAAATTTACTAAAAATTCGGTTAACGAAATTTCGATTTCGGGAACGAATTAATTCGTTAAGCGAGTAATTGGTATATATTTTAATTTGACTGGCGACGGCGCCCGCCGTTGACGCGCTTGTTCTGTTTCGAGCTTAAAGTAGCTCAATTAATTTATATTAGTAAAAACTGTGTAATGTAATACCGATACCAAATGATAGATGTCATTTTTGTAAATCCATCATGACAACCAATATTTATATTTACTGAAAATGTATGGATCGCTTTTTTTTATGGAAAAAGTGATAATAATAATATACAAGTTTAACTGGCCATTGCTGGTCCGTACCACATTGAAGTTCTGGTGTCATCGGATTCGATCCCGAGCTTGTTCTTCGTATTTTTCTAGACAATCCGAAGAAGACAAGTCGTTCCCTACGCCTAAGAGTCATCATTGCCGACAGCGACCTCTGTGACTGCCAGATGGTGGCTCTCCTCTCAGAGATTACTGAACCATCCATTTAGGATCAGTTTGCAGAACGTGACCTAACCAACATGCTCAGTGTCCTTTTATTTCATGAATGAGTTCAGGAATTTTCATTAAATGATATCAGGATCATGATATCAGGATTCAACGAGCGTAGAAAAGCCGGTGAAATGCTAGAAGGTATTTCGTTATAAGGAGTTTGACGAGGTCTGATGTTTCTGACCTCGTCAAACTCCTCACCTGAGCGTTAATGGGATAGCCAGATAAGTTAGATCGCTCTGCCTGTTTAAACCCGTATTACGTTAGTCGTACAATTAGTGGCTGTCGTTTTTAGGGTATCTGAACGATAATTCCAATAACTGGACAATATATCACCCTCAAAACTTTGTATGGTCCTGGAATCGTTGGGATCAAAGAATTGACTCGAATGAATGCTGATACCGAGTGCAAAGTTGAAACAACCGTTCAGGACTAGGAAAAGAAACCAGAAAATCCACATGAACCATATCATACCGTTTTGTGGCGTAACCACAAAATATCCATGGTCTGGTCTACATATGAGTTTTGCTGGAACTTTTCTATCACATGTTTTCTTCATCGTAGTGAATGCCGACTCTAAATAGCTAAAGGTTTGATATCAGACATCGGACGAATTTATGTACGAATCAGGTACGAATTCATCCGTATAACGCATCTAATGGCCAAGCGGAGTGAATGAAATAGATCACTAAGAAAGAAAATGCAAGGTGAAAAAGATATGGGAATATGATGCCACCTACAGTAACTGGTCGATCTTCAGCCGAAATGTTGTTCTTTAAAAAATCATTTGCTATCCGCAGTCGTCATCGGTAAATACAAGCGATGTATCACCATCTTTTGATGTAAATAACAATGTGTGGGTTCGTCTAAAATGAGCTGCAGCCATCGGATCGAAATCTGAACCCATCTCTTATAATGTACGCCTAATGTACCCCCTTTTAACCGTAACATATGGGACGACGTCAGCTCGGTATCTGTTAATGCAAACATTAATTCAACTAGCATCGAATATCCAGGATGAGTTTCCAGAGACTTCATATATACTGAAACCTCGATTTCTACGTGAATGACTTGAAGTTGGGAACGAACGGCATCAAAGATTCTGAAAAAATGTTTCGAATCTGTCGTTAGATACAGTTTGGTAAGTGCCAGCATTGGCCCCCAAACATTTGTTTTATTATTATTTATTGACCAAATGGCCACCTAAAAATAATCGTATACAGATTACGTAAAAGCCAGTAAAATTTTGAAAACTTGCCAATAGTTTTTTTTTTTTCAATTTTTCGCTGCAATTTTAAGAACTAAAAAAAATATTCTCTTCTAAAGCACAACCCTCGTCGACCACCCCAGAAAAAAAATGGGAAAACCATACGAGTAGATGAAAAATAAATTAAATTAAATTTTTAAAACTTCTGTTACTTACTTATATGACCAAATGGAAAGAAAAGTCCAGTAGATACACATGGAGGAGGCACAAAAATAGTTATAAACCACAAAAATTATAATGTTGTGAATTAGAATTTATTATTTTAGGACTTTCTGTGGTTATAAAGGATTTTTGGGTTTAGTATTTTTTGCCTATTTTCGAATTCGAAAAGGAGATACCTAATTTAATTTAATTTTCATTGCCCTTTTCCATTTATTTTTTTATTTTTTATTTTTTCTATTTTTGGTTTTAGCTATACCAATAACCAACAAAAATAAATCGAAATTAAGTTGGTTTTTGTTGTTCAAGATTATAGCCGTTCGTATGCGGGTAAAACCAAATGTCAACGACTTAAATTTTATTTTAATGAAAATCTTACGTTATGAAGATTAAATGTTATTCCAAAATAAATTGTTATCTGCAGTTAGGGACGTAATAGTGTCTACAATTATAAATTTGTGATTATGCAGTTCAATGAACATGGTTGGGTCAGCGAAGGTGATTAACTTGTTGTTTTGTATTTTTAAGATTCTATGTGCACGAAAAGTTTTAGTATAGTTCTATCAATATTAAAGCACATATAAAGATACTGGGAATTCTGGGAAAAAAGCAGGGGATTCTTAACAGAAAAATTAAGACAAATTAACTAAATTAATAAAAAAAAATTAAGAAGGAATCGTGATAAAAGAAATATTTTTAAGAGACAAAAACGTTGCTCTTCAAAGAACAATATCACTGAAGAAGGAAGAACATAGTTTGTCTACTTATATTTTTCCACAGGTTTAATGACACTGAGAAACTAGAGTAGAGGGATCAATTTAACGATAATTTGAATTTTGCCAATCTGTTGGTTTTTGTAATAAAACGGTTTATTCAATTGATTTGTAATATTAAATCAATTTTGTTAAAATCTAACTTAAATTAATTTTAAAGTTTTGTGTCAAATAAAGTGTAAATAAATTAGATTTTTGGCAATTACATGACGTATTGATCATAAAACGGTTAATTTAATTGATTTGGAATGTTTAATCGATGTTCATTGGCACACTGGAGTTGCTGATAAGAGACATCAGAATGCAGAATTCAGTGAAATTGTGTTTTTCATGTGCTAATAACGGTTAAACATTGACCACCGGGAAACCGGACCACTTCTATCATTACTAACTTACCTTTCCTTTCCATACACCACAAAAAAACTAATTATCGATCGCTTAGGTGTCAGTAACCGGATCGAGTCTGTCTTAACTAACATTCCTTCCACTCCTTCGGTTTTGTTATATGTAGCACTGGCGTTCAGTAGTGCCTGGCAATCCTGTAATTCCTAGTTCGCTCTTGGCCGTACATTCCAATCAAAATTAAGCAATTTGAATTTTGCTAATCTGTTGTATGATGAAGAAACCCAAAACCAAATGTTTGGTGATTAAAGTGGATATCTGAGTGTGTCGCCAGTTGGCAGAATTTGGGTATGAGTGTGCATTGGAGGAGGTATTGCAGAGAGGTGGAGTCATATCATATAGCCCTTTGGAGCCCAATGGAGTGTCGGGCATTTTTTTTAGGTTTTTGGCTGCTAGGGGTAATGGGCTTTATTTGAACAAATTTTTTGAGGAATTGGCCTCGGTCTCGGTGGATGAGTGGCATGGGTAGGTCTGGTTAAGGAGGTTTCAATTGTTTTGATTCCATTAAAAGCTGATGTCTTGATTGTTAGGGGCTTGGATGAGGAGATTTGGTGGGTCTCTTCGCAGAAGGATACGTTGGCTTTGTCGGCATTTATATGCGCTGATTGGTCTTTCGGTTTGGGTAGTGGCATTTTATCTCTCCAATTTTTTGGAGTATCATGCAATTTTGGAGTTATTTAGTATTTTAGCTTTGATTAGTTTGTCGGGAGCAGGGTATGTTCGTCAGGGTGGTTTGACGAAATGTTGTTGTTAGACGGTTAAATGGCTTTGTAACAGCTGGAGTAGTTTGTTGGGAGTGTTGTGACTTTTGGTTGTATAAGCATGATTGCTTTTCGTTGATGGGCCTGGATGAAGTTTTCGGAGTCCACTTCTTTGGAATTTTGAAACAAATGTTTCAACAGAAACACTTGTTTACTGTCAACAATCGCAGAATCGTGGAATTGGCGTGTGGAACGTAGAATTCACGAATTGGTGATGCGTATTAGTTTGTTTTTGATTGGTGTTCTTGATGTTCGGGATCTGCTGAAGTTCATCTACGTGTAGCTTGCATTCGGCGGAGGTGTTTCCTGGTGGTGAAATTTTTTGTTTTGGTACTAGTTTTTAAGTTGCTGTGCTCATTTAGCAGGTAAATCTGGTGCTAGTATATAGCCTGGTATAGCTGTATGTTATTATGGTATTGTTTTCGTGCTTTATGGGGTTCGTAGGAAAAAGCATCTCTTGTAGTTTGCCGCATGATCCCCGTCGGAGTTTGCACTTTTTAAAGGCCAAGACTTAATTGTTACTAACTAGTAGTTCCACACATCTAAAATAATAACGGGTATTAAAGGATATATCTCGGATCTTTGTGCACCTTTAATAGTTTGAGCTTCCACATTTCAAGAATTTCGAACGAATGGTAAAAACAAGATTTCTTTAAATATATAAAGAAGAATATCAAGGGGTAATCCATACCACTGTGATAATATTAGAGATAATCCATAAGACTAAGAAAAATGTATACAAGTTGTATAAAGAATGCGTGCAAACGGCCACAAAAAGAGGATAAGCTGTGATCTATTACCTACCATATCATGCAGTAAACCATTTCTGGTGTATCATTAAATGAATTAATGTTAAATGGTTCAACATTTGAACAGAATCTAATATCAATTTTAATGCGTTGGAGAAAACATAAATTCGCCTTTAAGATCGACACGTAAAAGATGTCCTGCCAGATCACAATCAATGAAGCGGATCAAAATTATTAACATTTAATTTGGAGAGAACCACTCAAAGAACGTAGATCAAAACGTTTCTATACGTCAGTAGCAAATGCTTAGCCACTAATGTCCTTTGTCAACTGACTTATGTTGAGAAATAAAGCACAGATCAGAGATCTGATCTGTGCGGTATGGATTTTTAAAATGCTTTCTCCGTTTGACCATTTGTTGGGACCGACGATCTGCATAGTATTGACTATGTAAATATTGTAGAAAACACAAATGAAAATAACGAACATCAGTTGGATGATATTCAAAAAATTACACTGAACAAAATGACGAACTGATTTTTGATCAGCCAGTCTGATAAACTTGTTTGTACGAATCTGATGGAATACAATATTGACACAGCTAAAATAAGGGCTCGACTTACCTCTCCTTATCTCCAGATGTTCGTTAACTAAATGAAGTAATTATTAAAGACAGATCCCTTTTACTATATATCAATAGAATTTGAAGACAGTTACAAGAAGTTTCTCGGAGTAGATTTAGAGCCACGGCTATTTGTTTATTTTGATGACGTTATCGTGATGGCACAAGATTTGTCGCACGATTAGTTTCAAAAACCATGATTTATTCTCGACGAGATTAAGAATCGTTGTTTTTTATATCACCGAAATCAGTTAAAAATTCAAGGAAGTTTAGGCCTTATATTGATGGTGCAAAATTTAAAGTGGCAACAGATTATGCTTCAAACTGTAAACTGTATAAAGTTTCTGATGCATTATCTCGTTCTATTGAAAACCTCATGAATGAAGTGTTAGATCATGATTTTATTTTCGTCTACATTAATGACATTTTAGTGGCAAGTACAACTGAAAAAGAACATAAATGTCTATTACAACAAGTATTACAACGACTGGCTGATTACGATGTCAAATTAAAGACATCCAAGTGTGTTTTCGACATTTCCCATTTTGAATGCCTCAGCCACCTGCACCATATATCAAAAGAAGGCATGAAATATTCGCCGGAGTACGTAGTAGCCATAGCATAGTTCCCTTAATCTACCTCAATAAAATATATTCAGAAATTCGTCGGAATGGTCAATTATTACAATCGCCGAAAGCGAATTCATGCAACCAATTCGCGAGCAATTGGCAACTTTGTCAAAAAGACTAAATACAGAAAAAATGTCTACTGGTCAGATGAAAGAAGCATTCATTATAGATAAAAGCACGGTTACTTATGCAACTTTATTGGATCATCCCATTGAAAATACACTTTTCAACATCTCATGTGACGCATCGAAGATTGCCGTAGTAGCAGTGCTTCAAAAATTTAATGATGGAACCATTAGCGTTCTTTTCAAAGAAACTTATAATAATTGAAGTCAAGTATTCGACCTTCAATAAAGAATTGCTGGCCATTTACTTAGCCATTTAGTAATTTAGATATTTCTATGCTGGCTTTTGGGGACCAACAACATGGTTACTTGGAAACTTTGTCTACGAGTTCAAGAACACCAACAACAATATCTGTGATATTCGATTGCCGAAACTAAACATACCACAGTATGGAGGAAATTATGCAGAATTTCCAGCTTTCCACTATTTATTTGAGTCATCTATGCATAATAAAGGTTATTTGGCAAATGTACAGAAGTTCCAATACCTTAAAGGATTGCTCAAAGGAGAAGCGGCGACATTAATTCGACATATAAATATCACAGGCGCTAATTACCAAGGGGCATGGGTTAAAATTATAGAAAGGTATGATAAAAAAAATGTAAAAAACGTGCGACCCTTGGCTAATCCATTGGATGCTCGAAAAATTAGACAAGGAGACAAAAGTTGCATGAGCGAAATTGGCATCAGAAAAGGAATTTCCTACATTTCACGAGTTTATGAAGTTTCTGGGAAAAGAATGCGATGAAATAGAAATGTTAGCCGGACTGTCCGCATTAAACTACAGTACACCAATGGTCCAAGGATCCAAAGGTGTATCAACCTATCGACGCACCCAAGCTAATGTAACTAAGTTTGAATTACCTCAGTGCAGTTATTGTAATCAACATCATTTGACTAGATGTGAAGAGTTTAAGTCATTGGCTACACATGTAAGGAGAAAGTTCGTTCAGAATAACAGAATTTGTTACAACTACATTTCATGGAACCATCGAGTTACATCTTTAAATAGTGCCACACTCCGCAATATACAATCTCAATATCACACTAGATGAAGACAGTATTGACGCTATTTTAAGGAAGTGTTTCGAAGCCGTAGGGTTAAAGCCTTTTAAAATGGTTGCAGCTTAAATATTTTCATGTACAAACATCCAATGAGACAATGGAACATTTATTTGAACGAATGTCATCATGGCAAAAAATCAGGCGAGTACTTGGTACTGTATGCGGTTTCTGAACAATTAAAAAGAAAAAATATCGGAAATTGAATGTTTGGTGCACTTACTGTCACTGAACTGCACTGCGCAGAACGAACATGTATCTTGTGGGCGCAACATGCACAATACGCAGAAGAGACAGAACAACTGACTAAAACCGGATTGTTGACTTCAAAAGGAAAACAATCAACCTTCACTCCATTCATAGATGGACGAGGAATTCTTCGAGTTGGTGGAAGATTGCAGAAAACAGAATGTGCCTATAATGTTAAAAATCTTATCATTTTGCCAAACTGCCACATTCTCAGTAAAATAATAGCCATCTATTACCATTTCAAATACCTTCATCCTGGGTACCGGTCGAAACTGGATATTTTACAATTGGATTTGACGAAACAGGCTAATTCAAAACTGGATATTTTAAAACGAGATAAGGTACAAAACGAGATATGGTGCAAAACTGGATATTTCAAAACAGGATATTTCGACATGTGATTTAAACTTAAAATGATTTTGTAGGAAAGTTCTGGAATATGGCCAATTAGGAAGGAACTCGGCGAGTTCTTAACCGATTATGATGATATGATGAAATTCGATTTCATCATAATCGGTTAAGTACTCTCATCCAATTTTGAAATATCCAGTTTTGTACCATATCTCGTTTTGTACCTTATCTCGTTTTAAAATATTCAGTTTTGAATTATCCTGTTTCGTCAAATCCAGTTGTAAAATATCCAGTTTCGACCCGCACCCCAATAGTATATGCATGTAAAATCATTTAAATAGGTTTAACTACTAAGTAAGAGATGGCGCTTCTGCTACATTTTCTTGCCGATGTAGTAGAAGAATTTATATATAGAGGAAATTTAAAAATAAAAGCCTGTTCAGCTGGTGTTGAATTTAAAGAACCAAAGATCATTACAAAGATTATTTAATTATCTATATTGCGTTTGTGAATTGATGATTACACTTGGGTGGATAGAAGAAGGTCCTTGCAAATACAAAACATTTGTAGAAAATAGGATAGCTTAAATTCAGGGATCATGAAACCTATAACCACTTACATTACGCAATCTCTATAGTTACAACTCAGTATATGTACACTCATGTGGGCCCGATAATTACGGATTAATAAATATTCAATAGAAAGACCTAGTTGGTAAACAAGCATAAATTATCTTCTGAAACTTCAACCAACAAAGCAGCCAATGAAAAATTAAAAACAACCGTCTTCTCTTTCAGAATTGGAACAAATTGAGAACTAAGCACATAACGAAACTAAATCGGCTCATTTAAGTTTTTCTAATAAAACAAGCTATGTCAGAAAACAAGCTATGCTAATCGTAATCAACTCTATCTAGGGGTGACACTAGATGTCAAACTTAAATGGAAAGAACACACCAAAGAAAAAAAGAACGGATTGAACATCAAATACAGGAAAATGTATTAGCTCATAGGTATATAGAGACGCTGAACTATCTATACCCAATAAATTGTTCCCATACCAGCAAATTCTGATACATGTGTGGACATGTGTGGGCTGTACTACGAAAAAGAACGTTAAGATAATACACCCCGAATTTCCCGTAACATAAGAAATACCCCTTAGTAAATTCGAAATGAAAATCGCCACCGAGACTCAAAGATGAAATACATTATTCACGCCTTTAACAACATGAGAATACCGAGATACGTCGTATGCTGGAATGGATCTAGAGATTGTAAACCAAAATAATACTATATTATAGCAAATATTTGTTTAAATAAATCATAATATTTATCTTTAGGACTAGCCATTGGGTTTTATCCTAACAAATGTGAATTAAGATAGAAAAAATGATATAAAAATTTTTTTTTTAAAAAAATTAAGTAATTTAGAAATCTGGAAATTTTGAAAGTGGATTGAGTGGACTAGGCAATTAGTCAATACAATCGTCTTCGTTTGGTCCAACGTCTCCAATGCAACCTTACTTTAATTAACAATAGCAAATGTTTATTTATAAAACTTAATTTTATTTATTTATTTATGAGAAAAATTTAATTTTTTCTTATTTTATTCATCTTGATAAAGAATTTCCGTATCGATTAGAAAATGGCATATAAATATAAGAATAAGAAAATTTATTTATTTAAAATTCCCAAAGATAATAATTCTTATCATTTATTTATTTATGAAACTATCTTATTGGAATTGAAAATCTAATAAATAATATCGTAAGGATCTACTATTAACACATCAATATACAATACGTAAAGTTTCAAAAAAATAAATAAAGGGTGACCTAACAAAAACTAAAAAAAAAAATTAAATATCATTACGAGAGGTTAAAGGAATTTTTACATCAGTACAGTTTAGATTCCAGTTTGGCTAAATATTGAAGCACCCTGTCGTCAGAAGTTGTTATAATAAAAATAAATTTCATTATATGCTTGTATCATAATATGAAAATAATAAATAGGAAAATGAAAAATTGGAAATTTAAAATTTTATGTTTGTATATATAAATCGTTCAAGTCACGTAAAGCAGCTTCTTAGTTTCGGTAGTAAAAATTCAAGAAAGATTTTTGTGAATTTTTATTTTTTTATTTTTTTATTATGCAAATCGAGTGGGTAATTCGAAATTTGAATTAAAATTGTAAAAATCATATTGCAAATCTTTATTTAGTAATACCCTTCTCAGCAAAAAATATATAATTTCAATGTACTTCTCTCGGTACCTTTCTTGTTTTGAATACAAATTAAGCTGCAGAACTTTGATTAATGATTTTGCCAAGACGAGTATATGTACAAAATTTGCATAGTTTATTTCTGCCGTTGTAACTAAAAGCAATATATTTCTGTTTACAATTTTTTTTTTTTAATTTTTTAACATTTTAGTTTACATAAATTTTGGCAACTCACATTTGCCACATTTTTTTCACATGAAAAACTATTTACCGATTTATCTAAATATACGTATAGGTTTCGAGTGTTAACACCTGCACCGATGTGTATCTATTTTGGCATATTTAATTTGAGTCGAATAGATATAAGTCAGTTCGGTTGTTGAACTATGTACTTGTTCCAATGGGAAAATGTTTTTTGGGTAAACTGTCTGTATAAAATAAAATTTTAACTTTTGTGTATTTACCCAAAAGTCTATACTACGTATATGTGCGTAATAGCAAATGTAATAGTATTGGTGGTGATTGCATTCTAAATAAAATGTTAACGGTGATTAAGAAGAAGGACAGATGAAGTCAGTTGATCTCAGGATGGTAAATCGATTGGTTGTACTTTACCAAATACTAAACAATATAAAAAGTTATAAGTATTTAACTTATTGCTGGTGAAGTAAAACCAAAACCTTCTCTAATAAAATCTGAATTCATCCAAGTATTTGTGAGGTATAAAAATTGTAGAAACTGTCATAGCAACGAAATTGTTTACATTTGTTTTATATGTTTTTGAATGTTACTAACACAAAACCAAATAGAGAATTTTATATGATAAACAGCGTGTGCTACTATTAACAGCGTGTGCTACTCAGAGAGTTTAGCTTTTACTATAGACAGTTTTAGGTAAAACGGCAAGTTAATACTAATATCGATTTTCATTGGTTTCTGTCAAAAAAATCGAATTTTTATCTCCAATAAAAATTGTAGTCAGATTGATCTTCTTTTGTCATTGTAGTGGTGAATTTTGTTTTGACTTTTTCTTGCTGTGTTGATGTGTATTAAAACTAAATTGACATTTTTTATAGTAGATGCCATGCCATTTGCTATATTGTAAAACTAAAACTAAAAACTATATTGTAACACAGCAAAACTTTCAGAATACAACATTAAGAATAAAACTTTAATAATACAAATGGCACGGCACCTACTATAAAAAATGTCAACTTACTTTTAATACACAACAAAATACAAATAGCACGGCACCTATTTATAAAATAAATCGAAAAAACAAATGGCTCGGTTTCTATCATAAAACATAAAATAACTAAATACAATCGACCACAACAAGACAAAATTTACGAATGACATCAAATCGAGAATTGTTATTTTTTACATTTATTATTGTTTACATTTCTTTTTATGTTGGTGTTGAAAAAATCTTGCTAAAAATCGAGATTTCATAAAATTGATCGAGATAAAAAAAGTTCAATTGTTTTTCTCCTATGAAACTGCATATCTGTCAAATATCAAATCGAGATCAATTTAGATCAATTTTTTTCGCCAATAAAAATCGCCTTAAATTAAAAAAAAATGAAATTTGGTAATAGAAAAAAATAACAAAAAGAAGATATCAAAGTATCAAACAATTAGTATCTCCATTAGGTATGGCCAAAGTATCTCCATTAGGTATGGCGCTTATATGTTCCGTTCATTCGTTCGTTCAATTACTCGTTCGTTCTGTAAAATTATTTTATGGTTGGTGAAAAAATCGCCGAACGAATCAAATCAGTTGACATTTGTTTTAAATTGTATTTATGTTGTCTCGTTTATTTTATATTGCTTTGTCTCTTTTACTCCATGTACGTTCGGTCAAAAAGATGGAGTGAAAAAAATATTGAATTAAAATATGTTATTTTTGGTTTTTAAAAAAAAAACAGAACGAACGAACTAACAAACGAACGAACGAATAAACACAACTATAAAAGCGTGTTTACTTGAAACTTTTTTAAATCAAGTTTTCATTGGGTTCGGTCATTTGACAAACACGAAAAATTATTTTGTTTTTTTTTTAAATTTTTTTCAATTTTATTAATTTTATTAAAATAAAATAATTTAAGTGGTTTTATGAAATTTTAATATTTTAAAAACGGTTATTATTTTTTTGTTTGAACATTTTAAAATTGTAATTTGTGTTGCGTGACAGTAAAAATTAAAAAGTAGCCAGATACAGCTTACATCAAAAGTCGCCGTACGCTTTGCGTGTGGCATCTGTGTTTCTGTGTTCCTCAGAACTGAACGAAATCGATTTAAAAAACGGAAAATGTTCTTCGATGAAAATAAAAACGAAGAAAAATATGTAATAAAAAAAGACAAGAAGATGAAGGAAAAAGGATTATTGCATTTTTTTATTTAGATGGGACTCTCAATGATTTAGATACTGAGATTTACAAGCAAAGAGGTTGGCTTATTAAGATGAATAAAACCAAAAAACTGGAAGAACATAAATTCCTAAATACCTAGGGTTTTGTAGATTGGAGTTACGTAAAAATAGTAATAATTGCAATAATAATAAAAATGTAAATGATAACAACCAGAATAAAATTAAACTAAATAAAATAAACCATAACAATAACAACAACATAAACCTAATTTAAGAAACGAATGAAACACATAATGAAACGAAATCAACTATATCAGAACCAACAAATACATAAATACCAACAACACCAATAACAAAAGTGCAATCACCAGGATGTTGCACAGAAAAAGCAATAAAAGCGATTCCAAAAACTACAACAGAAAGAAGATCAGCAGAAAGTTACAACTTCCTAAATCCATCTGAGCTTCAAATAGCTATCCAATTGGGCTATGGAGCAGGGTTGGGCGTTTTACATGTAAAAAACGTTTTCTCCATTTTACATGTAAATAACGTAAATTACAAAAAAAAATGTGTATTTTACAAAAATATGTAAATTATATTTAAAAAACGAGAATCCGTCCAGAAATAATTTAAAATATTGAATAAATGATACAAACATTGGTTTATAAGAATAACTTGCATTAGAAAATCCAATTAAACATTTTATTTAAATGGTTAATCATAATTATTTTCAACTTTTAGTGATCTACATTGAGACTATAAAAATCACCTATCCTTCTACAATGCCATCTGTTTACGTCTTATATTCGACAAAATAAACAACTAGTGACATAGTGCCATCTAGCTACATTTGAATAAACTTACATTTGAATAAAATATTTTTAAGAGTGCATATTTCTTTCGATATGTAGCGGAAAACTAATTGCAATTTGACGTTTAATCATAAATAAAATAATTCTTTGCAGTAAAATGAATGAAGTGAATCTATACTCGTTTGACTGGTTTTTAAATTTAAATCTTTATTAATTTCAAACAGGACAAAATCAACCAAATTATCACTACCCGTCTCATCCTCATCAAATAAATGTATGCCTGAAATTACTAGCCCTATTCTATCCATTCGATAAAATGCCTATGGATTATGCCTTTGATGTCCAGTGTAGTAAAGAGGTAGCGAATATGATTATCGAATTTAAGCGTGGAACTGTAGTGAATTTTATTAATTCAATTTAATTTTTCTAACTCTAATTACAATTAATAATTTTTCATAACCTAAGTTTGCAGCAATACCATTATACTAACCTTACCATAGAATTAATACTAGATAAATTGATTAATACATTAATAATTAAATTTGGGAAAAATATTCTTTTTGAAACCCAGCAGTTACCATTCAAGGAATTCCATATGCTAACTCCTCACGAAAAACGAAGCGTTCATCAAATTACATTTATTGATAGCAGGTGTCAAGGTTTCATTGTCAAAATATTTCTTATCATAGGAAAGTTGCACTTTATTTTATCACAATAAATAAACACAAATACACTACACTGTAGTATATAGTCAATTTTTCTTTAATTAAGAGATTTGGTAACAGATGGCGATAATTGTAATGAAAAAGTTGATTTATATTTTACAGTATGTATAAAATTATCGTTTACATTTTACATACATTTTACATGTAAAAAACCCAGTAAATTACATTGTGTAATTTACACGCCCAACTGTGCTATGGAGTAAATAGAAGTAATGACTGAACGAATGGTAAGATCTAATAAATATTTGAGAGTTAGCCAAAAACTGCATGGATGTGATACTTGTAAGTGAGACGGAGCGAGAAAACAAGACGTTTATGACTAAAGGCTACAATGGCCGATGGCTTCGGCGGTATTGAAATTCTAGGGCAAGAGTGTCTGGTGTTAACACTGGTTGTGATTGCCCGCTTTGAATATTTTGATGCAAATGTGTAAATGACAAATAAAAAGCCCTAAGAGACTATATAAACCGTTTGATTGGGTAAGTATTATGTATCGAATTCGATTTTCGATTAGTTATGTTTTCGATCAGTTGAGGATTACCCATCAACTGTGTAATACACATACGACCTCTATGAAAGAGAGTCAAATGTACGGTATTTGAGTAAGATGGACGCACACGAAATCCATCTGTGTCAATAACAAAGAAATCTAAATGTATCAACCAGTTTTTACATAATCGACTAACAAGAGTTTAATATCCATCCATAAAAAGATATAACAGTAAGTGATAAAAGTAGAGTACTGATCGATCTAGTCTCTTGAAATGATGAACCGATGGGAATTTGGCAGGTGACCATAATATGATCGATGCATATATAGGTGGGGTAAATGTTGTTAATTGAGCAAAGATTATCATGACTGGTAAGGAATGGGTCAGATGAACAAATGAATGAAAAATAATTTGGGTGACTTTAATGAATGTATGAAATCTGATAATGTCACACAAAATTCGAATGACATGATAGTATGCTGAATTTGAATGGGATGAATTCTTGCGGGGTTCCTCAAAGTCTATACGACTCTAGGAACTAATCGAGAGACTTATAAAAGATTGCAAATTTGTTAAACAATTCAAAAAGGTAGATTGAGTGTTCAGATAACGGAAAAGTGAAAGAAAACCAAGTGGTACCCATACCCAAAAGAGATCGGGAAATCTGGCAACAAATTACAAGGGAACATTCACGTTGAATGTATTTATAAAATTGGTAAATGGTATGATGAAAGAAAGCATTGAAAAATTCGTGAATGCTATTAATTTATTTCCACTTTTGGATTCCATCGCAAACACTCTGCCAACGAATGTATGGAAAAGTTTGTGTGAGGAGTGCGAAAGGTAAATAAGGAAATTACGGCGGTATTTTATGAGTTTACGTATATTAATTATGAGTAGAAGTGATTACAGGTTGTAGGGATTGGTGAGCATTGGACTTCCGCAAGTAAAATTTCATCTAAACTCATTTCAATATGTATACGAGCTTGATTCGTGGATTAAACTCAGAACAGCAATTCATTTTGCCGTTTGCTGATGACTGTCATAATGGGTAAAGGTCCAAACATAGAAACGGCATATGATCTAGTTAACTTTGACTAGGTATTTGTAAAACTGGATCGATCAACGTTTAAATTTCAAAGTGCATAGGAAGAAATTAACCGAAAATTGTAAAAGCACACTGAATGTTATCAAAAGGGTGACTAACCCGAAACGGGGAGCTCGTTTGCTTGTAACCCCACTTTATGCTCTGAAATGGGTGATTTACCTCTCAATTATAAAAGAGAGTTGATCACCATACATGAAACTGCGTGTGAATGATTACGAAATGATAACCAGATTGCAGGCAGGACCAATTCTTTAGAAACAACCTAAAGAACCAGTGATTTTGGGGAATACAACAATATTCAAAAAGTGGTTCCAAATGCAAATTTGGTAGTATTCTTGAATTTTGGCAGCACGACGAAAGCTTTTATAAATGAACTATAAGTTAAGAAAGAATTTTCAAAGATACAAATAAAATATTTTACATATTTGCAAGTTTACACAGATGCTAATGTGAGTGATTAGCGAGTGGGTGTGGGAATTTGCATTCCAGCACTAAGAAAAAATATTATGTGTAAAAGATAGCAGCTGTATAATGAATGCTGAGTTGATTGGGAATGGGATTATGGAAGCAGTTATGTTGGAAACGAATAAAGGGAAAAGGAGAAGTCTTTCAATCTCCACTTCGCTGAGCGGTTTAACTAATGGATAGCAGGTGAGAGATACTCATGGTAATGTATATATGAATAATTTGAGTACCTTCGATCTAGTGGGAGTGAAGTGGTTCGACAATGGATATTTTCACACCTACAGTTTCAAGGGTAATGAAAGAGCTGAAATCATTATAAAAAGGAGTTGCCTGATTGAGAATAGGAATGAATATGGTTTAAGGATGCTAGAAATGTACTTCGTGTGTTCCAGGCAAATCTATAGAGAAAATGGAAGAGTGTTTTTGTTGAAAAATGTCAAATAAAAGGCAAGAAGTACTTATTTGGTGTAGTATCCCGTACCTTTCTAAAAGGAAATCAAAGGAAGCACTACAATAATTCGAATATTGGAGAGAGTGAGACTAAATCATGCAAATTGGAATAAATTTTTTTGATTTTACATAGTGCCAGTATAATTTTAGTAGAGCAGATTTCTATGTACTTATGAATGTAATCAGCTTGATTGAAATTTTACAAATGGATGTAAGTGATTATACAATTATTTACAAGATTATTAGAATACAGTATGAAAGTGGATCGAGTAATTGAAATTAATAAAAAAAAAGTTCTAATTTTTGAACAATATTAAAAATTTTAGAAATCGGCCTAAATGGCTCCTAATGACTGGGGCTAGTACCAATTACATAAACAAGACCGTCAAAATATTACTCAACAACCAAAAAGAATTACTTAATGTTTATCGAAAAATCGAAATCCAGTATAAACTAAAGATGAAAGTTGCAACCAAAGTCCTACACATAGAAATATAAGTCCTGCACGCAGAACCTAAATCTAAGTTCACGTTCACGGAAATTATGTAGAATCACAGTAAGGTCATACATCCAAGGTATGTCCTAACAAGTCTGACTTCAATAACTTAAGCTCAATCAAAGCAGTCAGCACCCCTTAAGATGCATTGTGAATATTAAAGGCCAGCCAATATCAATAGAAGTGGATACCGGTCGCTTGTGCTTCGTCATCAGTATAAAGAATATTTTAGTCTTTTAAAATTGGTTAATTGGTTAACTTCCGCAGTAGCCGGCCAAAGTACTCCAATTCTGGGGAAAATTGACGTTCAGCTGTGAGTTACAAATTTAATGTTGATGTTGGAACAACTTGTTATCTAGTCAATGGGGAAATTTTGATGTACTTTTACATGGCTAGAAGTAATTTTACAGCGTTGGAGAGCGGCTTTATCAAAGAAGTTACTGGTAAATTTTAAAAGAGAATTAGACCACTTTACAATTTTTTTTTAAATACGTGGCAATGCTTGATTTAAAAATTTAAAATATTGTATGTGTAATATGTAATCCACATTTAGGCTAGTACAGTAAACTTTTTTGTATATCCTACTGTCTGCAGCAAAAAATCGAAAAACAAAGAGAAAAATACAGAGGTGGTAAAATTCATCAAATAGCCTCCTTTTAATCCCACAGCATTTCAACAATTTAAGGATTTTCATGGAATAAAGCTATGGAAGTCTCTACCATATCATCCACAATCCAATGTTATGCCAGAACAAAATATCCAAACAGGAAAATCTGCATATGTGTGTAGTGTTTCACAGCAAAATAACCAATTTATTTGGCACCTACCATATAGTGGTAATATTAATAATAAGAAATTGCTGTTACAGGAAATTGCAACCCCGTACCGAATCAACAAACGAGCTCTATCGGTTTCGGTCCCGAGGTTATTATTTGTATTATTCTAGATAACCAGAAGACAAGTCGTTCTTCACCCCTTGGAGCTTTAATCGCAGGCTGCGGCCATGCGCATTCCAAATGACGGCACTCCTCTCTGAGATCATTGCATCATCAAAACTGAAATATCGAAAGCCCATCACTCCTTCAAATGTGTCGTCAACACCACTAAAATCAATTGTACCTTGGTCTCTAAAACTAGTGATAATACTACTTAGTGCAAAACCTTTGTTATGAAGAATTTTTGTCAAATTTTTCAAACTTCCATTAACGTCTCATATAGCTTTAAAGTTTTTTAGCTTTATGACTGCCTTGAAAATACCGCGTAAATTGATTCATTAGAATTTTAGACAAGCTCTTAAAAGCAGTTTTGAAGATTACTTGAAATATTTAAAATATCAGACATCTCATACCTTTATACATGAGTTTCACCATCTACTTTTTTTACATTATGAAGTACACAACCGCTAACAATGCTATTGTTTTAAGACTATTCGTCAAGAACAGCATTACGTCAGTACCAGAATAAAACGAGATAATTGAGAATTTAACTGGATTCTTTAAGTAATGAAAGCATATTTAAACTACCCAACTCAGCGAGCAATTAAAAATTATAATATCATCTAATGAATATGTTATGATTCTAAATTAATGACAAGAGTATATAGTCTGTACATAAATAGTAAAAAAAAATAATAATTTCTATCATCATCAAATTGAAACGATGATACACTTTAATTAAATAATTAGATAATTTAAAAATTCAAACCTTTGATGTATCAAATACGAGTTGAATATATGGATGGTAAAATAAATGTATAACCCTTCATAGAAGCGCAATTCAAATGGAACGTATAATTCATTAATCAATTGAAACTAACTCATAACTCATAAAACAAACAAAATGAAAAATTCTCTGAAGTATTTTATGTGCTTGATTCAGGATGAGGTTATAACTTGGTATAGTGGTATGATGATGAAACAACATTTTTTCAGCCCACAGCTTTTTGCACAAAAATCATAAAAAAAAATAAATATTGTGTTCGGATCTCAAAAGAAAATAATGTTCTCGAAAAAAAACTAAGTACAGGATACACAACAACAACAACAATACAACAAAGTAATTCTAAAGTAATTTTCTCATTTTTTTTGTAGATTTTGCTTGAATTACCGAAAGGATATCCTGCATAACATAAAACAACATAATAAATGCTTAATCTTTTGTTCGTTTAAATAAAAATAAAAAATTTAAATCAAAAATTGGTGGTACTTACTCGACAGCTTAAATAATCTTCTAACCGTTGTTTCGGTTCAACGCCACGTTTCGAACGTATCAATAAGTAAATTGTTTCAATGTCGTTACAATCGCGTAACAATTTCTCGACCATCACCTTTCCCATAAAACCAGTAGCACCGGTTATAAAAAGCCGTTGTCCCGCATACCATTCCGATAAACTCGGTAGTACAGTTGGTTTGGCAACACTCATATTAACAGTTTTTTTGGTTGTTTATCTCAACACTTTTATTTTTTGTTTTCAATCAATCTGGAAATAAATAAAAAAAATTTTGAAATATTAAATGAGGCAACACTATAATTTAATTTATGATATTTTGAAAAATTCGAACACCGAGTAATTGGCGCGCAGTGGTTAAAGCTGCGGTGTTTGGGTCGAGATGTACTGGTTCCTGATCGCAACGGGGAAGGGTTGTAAAAGGAACGCCAACAAACTAAATACGTTAACCAAAAAAATGCGACTACATTGAGTTAATTCTGCCTTATTCAAATTATTGCTTCTAGCCGGGCAGCACAAATCTTCTCATGTTTAACATAGGGACTTGTGGGCTCGAAATTTGTACGACTACTATCAGTTACAATAGATATCAATTTTCATTTCGAAATATACTGTTTAACATCGTGAAAACTCGTTTATATTCGCGACTTATTTGACAATTTTAATCAAAATCTGTCAAAATTATTCAGTTGTTTTGTAGCTGTCGATGAGAAATTGAAAAGCTTGCTTGAAAATTTCAATTTTTTGATTAGTAAAGCTATACAAATTATGCGATTATCGTTTATAATTATTTAACAAAGTCCAACTAACTTAACTGGGTGGTCATTTTGTGGTGCTATAATATCACACTTTTATATCACATTTGTAGAATTTTTTGGTGATAAAATGTAAATTAAAAAAGTCTACAAACTCAACCCTGCACAAAGAATTTTGTGGAGAACGTGATGAATAAAAAGTGATATGTTGACGTTTCTACATAGCCTCAAAATTAATTATATGAAACTTTTTTGTGAAGTTGAAATTTAATTTTTTGTGTTTGTTATTTTTTTTTCGTTATTTTGAATATTTTATTTAATAATAAAATAAAATATTCAAAATAAGGAAAGAAATAACATACAAAAATTATTGTATATGACTAGATGAGATAGCACTTCAAATAAAACCTTCATATGATTAGTTTTGAGGTTATGTAGAAACGTCAACATATCACTTTTTATTCATTTGTATAAAATTGACAAAACTTGCGACATTTGTAATTCGTCTTGTTTCAATTAAAATATTCAAATAAAATATTAATATATATATATATATATATATATATATATATATATATATATATATATATATATATATATATATATATATATATATATATATATATATATATATATATATATATAAATTTGTAAATATTTTAATTCTGTTTGAAACAAGACGAATTACAATAATGTCGCGTGTGTAATACACAATTGTTTTGGATAGACGCGAATATTGACAATTATTTCAACCAAAAACAAGACAAATTTATGTTGTATTATATTTATGTAATAGTTAAGATAACGCTTATCTAAATAAATGTGATAGTTTAGTTATTTCTAAGCTATAATATAAGTACGCAGCAGTATATTTATATTCAAAATTCGTGTGTGGTGTGAATATTCATATATCCATGAAAACGTCAAAAGTTGACAACAAAATCAGTGTTTTATACTAATATAACACAGCAAATACTGTTGACAACACAATCGGTTTTTTCATTTTTTGTACAAGTAAGACAGCAAATATTATTGTCTTTTTCATTCAAATCAATAAGCGACGTGCAATAATTCATCCATAAAGCGCACGGATTAAGTACAGACTATTTCATTTTATCACAGTTTTTATCACCAAATGTGATATATCATCTCAAAATGACCACCCTAGATATTGCAGACTAATTATGCGGAACAATGAAGCACAGATCAGTTATAGATTACCAATGGTAGTAAGTTATAGTATATTGAACTTGGCTGGCATAAAACGCCATATCGAGGTCTTTGTGAATGTGTTTAAAAAAAACATGCTAAAACGAAAATTTTGAAAGCTAAAGTTAAATATTATTTTTTATTCACCACAAATAATAAATAAAAAGTTTAAGGAGGCAGAAGAGACCGTTTATTAATTTTGACAAGTGATTTTAAAAATATTAACCTCATTTTTGACTAAATCACTGAGGTTTGTTGTAAAATAATAAATTTAAAATCATAGTTGGCGTATATAATTTATTTTTTACATTTACAGCTGTCATAATTTTAACTATTTCGCAAAGCAAATTTGAATTTAGAGTCTTTGTGAATGTGTTAAAAACATATTAAAATGAAAATTTTGAAAGCTAAAGTTAAATTTATTTTTATTCACCACACAAAACGCAAACAACTTATATTACTATAAGAGTAATCGCGTCGAATTCATGTGCCAACATGATATAGTTCGTAGAAAAATCATAGATGGCACTAGTAGTAGTTGAACGAAATGTTTACATTTTTTTATCTACAGTTTTTTATATTCAACAAATTACTAACGAAACAAAAATTTAAAATCAAATCTAAAAAAAATTTAAATTCTATAATCGGGATTGGAAATTATTGAAGTAAATTGGCTTATATTCATATAATAATAAATAAATAAAAAAAAGCTATAATGTTATGAAATTTTGTGAAAAAAAAATAAGAAAAATTGTTCGACGCGCCATCTATTGTTCTCGTTAAAAACGTTTGCTATGCAATCTAGGATTTTTCTACGAAAGAAAATTTAACGAAATCATGCTGTCGTTCGCATTTACTATGGAAATGTTCATGATTTCCCTTTTAGTAATATAAGTTATTTGAAAAAACGTATAAAAAATTTAACGAGGTAGAGGCCGTCTATAAATTTTGACAACTGAATATAAAAAATCATAACCTCATTAATAATAAAAATAAGAAATTTAAAATCATAGTTGGCGTATATTGTTAGGTATGCGATTCGTTTTTTGTTTATATCTATACGATTTATAGCTGTCAAAATTTTAACAGCAAATTTAAATTTATTGTTAAAAATATTTCCCCTCGATTATTTCTTTTCACCAATTTTGACTGTAAAAAAAACTTATGACTTTTGTTTAATAATTACATATAGAGGGCTATTCTGATTTCTAATCGTTTATGTTATGTTGTTATTTTTGGTTTTTAATATAATTTCAAATAGAAACCGGCGAAAATAAATTAACATGAATTTTATCTAGCTAGAATTGGGTCCCATTATGTATTACAGTTAAAATATTTTTTTACGCTGAATTTCCCAAAAGTTTGTAAATATCGCTAGCGAGGGAGGCTTAAAAAAGTATATAAAACCTTGAATCATTTGTCACTTTAGGTGTGACTTTAGGAGATCTTTTCTGCAGCCGAAGTTCACCCACTCTTTCGCAATTATTTTAGCGTCCTATTTTACGTTTGCGTTTTTTTGAATATCCATCTGCGCAATGTATTTCTCCATGCCAGCCTGATTGACATGGACAATGGTTCGAACCATGGATTATGCACTACAACAGGGGTCATATTTGATTTCATCGTCATCACCAATAGTAATCAGATGATGAAAACTCCCTTTTGCAACCCTCCCACGTTGGAATTCAAACCCAGTACTGCCCGTCCCAAACACCGCAGCTTTAACCACTGCGCCAATTACTCGGTAAGATAAATAGTGAAGTATTGTTTAAAGAAGTGTATCAGACGGATTAAATGCGAAAAATGCTAATAAAAACTGTATCCGAACGAGCAGATCCAAAAATATAATAGTTCATTACTCATTATGACAATAATAAAGTAAAGTACAATTTGGTAAGAAAAGTGTCGTCCCGAATATAACTTCCACTAAATTTCAGATCTGCTCTCTAGCAAGGTTAGAGCTAGATTTGTTTATAAGTTATAAACGTTATAAAGGGATGGGAGTCTCGGTTTAGATGTTGAACGGTCAGCACCACAAAGAGAAAAAAAGTAAATCAGTTATAGTGTATAAGTCCTATTAACCAAAACTTCCTATAGTATCAAAACCCTCTTTACTACAAGCCATATTCATTGCCATATTCATAAAATAAAAGAGAGTAAAAATTGTCAAAAAACAATTTAAAAGGCAAAATTGATGTTATCTCTTTCCTATACAAAACACAAATAACAAAAAAAGAAACGAAAAAATTCTTATTTATCCATACACATTAAATAGTGTGCGTAACTTAGAGATAAAAATGTTAAATAGTGGTAGTAGAAATGAGAAAATTATACATTTTTTGGTATGGATTTTCATAGCACCAATACACTCAATTGTGTATATAGGTTTTGTTGATCTGTGTCAACAAAAGTTACAAGATGTCTTGTAATAAAGAGGGTTTTGTGGACAAATGTCTTGTACCTTTCGTTGACACAGACAAACAAAACCGATATGAAAAATTGAAGAATTGGTGCATCAAAATCCATTCAAAAGAAATATTTATTTTTTTCATTTTTACTGTTTTTCACTACCACTATTAAATTTTCATATATCAAAATAACGCATACTATTTAAGATTTATAAATAGTTGAGCAAGTATCTCTCGTTTCGTCTTTTTTTTTTTTTTTTTGTTATTAAAATATCAAATGTCAAATTGTATTTTGTATTCTGTACATAGTAAATTGTAAACAGAAATTTTTTGTTAATAACAATATTAAATTAATTAATTTTATTAAATAGTATTATTTATATGGAAAATAATATTTATATGTGCAGGTGTAACTTATATACTGTGTGATATGTGCCGTGCAATAAAGCAATAAGTAAGTACAGGATAAACATAATAATAAAAAAGTTGAGGTTATGTAATTAAAAAATATCTTTGGATTATCATAAAATAAATTTTGTTTAGTGAATTAAATTGATTTATTAATACTAAAATGAGTTAAATGAAATAATTTAATGTTAAATCTTAATAAATCTTTACAGATTAATCATCGATTGACTAATCCAGTTGGATGAAAAGTTTTATGCACGTACCCGGCGTAGTTGCCTCAACGATTTGAGAGGACCAATTGATAAATTATTTAACAACTCGTTACAATGACATAAACAACTTATTGATACTGCTGACGAAAAGTTGGTGACATCGAGGAATGTAAAAGTGAATAAGAATGTATTTTGTATTTGTATTTTGTATAGGAATAAAGATAACCTCAATTTTGTGTTTTGACAATTTTTACTATCTTTTGTTTTGTAGTATGCGAATGCTTATGTTACTTTACACTATATTTTTAACCATATATCGACACGTTTTTTTACTCACAATAAATTCTAATGTTCATTAAACTAGATAGCATTAGTATGCGAAGAATACGGTTTGTAGTAAAGAGGGTTTTGGCTATCATATACCGACACTTACAATTCGAACGCAGTGTTAAAATACCATACATTAGTATGCAATGAATACCATACATTAGTATGCAATGTATAATAGAGAGGGTTTTGATCTACATACTCTTTTGAGCGTTTTGCTATTAACACAACAAATACCGGTGTAATATACTTGGTGATTAAATTATAAAGTGAAGTGGTAAATATTCCAGTACCCCGATTTAGTTCGTTTTTTCATTCATTCTAACGCAAGAGAATTAAAAATTTCGTATTCGTATACATTATAAAATATACACATTTATTATTGTGTGGTTCAAATTTATTTTAATGTATCAGTTTAATTCTCATGTAAATTACGCCTAAATGTTTAATAAATAAACCTAAATGTTGATGCGGTTGAAATCGGTTTTCACATGAATATGTTTCCCAACCTCGCGATGATACGATAGATTATATATATAAAATAAAAAATTGTTTTGTGTTCTCTAAACATTCTCTATACAAATACAACTTTAGATGTGCACGAAATTTACAAAAATGACGTATCGAAAAACAAGTAGTAACAAAAAAAGTAAACACATGTGCATATATGTAAACACTGCGCTGGTACAATCATACAAGCACCAATATTAATACAATCCGGTTAAACTATACCTACACATGAGAATTAGAAAAAAAACGGTCAAAATTGGAGTAATGTTTGAATCAATCATTCGAAATGTTAGCGGCATAAACATTGCCCTTCGAAATAATCATAGAAATGTTACACAAATACAACAAACTAAAATTCCACCTATAATTACCAAAATTGGTTATAAGCATATGGTAGAGATGATGCGAAAATTAAAAATTTTAAAATATGGAAACGCATTAAAATTGGCGTAAAAGTGATCTTATTTAATGAATCGGATTTTGATAAAACCATAAGTGAAATAAAAAGTGTTGATCAAGAGTGTTATTATTTCACAACGAAAGAAAATTAGACCATTAAATTCGTTTTATATGGGTTACCAGATATGGAGCCACCACTATTTGGCGCAAATCTACCAAAAGAGGAAGGTTTTAAACCGCTAAAAGTGTACAAAATAGAATAGTAGAAATGAAAAACGTTATGAAAACCATGCAGTATACTATGTGTTCTATAAAAAGGGCTCGGTAGAACTAAGTCAACTAAAAAATATAAGATACGTTGCACATGTAGCATACAATTGGGATATAAATAAAAACAGACCCAATAGGCTAACACAGTGTTTTAAATGCTTCATGTTTGGTCATGGTGCAATAAATTGCTTTATAAAACCAAAATGTAGGTATGGCACTATGGTACACAACGAGTCAGAAATATGTCGTCTCAATGAAGATGTCACTTCACATATATGTGCTAACTATAAAGGCAACCATACAGCTAACTCCGTAATATGTCCGGATAGAAGCAAGAATTTAGAAATGAAGAAGCATCTGTCAATCAAACAGCACTTGCAAAGTAAATCGACGCCACAATATCATAACAATGGATTTCAATGGAGCTCAAACGATTTTCCAGACCCAGCAAATCGGAATTCTCAACCTAAATCAACTGTCAATTATAATAATTTGATAATTCCACTTGGATCACACGAAGTGTCAAACCAAAAAAACTTTTTTTGGAAAATTTTCTAGACGATAATAAGGTAGACATAATGCTCCTGGCAGAAACTCATCTAACATTGAACATAATACTTACGTTTACTGACTATCTTATTTACAGATACGACCGTTTAGAACAAGAAAAAGGTGGAGTGCTAATCTAAAATTCGATAAAACATTGCTGTTAAGCAAATTACCAACTGTTGCGATACAGAAGTTGACTAACATTTTTAATAAATATCTTTTAAAGGGCATTTACCGTTCAATCAGTCTATTAAGTTGTTTAGGAAAGATCTTCGAGCGACTGATAAAAGCTAGAATGGATGAGTATATAACAGAAAAGCAATTCGGATTTAAATCGCAACATTCTACGATTCACCAAATCCATCGTCGAATCAGTCATATTAAAACCAATCTCGTTATAAGTGGCTCATCTCTGTGAACAAGCCTTTATAAAATAAGATAAATGTATGCCAATAAATTATTATTATTATTATTACGTTATGGCGTGATTCTTTTATAGAAGATTATTAATTATATAAAGGCGATAATTTATAATCATTTTGATTGGTTACATGTCCGCGTTATTTGTTTATCGTACGACAAAAATTAAAAATTGAACATTTTTCATTTTGCATAAGATTTCATTTAAAACTTTGACAGTTGTGAAAACAAAATTTACAAAAAAAAATTCTAAAACCAAAAATTTATTAAAATAGCAAATGTTTTATTAAAATAACAAAAAAACATCGTTACAACAAAATTCTTTATGTATCGCTTGCTGTGAATTTCATTAACCTTTCGTTTCTTCATTTTGCATATATGCAATGTCTGAAAAAGTATACTATAAAATATTAAAATAGTGCGTTTTCTTGCAATTGTACTACGATTTCTGTGTCTTTATAATACTCTCTTGATTTTGTTCATAGGGAATATATTTATTTTATTGTCAATTTAAGCGCCAAAACGTTAGTTACAAATGGCAGACTGAGGTGAAACAATCGACTAGGTACACGGGTGTCAATTTTTTGTGTTTTAGCCAGAAAAACAAATCAAATATTACGAAAAAAGAATTATTTTTATTTATAAATATGTGCTATATGTTTGGAAAGTGTTATTATGTCATTATTTACATGTATTGATGGAAAAAAATACATTTAAATATGTATATTGCAGATATGCATTACAAAGTGAAACTTCAGATATGAAAGATTTATGCATTACTTGCATATATGCAATACTAAGATAATGTTGAATATTTGATGACCGTTCTTATTTTGTGTTGCATATTTGCAATAAACTGATTTTTGAAATTTTCGATATCATTGAGAGTTGGACAGACAGTGAAGATGAATTTTTTGAGGATAACGAAGACGAAAATGGTGAGTTTCAGACTTATAGGTATAAAGTTAGAAGAATAAACGAGGAGGACAATTGTATTAATCAGGCTACGGAAGAGGAACTTTTTTATATATCAAATATGTCAATTGATTTGGTTGATACTACCGTTCAAGTCGAAGCAATAGACCAAAACAATCTGTAACGGGTTCTACAGATAAAATATTATGGCGATGCCGAGATTTTTTTAAAAATCCAGAAGAGATACAATTTCAAGGTGACGAATCACTACCTGAAGATTTTCCTGACCTATGTATACCGTATTCTTGCTTCAAATTTTTTGTGAAAAGAATATAAATAATACGAAATGCATATATGAGCTAGAACTGAGGAAATTTTTAGGTGTTTGTATATTAATGTCGGTTATACAAATTCCGAATTACCGCCGCTACTGGTCTCCCATCACAGGTAATCAGTTGATTCAGAAAACAATGCATTAACCAACAGTGAAAGGATCAAGTCTTCATTGCATTTCAATGATAATGAAAAAATGCTCCCATCGAATCATCCAGATTTTGACAGACTGTATGAAATTCAGCCGATAATCGAATCGCTACAAAAAATTTTTGGAAAAGTGCCTTTGGAATCATGCCTTTCTCTTGATGAACAGCTGTGGTCGACCAAATGCAAAAGCTCAATAAAACAATATTTACCGAATAAACCGCATAAATGGGGATTTAAACTTTTTGTGCTCTCAGGAATCTCCGGCTTTTATTACAATTTTGAAGTATACACGGAACAAGAAAATGATATCCGTAAGCAATTGCTGTCTGAAAAAGACTTGGGAGCCAGTATCAATGTAGTAATGCGAATGCTCAGATATGTACTGAGAAGTCTTAACTATAGGATATACTTTGACAATTACTACTCACAGTACCATTGGTAGTAGAATTGTCAATAGGAGGCATTCTGTGTCTAGGCACAATTAGAAGGAATCGGATTCCTAACTGCAAGCTACCCATAGAGAACCTGATTAAAAACGAGAAAAGAGAAGCTTCCGACGAATTTTTTAACATTGAGTTAATGACAGAAGTGTGGAAGGATTACCATTTAGTGACATTGATTTTAAATTGCACTGGTCGCAATCCAATACGGTCCTCTGAGAGGTATGATAAAAAAGCAAAAAAAACGAATTGAAATTGAATGTCCAAACATTATAAAAGAATACAACAAATACATGGGAGGTGTAGATCTACTCGATGGTTACATCGGTAGGCATAAAGTACAACTCAGATCAAAAAAGTGGTAAATGAGAATATTCTTTCATTTATTAGATATGTCCGTTGTTAATTTCTTCTTATCTATAAAAGAGTTCAATCGAAGCACAACGCTGACCCAAAAGAAATCTTAAATTTAGCTAATTTCCAGTTGCAACTAGGCGAGATACTTTGTAAATATGAGCAAAGAAGAACTACATGTGGACGACCATCGAATGTAAGTAAGTGGCTCGAACAAAAAAGAAAAAGACAACAAACGCTTCTATTCCTCATAAGGAAATTAGAACTAACTGTGTGGGCAATTGGCCTGTTTGGCAAGATAAACGCCTCCAATGTACATTGTCCAGCTGTAAAGGATTTACTTATCTCAGATGCGAAAAGTGTGGAACTGCAATTTACCTTAATAAAGATCGAAACTGTTTTAAACAGTTTCATTCGTAAATAAAGACTGAATTAATTGTGATTGATTGTGATAATAAAGCATTAGCTCTAATTAACAAACTGAGATGAATTTTACATTATTATTTTTATTTAATCTTATTTTTTATTTATGTAAATAATTTTAATTTTAACAAATGAATTATTTAAACCAAATTATTGCAATGTTTTTATTCTCTGGTTCATAATTAAAAGTTTAAAATAAAAATCCCCAATTACTCCATATTGCAAGTAGTGTAAACTGGGTCTAAACTGTTTTAATATTGTGATGAACTAGTTGATTAAAAATAAAAACATTTCAAATGTGTCAATTGTATTTTATACCTAGTTAATTGTGGAACCTAATTTTAGTTATAACTGAATGTCATCACCAAGATGTGGAATATAAGTGGTTGCGGATTGTTGAAAAATATATTTAAATATTAATCGAAGGTTGGGACATAAATTTTAGTATTTTAAATAATGTGGAACATAATTCGAGAAGGCAATGCCTTTTATTCAACATAGCATCATTTATTTATCAATACATTCAATAAGCACTTGAAACGATTTATCTTTAATTTAAGTAAACTTTTCATACCAATGAATGCGTTTAAAAATCTAAATGTGTGTTGACTTTAACCGTTTGACATCTGACAAGTTTTGATATTTTATTGGGAAATTGTGAGTTCGACCGTACTTCACGGAGGTTTTTTATAAATTTAAGAATTAATTAAAATTAAGTAAAATAAAGAGCCATTTAAAAGAAGGTTAAACATATTTTAAAGTCAAAGTCGCGATGTGGAATGTAATTTGCTTTAAAGCTAACTTCATTGTACCGTATTTTTATTTTTGTATATTAACCAATTAAAACTAAGCATTATTAATCGGATTTCCGTAATTTTTGTAGATTAAAAGCTTCATAAAGCTTTATTTAAAACAAAGTCAACGTAGTCGGTATGGAAAGTGCTTAATGATTTTCATCCAATATAGCATCATTATAAATATCCGATGAAGTTTTTGGTGGATAGTTTGTTTAT
The DNA here is from genome assembly GCA_963556175.1 of Tipula confusa. Classification (NCBI taxonomy): domain Eukaryota; kingdom Metazoa; phylum Arthropoda; class Insecta; order Diptera; family Tipulidae; genus Tipula; species Tipula confusa. The sequence continues at coordinate 135,102,174 of OY744476.1, read as the reverse complement.
AACTTTCCGTAGCGTATTTCTCAACCAGTTGTTTCTAAATTTTATGATAAAGAATTAGAAATAGATTCTTTTATTTAATAACAGATGACATCATTTATCAAGCCTATATATCTAAGTTTAACAAATTTTCTATGTAACATCTAATGATATTCTATATAAAATAACCTTTATAACCTGGAAACCATATTTAACAGATCAAAGTTCTTAGGTCTTATTCCAGAATTAAATTTAACCACAAAATGTTCAGTTTATTAAGCAATGGTACCACTAACGTCAATTGAAGAAACAAGCTCGACAAATATATTTTGAAATGCACCAACGCACAAATTTTACCTCCCTCTTAAAAGACTGGGTTGTAATATTTTTTTACTGTGATGAATTTTTTGAATAATTGTTGTTACAGTAATGGAACTTATATTTTTTAATGTAATGACTAATGATGTTGCATGTGGAATTTATTTAACTTAAACATGTTTGTTTATTATAAAAAATAAATAAAATAGTTTGAGAACTGTGGAACGTAATTCTGTAGTGATACTTTTTAAAATAAAAAATAAAATATTAAATAAATTATTTAAAACCACTTAAATATTGTAAAACGTAATTTTAGTAATGATACTAGTTCTTTATACATAGGATAGTTCGTTTATAATTACTTTGTATCCGCACCTCAAATAAATTGCTCTTTTATTAGTTATAAAGGATAAATTTAATTATTTAATTAACATTTATTGCCCTAAACATGTGAAATAGATGTGAAACTTTTGCTAGGTATTCCTATTCCATAACTCTCACTTGTGGAACCTATTTATTTAAGTTTTATAAATCGTTGTTCGAAATATTTTTACAAATAGTTTAAACATCTCGGAACTATTTAGCCCAGTAACGTATATTTCTATCTGATTACAACATTTAACAGACCAATTTTTAATATATTTCATCAGACTTCGATTTTACTATTTTTATTAACCATATGACTTTAAAATTAGTGGGATATGTTCAGTACTTAAATCGTAAATTAAGTAGTTTCATTACTAAATAATGATACAAATTAGCTAAGAATATCCTTGATTAATAATACATTAAAAATGGTTTTAAATTACCGATGAAATCATTTGTGGAACCTGTTTGTCTTAATGTCTTAGTATAGACAAAAGTCAGGGAAACTAATTAAATGGAAGTGCAAGATAACTTTTAATTTGGATCTAATTTCTATAAATAATTTTTTCACCTATAATTCCCCTAATTATTCAGTCGATTATTATGATTTTTCAATGCTGATCATTAAAAGTTATGATTACTTCATCATTTAATTTACTTTTTGATTATTCAAACATAATGAGTCTGACCGTGAAAAATCAATTTTTGAATTTGCTTGTTGGTAATGAAATTGACAATGAAATGATGGTTAAAAAATACTTTTTAATAATCGTCTTGGAAGATTTTGTTGTTCCTTTCACTTTGAGATGTATATAGAGCGAGATATAAAACTTGCACTTTTATTGTCTTCACATCGTCAGAACTGCCTACTAACTAAGACTACCCCCTAGAAATTTATATATGCTCTATTAGTCATAATATTTTAAAACGCGGCAAGTTCAGAAACTACAGCAAAATATGGAGAGCAGTATTTGTGACAATCACTCTTAAAATAGAACCATTATATTTAATTCAAAGACATGATGGCGTAGGTCAGTTTTATAATCGAATAGCCATACTATACTTTCATACTCTAGTGTTGAGGTCAACAAGTGACGAGAAGGCCGCTTACATCTGATGAGTGATTTACTATGCTGACTAAAGAATGTCTAAATTGATTAAAGCCTTCACGACATGATGTCCCCCACAACAAATCAAGATTTCTCGAAAATTTAACCATGTCTGCTTTTAATCTCGAAACTTGTTTCACCACATTGATGCGCTTAAGGGAATCTAAAAACCCAGTCAGGAAGTGCAAAGACATTTAAGTGAAGATTAACGATCATGTAACTTATCAAGTCGACGCATTTGGGGACTATGGAACCTTGACCCATCAAGCAATTGAATTATCAACTTCTTTTATATCTGTATATAAGTGGTTCATTTAGGTAATTATGAGAATTAAATTTATGTAACAAATCTCTCAACGATACAAAAGAAAATTAACAAAAAACATCCAATGAAAATTAGTTATGATTTATTGCTAATTTTACATCCGATAAGAAAATCCATTAACACATTTCCTCAACCCATTATCAAACATAATTCATAACAGTGAACGAAAAATATATAGTAGGCGATAAGAATTACTATTTTGCACGACAAATTACTATTACTATTAAGAACTTATAACAAAGAGACCGCAGTCGACCCTTACCACACCTCTTATTTTGGGTCGCTTGTTATAAATTATGAATTAATTTTGTAGGTGATCTACCCAACTTAGGCTCACACATTTTAGTCTTTTAAAAATCATTACGTAATGGCGACAGGATAATCAAGTATCATAACCATAGCTACAAAACCGCATATTAAAACAATTGATAACCATTAAAACAATTGATTTAAGTGAAAATGGTAATAACACAATTGAAAGGTGTTAATTATGTGGAAACGAGGAAAGACTTTCTAAAGATGTTAGACAAGACAAACAGATAATTTTATGTACAATCAATAATTTTGATTACGTTTATGATGCCACCGCATCATAAACGCATCGTTTATATATATATATATATATATATATATATATATATATATATATATATATATATATATATATATATATATATATATATATATATATATATATATATATATATATATATATATATATATATATATATATATATATATATATATATATAAACGAAATAATTTTTGCAAATGTGAAATTATAAATTCCGTACATTATGAAACTATCTATATTAAAAAATTATAAGCAAACTAAAAAAATATTCATTGCTAGATAGTATATGAAATGCAAATAGGAAGCTTTGAATGTTAAATAGTGGTTCCGATTAAATCATTTAATCTTACCTAATCTCGAAAGAAATGGTGGTTATTGCGCCGCCCGGTTATTTGTCGAATAAGTAAAAGTAAATATACAGATCCTTGAAAAAAAAACGTTACGACGTACTTTCGAAATTATTATAAAAGTTGAAAATCGACTCTGTGATGTCAAAATGTGCTTTCCGCATTGACTTTCACCGGGATTCTACAGACAATACGACAATTCGTCTCAATTTAATAAAAACGCTGAACGCTAATTTTGAAGGTCAACAAATGGAAACATCAAAGTTGGGATTTTGCAAAATTTTAAATAAACCATGTTATTGTACAGATAATATAAAACTATAGCAGATAAAATATCAAAATATATAATTTTCATAATAAATGTCACCTTGAATGAAATAAACGTGGCTAGTTTGGCGTTATTTATCCACATTTCTAAATTGTTGAAAACCGGAAGACTACTTTGCTTACGAAAAACCTTTTGTATATATATATATATATATATATATATATATATATATATATATATATATATATATATATATATATATATATATATATATATATATATATATTTAAAATAATTTCAATTATTCGGGACAATAGTCAGATTTTAATTAAATTTAAAAAGGTTTGAAATAACTGAATAACTGAAATTATTTAAAAAATAAATCGCTTGAAACGTACTACAATAATCAAAAAATGCTTAATTTCAATTTTTGGTGAATTATTATAAAATTCACTATCTCAATATGTCATTACGGAGTATAAAAATTCAAAATAGTTGACACAATTTTTGAAATTGAACTGACTTTCAAATCAGTTAACCACTGAACAATATAAAATGTTTTTAAAAAAATATTAAATTTTTAAACTTTCTTTCTTATATATTTATAAATTGAATTGTTTTTTTCAAAATTTTTCATTTTGCTTATTAAGTTGTGTGTGAAAATTCTCATAAAAGTGATAAAAGTTGTTATTAATAACAAGAAAAGAAAACCTGATGCGGGCGCAAATAATACCATTCCGGTAGGTAGCCGTTTTGAGCATCTTAACAATGCTCATGTTGCAGAGCCTGCGGATAAGGCAAAAACCTCTCCCATCTTTGTGGACTGCAAGATGGAGGAGGTCGAGACATTGCTTGCAAAATGCACAAGCTTCATCGGGATCACAAATTTTACTGCCAAAATTCTTGATCGCACCAGATGGGTGCGATTAAAAGCAAAAAACAAGGATCAGCATCAACAGTTGACTCAATATCTGGGAAGACTTTCTCACCAGTTTCACTCATCACTCCCGAAAATGAACGAGAATACACGGCCGTAATCAAATCAGTGGCAAACCGCAAACCAAGTCAAATATACCGTTGTTTGTTGCGCGTTTTGCCAGAGGGACCACGAACATCAAGGACCTCCAAGAGAAATGTGGGTTACTGTGTAACTGCGTAGTTACATGGCAACCTTTTTCACCAGCAGTCAAAGAGTACACACAGTGCTTCAATTGCCAATAATACGGGCATACAGCGTCAAACTGCAACCGTTCTATGAGGTGCGTGAAGTACCTCGAATTTCACAAAAATGGAAGCTGTAAAAGAACAACAACTGAAGGAACAGCAAAATGCGTCAACTGCAACGGAGATTACGCGGCAAATTACAAAGGATGTAGTGCCTGTCAACGATACAGAAGCGCGAGAGTCAAACAACGAAACCAGAACATAAACCTCCAGAAAAGCCACCTACGGCTACGTCCAAACAGCCAAGACCAACAACAGGAAACGTTTTAGCAGAATTAAAGACAGTAGCTTTTCTCAAGATCTTGAACTGTTAGTTAAATCATATAATCGCGTAGTCATAGCTGGAGACTTTAATGCAAAGCACCGAAATTGAAATTTCACTATGGCCAATAGCTATGGAAAGGTTCTCAATAACATCATAACCTCTAACAATAATATCTCATTAAATCACCCCGATGAACCAACTTGTTTTGTTTCCGGTAGAAATCCTTCAACTATAGACCAAATTCTTTCAAAAATTATTCAAAAATCACTAATATAGAATTCATAATTTGATTTGTCATTTAACCATTACCCAGTTCTTTTTGAACTAGGTACCAGTCCAATAATAAAACCTTCGGCTCCACCTCAAGGAAAAATCGTATGCAAATCATACCGTGGTTACATCGATAATAACTTGACTTGGGACCCAAACTCTGTTTCCAGCTCGGAATTCATTGATTCTAGCATAAATAAACCAACAAACCATATTCAATTAGCAATAAACTTATCTTCATCAATAATCCCTAATTCAAACAATGTCACAAGTAGACATCCTTCTTGTAGTGTAGTTAAAGATTTGATTTCACAGCGCAATAGGCTTAGCCGTATTGCAGGGTGAACACTAGATCGATCATTTAGACATGCTATTAGTCAACTTTAAAAATTAATCATAGCTAAACTATTAGAAAAGTCTAACTTTGCATGGGATAAGAAGCTTAGAGATATAAAACCTAATCACACCTCGGTTTGGAAGTTAGTTAGAAACTTAAAAAACTGAGGTAGTAAAATGCCACCACTAAAATCGAATGATCCAGTAGCGTATACAATTCCGATAAAGACAACCTTTTTGCGAAACAATTTCATCTCGAACACCAAATCTCTCTCCATTCAACGGATCCCAAAATCGAGTAACAAGCTCAAAACTCAGTCCAAAAAATAGAATTATCTTCTATTAAACTTACTTCTGGTGATGTTATTCATCCACCAGAACTGAGACAAATTCTCAAAAATAGCCATCCAAATAAGGCCTCTGGTCATAATAATTTGTCACCTCTTGTAATCAAAAATCTCCTAAAAAATGCATCATGTATCTATTAGCAATATTAAATGCATGCATTCGCCTTTCTTATTTTCCTTTAGTTTGGAAACATGACAAAGTTATCCCAATTCACAAACCAAAAAAGCCATCTTCAGATGTGTCCAGTTATAGGCCAATCAGCCTCCTTCTTGTTCTAGGAAAAACCCTTGAACGCACCATTCTCACTAGAATACTTTCCCATATAGAAAGTTTTAAAATTCTAGCTGACCACCAGATCGGTTTCCGATCGGGTCATTCTGCTCAACATTAACTCGTTCGACTTGGTGAGCATGTTGCCTTAATGTGAAACATGAATAAGTCTACTGGAGTTATCATGCTTGATATTGAGAAAGCATTTGATTCAGTCTGGCACGATGGCCTCCTTTGCAAGCTCCATCGGATGAACTTTCCAATCTTCATACTTAAAATAATCCAATCATTCCTTCATAAGCTCTCTTTCCATGTAAATATACATGGAGAATCTTCAGGAACACTCGATATCCCATCGGGTGTTCCGCAGGGCTCAATTATCCAGCCAATCCTCTTTAATATTTTCACCAACAACCACCCACACCCAAATCTTGCCAATTGGTGGTTTTCTCGGACGATACAGCAGTATTTTCTTCAATCATCAAATGTGGATTTCATTTATTATCCAAAAGATTGGTAGCGGAACTCCTTGGAATTCTACAGTTTTATAAATTATAGTAAATCAAGGTTAACACTACCAAGACTCAAGCTGTTGTATTCACTAACTCAAAAATCGTCAAAACAAAAGCGGCAACAAGCGGAAGTAGCCCAAAATACTGCAAAACATGTGAAATAAGACAAACAAAAACCAGCCAGTGAGAGCAACAAAAGAAAAAAAATTCCGACAAAAACTGTCACTACGTTCCATAGTGGCAGAGAGGTTTTTATACTCACAAGTAGCAAGAAAAGGACTACCTGGGCCTCCAGGTCAAAATGTTGGAATTCAATAAGCTATGACAATAATGCAAAACACCCTAAATGCTATTATCAATCGCCTCTCTAAAAAAGAAGGAAATTTAGAGTTTCTAAGCAAAAGACAAGTTAATCTTGAACGGCAAGTAGGGCATCAAGGAAAAATTAACCAGATTTATAGCAAAAAAAAATGATTAACTGATCCTGCGGGATTCTACAAAAGCTGCGAGTTGCTGCGATTGATTTTCAAGACCCAATCAAAAACCAAACCCAACTTAAAAGAGAAGTAGAGCTGCACATAAACAATATTCAGGTCGCAAGATGGAAAAGCACTCCTCCAGCCAAAACTAAACCTCACAAAAATTTAACATATACATAAGAAATAAGAAGTCTGATCAGAAAAAAGTGGAAAGCTCGCAAAATCTGCTGCAGTGGAAAATAGCGGAAGTTATTTATGATTCCCAAACCTAATAACCCATCTAATGAGAAAACGTCATATAGACATATCTGTATAGATATCTGTGTTATCATCATTGTCCAAACTCTTCGATAAATTACTCCTCAAAAGATTGAAACGTCTGATTGAAGAAAGACACCTGATACCATCTCACCAATTTGATTTCAGAGAAAAACACTCCATTATAGTACAAAGAGTCATTAACGTGATTGAGAAGACGCTTGAAAACAAAAAAATATGTTCTGGACTTTTTCTTAGTGTTGCCGAGGCCTTTGATCGAGTCCGGTATTGAGGACTACAATATAAATTACATCGTGAGCTCCCTAAGCAGTTCTATGAGATATTTAAATCATACAATGAAAGGAGATATTTCGGAGAATTGAAGCAGGAGTACCACAAGAGGGACCAGTCTTGTATTTGCTTTACACACCAATTACTGGAGGAACAGATATTGCAACCTTTTCGGATTATGCAGCAATCTTGGCGGTTGGAAGTGCAATCGAAGAGACAACCATCAAATTACTCCACACTATGAATGATATTGTCCATTGGACAAGAAAATGAAACATAAAATTGAATGAGCTAAAATCAATTAACACAATCTTCAATTATCTAAAAGTTGATCACTTACCTATATTTACATAAATAGGTAGCAATTACCACAAACAAACACAACAAAATATCCCAAATATAACAGAGACTTAAAATAAAAAAGAAAAATTGCTAAATGAGTTGAAATAACTTAGTCGTAATTAAAATAAAAAACTTTTCACATATTAGGAAATACTGATTTCGCCAAACACTGGTTTATGATGAATGTAATAAGTGGCAGAAACAAATCAAAAAATAACTTGAGTAATTTGAAATTGATCATGTCCATGCGCCAACGAATCAGACTTAACTGCGCGAATTGCATTTAATACCATTACTATTCAAATACAAAAGCATAACTATTAAAACTATATTAACAAATCAAAATCAAGTAAAGGTAGCACACTTAAAGATTAACTAAGTTTACTGATCCCAGACAAAATGTTATCAGCAGAAAAATCAATAACTGCATCAGGTGAAATACATGAAATAACGAGTTTTTTTTTTTTTTTTTTTTTTTTTTTTTAATTATTCCAAGTTGTTTTGGAATTTTGCATATTCCCAAAATATAATATATTTTTTTCTTGATTATTGTTGGTAAAATTTCTTAAATTTTTAAATGATGCTAAATCTGGTTCTTATTTAAGTTTTTTTATATTTGTTGTAAGCTTAAACTTTCCGCTCTATTAAATTTGTAATATGTGCATTTAAATACGGTCGGTGAGAATAGATGTAGTTTCTAATAGTATGAAATCATTCACATCAGAATAGAAACAAATATTAACCCATCCTAACGAAAAGAAATGATTAATAAAATCCTCATACAATTGATTCCAATAAAATTAGGAACACCGTAATAAGAAATTTTATCTCTTTTACGACAAAGCTTATAGCACAGACAATCATAATCGATTTCTCATTTGATGTAATCGTAAATTTTGAATTCATTTTTTTTTACACCTATACAAGCGTATTTTTATTTTATTTTGTTTCCTTTCTTTTGTTTTATACTATCGAATAATGCAAAACCAACACGAATGTATTACAAGCCTGATTGTTGCATCGCTTCAAAACCCTCTTTACTACAAGCCGTATTGTTTGCATACTCATGCTATACAAAAATATATACTTTGATTGTATTGAAGTAGAAAATCGTGTCCGGATATGATAGCGTATATTGTGTAAAATAAATAAACAAGAAAATCAAATAATGCGCATGCGTTTACAATTTTTTTTATTAATTTCATATGGAGTTTTGATAGTTACTAATACATCTAAAGTATATATTTTCACAAATACATTTTTAAAATACATGATGATGTGTGTCAACGAAAGTTACAAGACGGCTTGTAGTAAAGAGGGTTTTGATCGATTACGCAAATACTCTCTCACATTTGTCCATCTATACTTGATTGTGTTGGTGCGAAAATAGCATAGAAATTGTTTGTTGTTTTTTTAAACTTTTATTTTATAGTGTACCGATTACCAATACTTTCAAGTATAGATGGACAAGAAAATGAAAAAATATTGGAAGTTTTGAATAATGTAAAATCACAAATACAATGATTAACATTTAGAAAATTTTAGAATAACATTTCACAATACAAATAAATACAATAAAATTTGGCTTATTAAAAAATTACGAGACGAAAAATACTCAAATATCTATACCAATACCAACACAAATGTTTTATACCAGCTGTGCTGTACCAACATATATGATTTCAAAACCCTCTCTATTATACAAGCCATTTTGAAACTTTCGTTAATACAGATAAACAAAACCTATATACACAATTGAGTGTGTTGGTGCTATGAAAATCGATACCAAAAAATGTTTAATTTAGTCATTTCTACTACCACTATTTAACATTTTTATCTCTAAGTTACGCACACTATTTAATGTGTATGGATAATTGAGAATTGTTTCGTTTCTTTTTTGTTATTTGTGTTTTGTATAGGATAAGAGATAACATCAATTTTGCTTTAAATTTTTTTTTTATTACAATTTTGACTCTCTTTTGTTTTATAGTATGGAAATGTTTATTTTATTTTACAATTTATTCTAAATGAGTATGAAATGAATACGGCTTTTAGTAAAGAGGGTTTTGCTTGTAATACATTTGTGTTGGTTTTGGATAAAAATGTTAAATAGTAGTAGTCAGAATGAGATAATTAAATATTTTTTATATGGATTTTGATAGCACCAATACACTCAGTTGTGTATAAGCCATCTATAGTAACATCAAGACGTTGGGAAAAATATTTATGCGAAAACCGATTTCAACCCCTTCGTCATTTAGGTTTTATTGAAACAACATTTAGGCGTAATTTACATGAGAATTAAACTGACACATTAAAATAAAATTAAACCACATGATAATAAATATATATGTCACTATATTCGCATTTTTACTGCCACTAGAGGCGCTACAATCTGCAAGTGCGAACGGTGATACAAATGTATGGATCTGTCAAATAGCATAGTAATAAGATGCAATGTACATTTAATTATTGTTTTATTATTATTTAACAACCATTTCAGTGAAGAAAATGACAACATAGTTATATTAAAACTCATAAAAAACTTATTTGTATTAATTTAAGTAAAAAATAAACGAACTTCTACAAGAAATGGTTTTAGAAACAAAATCTCATGATTTCAATGGAAGAAATTTTTAATATTTATTTATCGTATGTGGTTAATGTGGTGGCCACTATGAAATCACAGTTCAAAATTCTATTGTATATATATCAGGTTCCAGGCCTAAGTTCACAATGCTATCTCTATCAATTGAATAATGTTAGTGCCATTTAATGAGTCATAATACTTAATTGAGATCCGGTTGTTATTAGATCTTCTATATGGTTAGTTTTGAATTTCTTTCAGTATCCTTAAACCATATTAAACTGATCTCCAATATGAACTGGATTTCTTTGGTCTTATATAAATGTTCAGAGCACTTAGAATATAGGTATGTATATCCTTTATATGAAAGTTTTAGCAACAAACTCACAGCACTACTGCAAAAGGTAAAAGGAAGGATTAGGAGGGAAAACGGTAAGAGAGGAATAAAAGGAATACGGTTTTCAGTCTTCTAGTTGTTTACTTTTGATATTAAGTTTGAATCTCTGTAAATTGTTTTCCAAGGGAAACGTCTCATCGTTCAGTTTATTCCACATTCGCGTACTCCTAACAAAAAATGAGTTTTTAAATTTATTGGACTTCGCGAATTTAATTTCCAGATTGTATCGGTATACCAGGCGTCCTAAATTACGCGTGAGCTTTGACAAACCAGGCATAAATTCATAAAGTTCCGATGAACAATGACCATGAAAGTACTTGTAACACACAGTCTGCACCGCTTATAATAATTCCACAATCTTAAATAAGCTGGTTATTTTTAATTCTTTTGACAGTTATTTGTTTGGTCTTTATATTTTGCTTTTTAACATTAAATTTAGGTAATTGAGTGTTTCTGGGTCTTGGAGGAGGTTTACTAAATTTGTAATCTTGAAAATGTTGTGAACAAACATATACTACATTTCCATGACAGAGTTAACCGGGGTTATCTCGGATTATCTCGTCATGGGAACGGTGTTATCGTTAAGTTTCTTAACTCAACGAAGCCCTTACATCGAGTAAACTCTATCATGAAAACGTAGTAATAGTCATTTTTTGTTGTTTTAGTGTCTTGTATATTCGTATACCTTGATGCCACCTTTATTTAAAATTTGTCGAGGCTTAAGATAGCATATAAGATCTCGAGGCTTAAACCACAGACAATTCAAGGATATTGTGTTCTATATACCGAAGTAATTTGGCTTGTCGGGGTAAAGTTCTACAGCGATTTTTGTCTTAAATGAATAAAATAAAATTATTTTTAGTTCAGAAAGTGCACAGATAGATCACTTTGAAAATTTAAATTAGGTATGTGATCTAGCATTCTTAATAAATTTAACTAGCTATTCGTACGAACTTAATAAGCGGCTACAAGGGAAAAAGCAATTTATATCGAACCTAGTTAATGATGTTCCCCGTTTTCGAATGAAGCTGCCTTTATTTTTCACACTTCTTATTTCTTACTGTATTTTATTCAGAAGATTTAGTAAACCTTTCGACGTGACATTTGAAGAAGCTGAGACTTGCTTACAGCAAGGCCGAACGAGTAAAAGACAGTAAAAGATGTTTATCCTAAGCGTTTTGTAATTATATGGTGTCACAGAACTTCAGTGCCTTGCGGCCATATTAAGTGTTAAGAAGGATACAATTTCACCATGATCACTAATCACGCCAATTTCTGATGGTCTCAACCGCTGGAGACTGCAATTACAAGGATTTAACTTCTCGATTGAGAACCGAACAATTGCGTGCACCCGACAAAATTTTAACACGGCAAATTTTCTGAAATGACCTGAATTCTTTAACAACATGTAAGTCTTAGAAAACAAAATTTATATAAAAAATGCTGAACGAGTTTAATGGTAGCTCCGATTTTCATATTTAGAAGATTTATGTGGCGGACCTTCTTATTAACGAATTAATAGGTGTCGAACATTATGATTCCAATAGCTTCTCATTGTGGAATTCAAAAAACAATAGAACTCATCCAACGATATTACTATTGGTCTGGTATATGATAGGCTGCATATCGTATTTTATAAGGAATTGTGATCTTTCTAAGTCATCTAAAGCTATAAACCAAGTAATCCGATCAACAATGGGTAATTTAAAAGAAGCAATCCACCCCTGGCAACAAATATACATCGACGGTCTCGTGTCCTTCCCGCGGTTTAAAAATGGCAATCGATATATATATATATATATATATATATATATATATATATATATATATATATATATATATATAATTATATATATATATATATATATATATATATATATATATATATATATATATATATATATATATATAAACAATGCACTGAGGAACAATTCTCGAGTAATCTACTGAAATATAGTGTAAAGCATATCCTTCTATTAAAGTGATATACACCATAATATAAATACACATAGTAATACCATGGTATGTTAGCCCATTGACGTGATAGATGTCACTACTGGTATCGTTTTAAAATAATCATAATATTTTTCTATGTATAATCGCCTAAATGTCATATATTTACTCTACATTTTGACGATATTTTATCGACCCGACATCTGGATCATCATTGAGTAAACTGCTTTTTTCTTATGATGGTAGTACTAAGTGCATAGTATAAATACATATAGTACTACCATCATAAGAAAATCGATAGAATATCGTCAAAATTTCGAATAAATATATGACATTTAGGCGATAATACATATAAAAATATTATGATTATTTAAAAAGATACCAGTAGCGACATCTAGCTCGTCAATGGGCCAACATACCATGGTAGCACTATGTGTATTTATATTATGCTATGTGTATTTATATAATGTACACACCTAAATAAAAAATATATAGAAACCAAAAAAACGTCAGTGTTGACGGGAAAAGGCCAAGGGCCGTGATCTATGGCTTGTATATATCCTGGCAAACAAATTGGATTATGAGTATACACCAGAAACGATTTTCCGTCTTTAAGACAGTTGGCCGATTTTATAAACAAGAGAAGTGGCGTTCTTGAGAGTTTAAATTCAATGTACAAGGTACCACTCCAAAACGAGTTATAGCCATGATATCTTAATCACAAGTACCATGTCTATTATGTGCTGGTGACCACTACAAGGGAAAATATGACAAATACATAGTATCGCTAACGATATCAGATAGGAAGCAGATTATTGCAGGAAAGAAACTCTGCTTCAACTGTCTTGCATCAACCCATCACGCGAATTCCTACAAGTTTAAGTAGAACTACAGAAAAGGTAAACGCAGGCATCATTTGACATTGCATGGAGAAGCTAAGAAAATTCTGCTCACTTTAATGCAATGACTTAATCGATGACGAACCATGGATCAATAAACTTCCATTACTGAAGGGCATACAATTGGCTCATGCAGGTTTCAATATGACACCTCCCATAGACCTATAAATAGGCATACAAGTTCTATGAACTTCTAGAGAACGGACAACATATTTACAAAAGACAGTGTTTGGATGGATTGTGTCAGTTCAGTTTAAACATACATCATAGTCAAACCCTTCAACCTTGGCAGATGTACATGTTGCACCATAAAGATACGAGTGGTCTTCGATGGGTCTAACAAAACCACAAGTGGAAGCTTATTAAATGAAATATTGATGGTCGGACCAACGATCTATCCTATGCTATGAGTTACATTTATGAGATTTAGGTCTAATACGATGCCATCACAGTCGATGTGCAAAAACTGTACTGGCAAGAGCTCATATTCAATGATAACACATATTATTAAAGGCTATTATGGCGTGAGAATCTCGGTGAAAAGGATTTTTTGGTTTTTTGTCTCCATCTATTATATCGCCAAAAATTGCAAGCAAAAGTGTCTATTACGTGCCGTCATTTACAGCAAATGTACGAACAAAGACGTTAAAATTGACATAAACTTTATGCGCCGCTTTTTTACTAACCAAATTGATACAGGTGGTCAAAAGAACTCTAACGATCGTGAACGAGGGTCTCTAAGGAACGTTAACGAACAGTATCATAAGACAAAGGTATTGGATCGTAAGTGGATGTTCAAAAATACAACCATTGTTAAGAGGTTGCGAAACTTGCGTAAAACATGCACGCCAAACAAGAAGCCAATTGATGGCTACCGAACATGTGACGCGGGTCTAACTTCGTCGGAGTAAAGAGAATTTTGAAAGACGCATGCAAATTGGGAAAAGAAATTAATAATGACTCTTCAATTTCAGAATATTTATGAGATAAATAATATAGATTGGCATTTCATACCGCCCTGTTCCCCAAATATGAGCGGATTATGGGAATCTGGGATGAAGTCAGTGAAAAAACATCTACTGAATATATTAAAAAACATAAGATGGCAGGGGATGCAAACTCGAGTTCAAACATTTTGGAGAAAATATTCGACCGATTATATAAATATTCTCTTCAGCCACGACATAAATGACAAAAACCGAAAGAAAACATTAAACTATATGACATTGTTCTCATTAAGTGAAACAACTTACCAGTGTCTAAATGACCTTTACGACCAATGAAGATAATTCTGAGAGGGTGGTGACAGTTAAAACTACAAATTCAACACTATATACGTCAAAATACCAGAAAGTTAACAGCCAGTATCGTTAACGGATTATTTGTAATCTATAATGACTTATATGAAACATGTGTCATTTTCAAAGAGGTGGTTTTGCGTTGCCTAAGATGTTAAACGTTAAGGTAAGTAAAATAATCAAAGAAAACAATTATCAATGAGAGCCCGTCCGTTGGTAGTTGTAATTTGCTTTCATTGAGTTGATATAGGTGGATTACGACTAGCTGATATGGCTTGTGGATGTTCGAACTCAATATTTTTGTTAACTTTCCTTATAGCGTTTAATCAATCTCAGCGGTGCACGATATAACGGATTAGATCATTTTCTGTTGTGTTGTACTTAAAAATTAAGCAGTAAATGAATCGAATGGTCACACGCATCGTTTATATTGATCAACTTTACCGACTATATCGAGCTGCCGATCAAAAAACGTTAAATATGCAAAAAACATTTAACATTTTTTCTGTATATCATTAAATTAATTTGGTTAACCTCGAAATAATCTTAAATTTGAAAATAACTTAAGAATTATACTAATGTGACTTTAAAAAGAATCTTTGAAAAATATTGATAATAGATTAAAAATTCCATTTTTATATTTGTATATGTTTGAGGTGAACTAGACAACTACACTCCACGCCTTTTTTTAGAATGAACTTTATCTAAAATTGACGTCAGTAGAAATTTGATTAAAATTAGACAGATTTCACACAAATTAACGCTGTTATACATTTTCAATCCAAACGATATTGGTACGTGTAAGCATCCCATTAGCATAAGAATTTATATCAACAATTAACAAAATCCCATTATGGTAGTTTCTTACAATTTCCACGCTAGTGGAGTCACATTATCTTATATATTATGTAAAACAGTAATATGGATGCCGTGCAAAGAAGCGGTATGCCTCAAGATGAGGTTTACTTTACATTATTAGCAGCACAACGTGGTTACTTTTCGTTAATAGAGCATATCTTTGCTTTAGAATACTAATCAAAAACTAAATTCCACAATCTATCCTTTCCGAAAATCAATAATAGTAATAATCATAGGTTTTTACAGGTCATAGCTGATCCGTAAGAAATCAACAATCGGGGTCCAACGGATTCAGTCTCGATGCTGCTTTTCGTATTCTTATAAGGTAACCAGAAGAAGACAAGTCATTTTCTACTCCGAGGAGCCATCGTTATCGACAACAACCTTTGCGCTTGTCGGTGGTTTGTCTCTCAGAAATCAAAGCACTATTGGAAAAGCACAAAAAGAAGGAAATCACCCTAACCTAATAGACATAGAATAATCTTTAAAAGTTAAACATTTTACCTTGCGCGATAACAACTGCATCGCTAACTAAAAGCACCGCTATTGGTTGGACAACAAAAGATAGGTCCAACAGTGTTAAATACGGAAAAATTAAGACAACTTAGAATATTCTAATAATCCTGAGAAAAGGTGGATTTTTAAGAATATTGAAAGTAAAATCACCTACTATATACCTGCTGTCCTCCTGACACCCCATAATTATGATATTGTTTTACTTACATAACCTTTACCGCATGACATTGTATAACTAGAAGGTGGCACCGCTAACTTTGCAGCGACATATGAGCCAAGTGTTAATAAATTGTACTACGAAATAAATATTTCTGTGTCTTTGCTAAATTATGTCCACGAATATTTCTTATTTTATGTAATTGGTACGTTTATATTTCCCATTTAAAAATGTGTTTGTTGGAACCAAAGCCATCTTTATTACAAGCCGTAGCCATCGCATACTAATGTTATCTAATCATATGAACATAAGAATGTATTGTAAGTAAAAATGGCGAATATAGTGTAAAATACAATAAACATTTTAAAAAAACATTTTTTATTGGACTACACGCAATTTTTCATATCGGTTTTGTTTGTCTTTGTCAACGAAAGTTAGAAAACGGCTTAAGTAAATTTTCCATACTAATTTGACATAAAATTGAGCTAGCAAAGTGCGAGATAAAAAAATTTCGCAAACAATTTTGCTCACCGGTATGCAGCTCGACGTGAAAAAATCATGGAAAATATAGTTTGTCGGATTGTATAATAGATGACACTACATGAAGTCTCCAATATTTTCATGTCGATTTAACTGCGTACCGTGCAAAATAAGGGTTTGCGAAATTTTGACATTTCATTATGATTTTGTTTTACGCGTACATGTATATTGTGTATATGTGTATTGCTTTGGAAAAAAAACATATTTCTATCCAATTTTTGTTGTAAATTGAATAATTACCAATACACTTATGGGTTGCTATTTTTTTTTTAAATACGATAATATATTTGAGTTAAAATGGAGTGTGTTGAAATTAATGATTTCGATAATGTACATGATTTCGGCTTACCACATAACAGTAAAGAAGTTAATGACCAACCAAGGCCAAAAATCTTTAGAAGCACCAAAATCTAAAATAAAAATTGAAAACAACACCACCATTGAAATTTGAAACCAAAAGTCACGACATAAAATAAATTGGACATGTCAAAATTTATCTCTACACATTTTTTAGCGCGATATTTATCTGTACATTTGTGGAGACCGCGTTAAAATGTAGCTTAGCTCGAGCACCGTACCTAGTAGTAGCATAAGTAGTAAAACGTCATCATTTTTATTCTTTTGTTTTGGTCAAAAAATAAATATAATTTTAACTCGTAAAGTCTAGTACTCAGATCGATTTCGAGTAAAATCTTTATACGATTTTAACAAAGCGAAATCAGAAAAGAAAAATTTCACTTGAGATTTCGTTTTGAGTACTCAGATTACGAGCGAAAAATCAAAATGTACTCAAGTACATGGCATGTTTCAGAGATGGCACGCATAAACTCTCCAATCTTTTTCGCACGAAATTAATGTATCAACCCATCATTTTCGTGCGGAATTTTGACAGATCCGATTTTGAAAATAAACATTATTTGTTTTATAATAGACGCCGTGCCATTTGTATTTGTACACAATACCTAGCATGACAAAATTTACGATTTACTGATATAAAAATCGAGAATTACATAATTTACATTTCTTTTTTTGTTGGTGTTATATGTCAAAAAAATAATGATTCTCCAAAAAAATTTCGTTTCTATTTCACATGAAAATAAATAGATTTGTGGAGACCGCGCTAAAAATTCCATTTCAATTTGAACTGAGTACTAGGCTTAAGGAGAAATAGATTATTTTGTATCAATTAATTTTATTTTTCAGCGTAAATTTCTGCAACAGTTATGCAAGCAATTGGTTTTGTCTGAAATTAATAAGCCTTCCCCGATTCGTAAATAATGCGACATTTCGCAACCAAAAACTTGACTTTCCGATAGAACGATATGAAATGCTTATACGTTTTTATTTTAAATGTAAAACAATTGGCCATTTTGAATTATTAACGTTCACCCATTGACGCTACCATATGAGCCTACTTTGTTTGTTGAAGTTTTATTTATAATAATGTCTGTCAAAAATATTTGTTTTGCCACTTGTAGTTAGTTATATAATTGACTAAATTGTGATGCATATATAAAAAATGTTATAATATGGTGGCGCCTAAACCAACAATTTATTTAAGTCATATATTGATTTTTATGTTTCAAAAAAGTTCCTAGGTAGTTACTTAAAACCACATATTACGATCACGTAACTAAATAGTAAGTGCTCGGTTATATAAAATAACATCATGTTATAGTCGGCCAATACTTAAAAAAAAATCCAAAAAAAAATGTCTAGTAGTTATAAAATAACTCTCTGTCGACTGGTAAAATAAAACGTCAAATGGTGGCCGTGCCGTGCCAACTCTAAAATACTTTTTTTTATTTTTTGTCTAAAAATATCATTTTTAGTAATTTGAGACGTTGTACAGACGACGACAATTAGTGATCAAACTAAAAAGCCATTTGGTGCTACTTGGGAATCTGTTTCAAACACATAGTAGTTGACAAACTTTATAATTTGTGCGAAAATCAATATAAAACTCCTTGTCGCTTTGAAAAACATAAAAAAATTTTATTATGCACACATTAAGAGTACTTTTTCGTACAAAAATCCATAGAATTAATTCTAAAGCAAAAAGTACCAAAAAAAAATTAAGAAAATTTGATATACTTGATCATTTGTAAAATGAGAATTAAATTGTATTTTTTTTTTTTGCTTTGTCTGTATGTGTTTAAATTCGCACTGAACAAAAAAATGTAAAAAAAAAAAAAAACGAGATGGCTGTGTCGTCTGCACGGCCGTAGTGATACGTGATAACGTAAATATGTAGTGTGAGAAATGATAGACTGTATGGATTTATTAAAATCGATTTATTTGTTACTAGCAACCGCGCCATCGGCGGTGTACAAACGATTAAGTATTGGTCGATGGTACAAGAAATACGATATGAAGGACAAGGTCTCTGCGGGGATGTTACTTGTGGTGAATGTGATATCGAGGCAAGTGCTTCCCAAAGTCGTCGGGTGAGACACCTCTGATTGAGATCCTTGTTTCGAATTAAACAATTTGAGTTTTAAAAATCTATCTTGTTGTTTTTTTATTTTTGTTGTAATCTCTTCATGGTTTATGTTACCCCCACTGTAATCCCATTCCATGATGCTATATAATAAATTAATTAATTTTAACAGCTAATTTTACTATCTTTACCTTTATTATTTATTATTTTACTTAATTTTTATTTATTGTATTATTATTTTTAGTTTCAAATAAATACAAATGGCATCAAATCGAACGCAGTTTTTTGTTTTTTTTTTTTAAATTGGCTACTGCTCTGTCATAGTCATAAAGAGCGGCATAGAGAACGATTCTTGTATTTCAGTGAAACTACACTGAAGATGTAAAGTGACATCTATTACTATTAATATGTACTACTTTATATGGTTTAATTTCACACATATTTTTATGTAATTCGCCTCAATGTATGCATTATTATAAAACGAACTTTCATTTGAAAACAATTAATTGCAATAATTAGGCAATTTTACATTCAGACTGTATAATTTGAAATTTATGTTTTTTTTTCTTAATTATAAATGATGTGGATATTAATTATTTTAATTTTAATTTAATTAAATTGCACTGTTTTTTACACAAATTTTGACACCAAAATTGGTTCGATCAGTTAATGCATTCTCTCGCTATCACGGTAAATCGCTCTAATCAGAGGTTCGCAGTGTACCCTTCCCCGCCTCCTGTTGACCACAATGTGCAAATACAAAGAATGATGCATCGAGATTAAAGATGAACCTACGCAATGATATATTTAGAATGAAGTAATACCTTATACTTAATGTCTCTATGCAAACAAGGACAAATTTCATTCGATTTTCTGAACATGCTAGCCTTAGTTCTGAGTTTAAAGACGTTATCACGTTAAAAATCCTAAAATAGTGTTGAAATATTTTGTGATACTAAGGAGATCATGCCTTTTGTTTGGTTTGAATATTGTACACGTCAAACTGCAAAGCTATAAATAGAATTTTCTTTCTTGGGAACAAAATGTTTGAATCAGAAGATTTATCAAATTTATCACCGGAAGTGGTTCAAATAGCAAAAGAAATTGTGTTAAAGCTATTGTGTTAAAATCACGTAAGATTTATGAGTGCGCATAAGTGGTTTTTGCAGTGGTGTACTGAAAAATGTGAAAAAAATCTGGATTATATTTAAAAAGTGTTCTATACTTTGCCAATTTGACGACGAATCTGAAAAGTTTGACTCTTTGGGTGCGATATTCAATGATTAAGGCCACATTAAATAATAAAAATGGCGATATCGAAAAATATTCCAAATTGCGAGCATTTAAAAAAATCCAGGGTTTTCGATAAAGCATAAAACGACTTGTTTATAAATGTTGATCCCGATAAGACATATTTAATGATAAAGGTAACCTTTACAACTTAAAGATATTATATATACAAATTTTTTGGTATTTTTCTTGCAGGTTGTTTTAATGTTGAAGGTAGCGGGTGCATGTCGTTGCGACGAACTAATCCATTTAAAGATAAATGACATTAAAGACGTTCAATCAGCTTTGTTGGTAAACATTTCCAACTCTAAAACAAACAAGTCGCAACTCTTTACGGTTTTGGGAGAAAATTATTTTGGGATTTGCAGAAAATATTTTTGCTCTTCGCTCAGAAAATTTCGAGGTACGACGTCTTTTTATAAAATACCAAGGTGGAGTATGTCATTGGTCAGTAGTTGGCAAGTGAATATACCGGCCATTGCTTTTGTCGAATTTCAGCTACACTCCTTGTAGATTCTGGCGGTGTCCTCACTTGCCTTAACAGGCTTGGTGGTTGGAAATCTAATACTGTAGGGATACTTAGAAGATTACACAACAAATAAAACAAACATTACTATAAGAATATTACGACCCGATGAACTTAGTACCAGCTACAGTACTAGTATCAGTTATAGTACTAATCAAGAAAATACAACCGCTCATGATACTTTAGAAAATGAGGAAACCATTACTGTACTTTTAACATTAATATTCAGAACAAATAATTTCTTTAAATGAGTAAATATTGAGTTTTTTGTGTTAAAAAAAGTTTTTCCGAAATAAAAAATAAAAATACTTATTTCATATACATTATAAATATTATTAGGTCTTCACTATAATATTTTTCTCCTAGTATTAAAAGTATCTACTTTTACACCAAAAGTGTAGCTTAGCAACACACACATTTTTTAAAATAGCCAACTTTAATACTCAAAAACAGCATTAAAACAAAAGGCTTTTAAGACATTGGGAGAAAAAGTTATGTTTTTTTTTATATATACCCAACAAACATTGGATACGGAAAGCGGACCACTTTTGACTCATAAAATTCACGGTGTACTCGGAAATGCAACCTTTTACCGCACGGAATTCCGTTTACTTGGCCGAAGAAAGGTGTCACTTTTTTCCATGTTTCCCCTTATTTTGTAAAAATTTTAAAATCACATTAGTAGTAGTGCGTGCGTATTTTCCATATGCATTGCGTCTTCTTTCAATTCCAATTTTAGCACAGTATCTAAAACCAGTTCAGAACCCAAAATCGTGCGTTTTCACTGCAATTATGGAATCTAATACCATACACTTTCCGTATACATTGGAGCAGAATTTTTATTGGAAAAATGGCTTTTGGTTTTTTAATATGTAGGTATTTCAATCATTTATTTCCTTTATAAATATTTACATATTAAAATAAGTTACAGCCAAAAAATATTCAAAAATAAAATTATTTAGTTTCTTACAATATTTAACGCAGCACAAAGTTATTAAAGATGGTAACAAATTAATTATGTCTTTATCGTGCTGAAATCATTTTTTTATAAGGTGAATGATGTCTTCTTCAGATGCAGATGAAAATTTCTCAGCAGCAGATTACATAGCCTCTATAAACAAAGTACATATATAATTTATTTAAAAAAATATATTATATTATACATATTTAAAACGCAAAAGAAAAAAACTAATCCCTTACCTTTCAGTATTTTCACAATAAACTTTGACAAATCATTTTGACAAAAATGTCGCGTTTTCAATTTTCTTCTTTTTAAAACAAATTCAAATGGCAACGCACTCTGTATACTCATTTATTTCTTTTATTCCCTATACATATAATATACATATACATCCAAATATAAGTTTCATTTTGGGTATGGAATTCCGTGCAAAAAATGCACTCCGTTGGGTACGTACCCAATAATGTTTGTTGGGTATATATATAGTTGATACTTAAACCATTAATTTAAATTTATCTAAGATACACATGCATACAGCGCTATAATAACTACGTAGCGGCAGAATTGTTTGGTGTCATTTCTATATATAGTTATTCAATGGCCACGACAAAAAATCGTTTTCTAAACCATAATCACACCCTATTACATTTTAATATTACCATAAAAAAATTGCTTTGTCCATACATCGAACCAAAATGCAAAACCAAAACCTCATATACCACAAATCCAATGCACTTTGTGAATAATTAATTAATTTTAACCATAAATTAATTAAATTTATTTACCAGATAGCTTTAAAAAAAAAATTATTTTCTCAAATCCCACAAAATATGTTACATATTCTGATTAGAATCTCGTACCAAAATATATATGTACATATACATATGCATATTTTCAAATAAATTCATATTTTACTTATTTATGAAATTTAATATTTATTGTTTTATGGCAAATTAAATATTTAAATAAAAATAAATTTAATAAAAAAAGTGTTTGTTGCTTTCTGCCAAAAACATAGTACCTACATATAAATGCAAAATACGACACAGCATAAGTTTTAATTTTAGTTATATACTGAAATAATTTTCACATTAAACTAATTAACTTAATTAAATTTTTAAATTAAATAATTTATAATTTTAGTCTTGGGAGTTGTGATATGTATGTACATTAAGAATTTTTTTGTATAGTCCTTTGCTACGAGTCTATATGTAATACTGATTGACTGAAGATTCGTAAATCGGGATTAGTAATATTTCTGTTTTTGTCACCTAATTAGTTCAAAACAATTCATCATCTAATTATTGTATCATAGATATTCAGTAAAGGACATACTAGCAGAAGAGATGCAAAATTGAAAAGGTTACGTCGCAACTAAACAACGAAGTGGTGCTGCTTAAAAAAGAAAATGAAATTTTATAAGGAATCTGAGGAACCTCCTCAGACTAGCAATGAGGTAGATACAATTGAAAGATTTTATACTGAAGAAGAAGAACTAGTAAGTGAAACAGATTGGGTTTAAAAAATAATAAAAGGAAAAGCAACAAAAAAAAGCGGAGTCGTCTACAGAAAGTGATGAGATTCAACAATACTCCCTCGCAAAAATTGACGAAGTAGCTGGAACACAACGAAAAATACTTGATGAAGTAAAACAGCCAGGCTAACAAAGAGAAGACACCGCCTCCTATTAGAGTGGTTTCCTTATGGAGATCCAACTTATTCAAGGAAGGTTAAAACAGAAGACCTAATAGGCCAGAGATTAAAAATTGAAGATAGAAGGGGTTCAAGTCACTAAAATAAAATATATACAACGTAAAGACCATTTTCAACATGACAGTCAGAATAGAACGGTTGAGGAAATCAAACAACAACGTGATTCGGTGAAAAATAAAGACGGTACCGATACCCCAATTCATAAAAAGATTCTGAAAAGCATAGAAGTCTTAAACATTTGGCTTGTGAAACAAGAAGAAAGCATAGAAGCTTTAAATAGGTGAAAAATGGGAATAAATCGAACAATTAGAATGGTCATCTGGAATGCAAATAGGCAACATATTCCAGAACTAGAAATATTTTTAAATGCAGAAAAATAGATATATGCCTAATATTTGGAAGTAGAGATGAGGAGAAGGAAACTATACTACATCTGCGTCTATCTTACAATGAGCGGCTTCTCGGTCTGCATCTGCACCGAATCGGTCGGCAGTATTTAAAGTCTGGCCGTAGACTAAAAAGGCTATGAGATGGACACCCTTAAAATAAACCAGCAATGAATAAAACATCAGGAAATAATACCCCAGGTGGTAGACGTGCACTGCAGGAAAATCCACCCTGTACGAAAGTTGACCTCATGGATTCTGGGGAGGGTCAATCATTGCAAAACAAGCGGAAGTACTAGTGACAATCCATTCAGAATGGGCAAGCTAATGATGAGATCTCCTATAAGGCAACGAAGTATCTCTGTGGAAAATTTAGCAAAAAGTAATGATCCTCGGCAGATGAGTTACAGTAGATCTCAACAAATATCATTTTATCAAATGATAAAATAATCCAAACATTACAAGCTGAATTAAAGGAAGCACGAAATGAGATCCAAAAATTAAAACTGATGATAGAACTGAGTCAGCCACAAAAAAACCGTTTCAGAGAAAACGGATAACCATGTAAATCCAAAAACAAAATCTCAGCCTGAAGAAAATAACACACCAGGAAAGCATACAACTTTTCAAAAAACTAAAAAACCTAAAAAAAGCAAGCAAAATCCTCCCCCCGTAATACTTAGCAATGTGACAAACTATTCGGTCATTACAGGATAACAGCATCAATTTTCAAGCTAGAATGATGAACAACAGATTATAGAAATCTACCAGAAAAATTTACGAAACAAAACATATGTGCCATATGGAAGTAAAGATCGAGGCGGTTAGAAGTAATCGTATAATTTCGCAATGTAAACGTTGTCAGCGATATGGCCACACTCAAAAGTTCTGCCAACACGAACCTAGATGTGTTAAATGTGCTGAGAAACATTTAACTATTGCTTGTGAGAAACCCAGGACCACAACGGCAAAGTGGTCAAACTATGCACAGGCCGACCCTGCAAGCTACCGAGGATGTCAGGTAGTGCAAGAACTGCAAAAAAGAAGAAATAATCAAAATAAACCAATGACTTTACAAAAGAGTCAACCAACAGAATCCTTCAGAGATAGTATATCTTATGCACAGGTGGCTGAGACAGGAAAGATCAGCTCAAGGTCAGTGTTGAACCCTAAACATTTGAATACTATGATGGAAAGGATGCAGAATGTTTCGAATGCCATAAGAGACCTTTCTGAAAGGCTACACAGATTGGAGCAAGGCAATTCTGCTTTATTATTATTTTCTCCCAAAATAATGTACCAAGAAAAATTGAGAATTGCTACATATAATGCTAACGGAATTAAAAATAAAAAACATGAACTTGAAGCCTTTTTAAAAATGCAAAATATCGATGTGTCTCTGATATCTGAGACCCACTCAACAAGACAATCTTACTTAAAAATTCAGGGTTACCAACTTTACGAAACAATTCATCTGGATAACCAATCAAGAGGTGGAACCGCTTTTATAATAAAAAACTATATTAAACACCATGAATGCCAGCATTATCAATCACCTGGAATCCAGCTTACCGTAGTAAAAATTACATCTACGAAGCAACGCCTTCAGATAGGAGCAGTATATATTTTCCACCTAGATACAACCTGAAGAAATCAAACTACTTGAATATCCTACAACATTTAATTTTTGGCAAGCCGACATATTGACCTACAGACGCAGTTAAAACTCCTGATCTACTGGATTTCTTTATATCAAAACAAGTTTCATCAAATTTTATTGAAGTGGAGGGTAATTCAGATATGGTCTCTGATCATTCTGCAGTGATACTTACTATAAGCGACAAGATAATTATAGGAAGGGAACAACACCAAATCTTGTCAATAAAACAACTGGCTGGTTTAGCTTTAGATCTGAATTAGAAAGCATTATTAACCTTCAAACACGATTATAGAGGTACTGGTGCTAGAGAAAGAGGTTGAAAACTTCACAAATATCATTCAATTAGCCGCGTGAAATAACACTAAAGAAACAGCATCCAAAACTACTGGTAAAAGCTCCCAAGAGAAATTAGGAACCTGGTCTTAGAAAAAAGGAAAGCTAGGAAAAAAATGGAAACAAACGAGGAGTTCATGACAAGACGATCCTTAATAACCAATCACAGCAGCTTAAGCGAGAAGGTCAGAAGCTAAATGAAAATTCATTTTCTTTGTTTCTTCGAAAGTTGACGGCTGATGAAAATACAACTACTCATTATGGAAGGCAACCAAAAGAATGAAAACCCCAATTATGCAAATCCCTCCTATTAAGCGAAGTAATGGCTCGTGAGCCAGGGATAACAAATCAAAAGCTGAAGTGTTTGCTGATCACCTGGCTGGTATTTTCCAACCGAATGAGACCGAATCGGATATTATAATCGAAAGTGGAAGCAACGACTATGGGGCAGAATCCCTCTAATAACCCAGAAAGAAGTTAATAGGGAAATAAAATTCAATCTTAAGACCGGAAAGGCTCCTGGATCTGACCTTTTAACAGGAGAAATTCTAAAGCAACTACCAAAGAAAGATATTGTTCAACTAACCCATTTGTTTAATGCTGTTATTAGATTACGGCATGCTGTTATTAGATTCCGTCTGGAAAGTTGCAGAAGTTATTATGCAACCGAAACCAGGTAAACCGCTGAATGAAGCTCAATCATATCGTCCAATATCCCTGCTTCCTATCATCTCAAAGCTAATGGAAAGACTTGTTCTGAGAAAAATGACACCAATAATAGAAATTAGAAACCTAATACCGGATCACCAATAAGGATTCAGATGTAAACATTCAACAATTGACCAGGTTCACAGAATTACAGACATTATAGAAAAGGCGTTAAAAGATAAACAAATTTGTTCTACCTTATTTCTGGACGTGGCAGCAGCTTTCGATAAGGTATGACATGAGGGATTAATACATAAACTAAAAGTTAAGCTTTCGGGACCATATGTTGACCTTCTGGAGTCGTACTTATCTGAAAGACTATTCAAAGTAAGACAAGAAGATGAGTATTCTGAACTGAGAGAGGTAAGAGCAGGAGTCCCACAAGGCAGTGTTCTGGGCCCACTCCTATCAAACTTAATGAATTAAAATCTGCGCATGTTAACTTTACGAACAAATTATTAGTTAATTCGCCGCTAATCAGCAGAAACAATGTTATGGTGCCATACGAGAACTCCACCAATTACTTGGGTATGACACTGGACGTTAAGCTCAAATGGAAAGAGCATTTAAAGAAGAAAAGAAATGAGCTTAATCTTAAATATAGACAGTTGTACTGGCTAATTGGACGAAGGTCAAAATTAAGCACAGACAACAAAATATTGATTTACAATCAAATCCTAAAACCGGTCTGGCTATATGGTATTCAGCTTTGGCGCTGTACTAAAAATGCTAACATCAAACCTATATAAAACTTCCAGAATAAGGTACTTCGGAGTATATAGTCAATGCACCCTGGTACATTCGTAATAAGGATTTGCATCGAGATTTGGGGACACCGGATGAACTACGTTCAAAAAATCAAGAACTACGCCTATAGGACTGCATAAAATATTTATAAGCTAAGACAGTTTGAAATATCTACCGCAGTAATAAAATATTGCTTTATAAGCAAATTTCGATTCCGGCCAGTTCGACATTGCCCTATATGGTTATGGGCCTAACCCTAATTAAAATCGGAACTATCCCGAAAACAACGAAAAGTTAACATCATGCGACCAAATTAACCTGCACTATAAGATCAAACAATAAATCTGAGATAGTCGACGTCCACCTGTATATGAATTGTATAACAAGTATTATTGTTTATTAAAATTATAAATATTCAATTGGTAAATGTGAATGTACGTCAGCTAAGTGGTAAGTATTTGTAGGTGACAGATATTAATTTATTAATCTGTTTAATAAATAAATAATTTATTGAGGAATGTATTTACGGAAATTCAGAATGTTGCATGTTACGAATAATACTTGATGATTTATCGCCAAAGCTAAGATACAGGTAATACAAATTAGCGATTTAAATTAGCAATTTTATTAGTAATGTGCTGCATACATTTAACTACCTACACGGAATATATTGTAGTTTGTTGAGTTAAACAAGAGAATGCATCTTTCACATATAATTAACCAATTACTTACATAATTTTACTATATGTAATATCTATCTAATTATACATTTATATATATATATATATATATATATATATATATATATATATATATATATATATATATATATATATATATATATATATATATATATATATATATATATATATAAGGAATTCTTGGATGTATACCTCGAAAGGGCGCCTTAAGGCATTGCCACATGTACTCTTGCACAACCGACAGAGTAAAACTACAAATTCAATTTCAGGCTAAATTATTTTATGTACATTATCAAAATTAATAAAAAGTAGTTTAGATTTACAAAAATTATTTAATTATTTAAAAATTTTATGAATATTATTATAATTTCATTCAAAATTATGCATTTTAATGATTCGTCGGCCGAAAAAATAAAAATCGGTCGACAAAATCTAGTCGAGTATAACATAACCTCACTTCGATGTTTTTTTTTTTTTTTTGTATGTATGAAAAACTATTATTTGTATGTAATTTCTAAATATTAATATATATTAATTTAATTATATTTATACTTATTTACATAAATATATACATATATATCGGATTAATTTGATACCAAATTAATAATTGAGGTCAAAATGCACCTTATACATTTTTTTTTCAAGTCAAATGTCAATTTTTAATATTTTTATTTTACTGTGACGTTTTTTGTCGACCGACAATTTCGGTTTACTTGTGACGCCAAACTAAAAAATAATGCACAATATATTGCGCAAAACATGACGTCACACAAGTATAATGCGCAAATTAATTGTACGTGAATGTGTTTGCTTTCTGGTACCTTCGGAATGAAGAAAAGTTCATTAAATTAAATTTTTCGATTTTTTATATTAACTCGGACAATATTAAGTCGAATTAATTCATATTTGGTCCAGTTCAGTTTAATTATTCGACCAATATGAATTATCGAAAGCCTTCGAAAGACTTCCCAAATAAAATTTCTCGGTGTTTTCATGATAACTTAAAATATTAATCTTACCAAAAATGTTGGATATAAATTACATGAATCATTAATGCCTCCCGAATCAAAGAAAGCCCGATTTGAATTATATTTGGCCTAGAATATTTCAATAGTACCAATAACTCTACTATAGATATAATTATCATGAATTATATCCTGAAAGTTTAATAAACGCAATATTAACAAGACTGTTAGTGGAGTATTAAATAATCCCAAAACAAGCCAAAAAGACTGCCAACATATAATTGTTAGACTCTGGTGATGCAGTCTATGCATTTACATGCTGATCTGGCTTACAAACCAAAACTTAAACGGATTGACCTACACTATCCTCTTTTATATACCGAACAAAACGTAAAAAATACTGAGCCCTGACAAAAAGTGGAACATCGGCCAGACTTGGTAGATATGGAGTTTTATGGATCGAATTATTTGAACCGAAAAACCGCAGTATTTCTTTAAAAACCCGTATTCGGAAACCATTCCTAAAAAACCCGCACGGTTTTTGGATTTATAGAAAAATAAACAAAGCTAAGTGCATATAAAATTACTAGTAAATTTTTTCGATCTGTTATGTATGCAGTAAATTGTATTGAGGAATGAGAACTTGGATGGATTGGCTTATAGTTCTAGCAACGAGTTTATCTGTCACAATACCAATTTTTAAATCAAAAAAAGTTGAAGTGAAATAGTAGTGAGACTTGCGGCCCAAGATGTTTCAACAGTTAGAGGAAACTATCAATTCATTTGTCAGTACACCTCTAATAAAGAGAGGTCACTTGAATAGTTACAAAATATCACTCGAGATTAATATAATTTCAACAACAAACGACAGGTTTTGGTTGTTTTAATGTTATGGTTAATGCATATTTAACTTTAATTCTCCAATCGAATACGAACTCTGCTTAAATTATGATCTGCATCTTTTTTTTACGCCGTCACATGCCAAATCGAGGACGCACGAATACAGGTTCGATTTTAAATCCATCTGGATTCTGAATCCAACAGGGGGTCATAGTTGTGTTCATCGGCATCACCGATCATAATCAGGTGATGAAAAATCCCTTTTGTCAAAGTTATTGAAAATGGAGCAGTTCCAATAATTGGACTCCACACAGCAAATGAATTAAATTTGATTATTCGAAATAATAAACTAATGCCAGAAAAGTGTTCACTCTAGTCGATGAGATATGAAAAGTAAACAATTTTAAATATGATATAGATCTAATCGAGAATCCAAAATTCATAATTTCCCCACCGCCAAGAACAGTATATTCAATCAGAAGCGAAGTGAAAGAACAAATAAAAAAATGGTCAAATAGGGAATCATAAAAAAGATAAAGGAACCAACACCAGTTGTGTCTCCACTAGTGGCGGTTAAACAAAAAGGAAAATTGAGAATTTGCCTTGACCCGTCAAATTTAAATTAAAATATTCTAAGACGTCACTACCCATTGAAGACTATAGATGAAATATGTAACGTGCGTCTTGCATTGATATTTTTTTTAAGGTTTCTACAAAAATATTTGTAGGTACTTTTAACGTCATATAAGATATAATTCGCATTATGATTGCTGTCGTCGCACTGTAGCTATAATGTTTTTGTTGATGATTATGATAGGAACACTAACATCATTTTATTGCTTTAACTGACCCGTCATCAATTTATTGCATTAACTGACCCGTTGTATGGACTGGTTTTCGCTTGTTCATTGACCAATATTGTGGTGGTATTGATTTTCCTCCTACCATATGATCATAAAGTAATTTTTTATGATCGTGGATATCCAAAAACAAATAATTGATTTCAGTCTTTTTGATGAGCAGCAGTCATCATAACAACATTATCATTGATATATGGATATATCTGTTTAAATCTACATATTTGTAAAAATCAGTGTTAGTTTGTAGAGCCATATTGAATTGAATAGAGCCATCCGCAAATGCGCTAATATTCGGGTGTTTGCTTGGACATTTTTATTTATAGACGAAAAAATATAAACGGGTAATTATAGATTTATATACTGAGTGGAAATTAGTTTTTATAAATTTGGTATTATTAAATATAGTTAAATTGTGGACCAAGAGTGATATCGTAGATTAAGGTAATCGCCTTTAGAGGGAATTTAACCGCCTTTCCTGTTATAAAATTACCAAAGTCAAACTATAGGTAAATATTTTTATTTGGGGTCAATTATCAAGGTATAATTTTTGTTTATATTACTCTTGTGTTTACTCAATAGCCGGTTTTACTCCTACAATTGGGTTTCCGAAACCTTAGGTGACGACCTTGGGGTGGTGTAGGTAGTGGGTCCGTCCACGCTATTGCCTAGCCGACCGGCTATATTATTTATTGGCGTTATTTTATAAATCGCTGACTAATATAAATGAACGGTGACAACAAATAAATTGGAAGTTCATTGGGTTCCAGCAGCGGTATTGGTTTATTCGAAAACATAAAAAAAAAAAAAAAAAAAAAAAAAAAACGGGAAAATATTGGATTAACCTTCTTCTTCGCACATGTATATATTATATAAATAGGGCCACTGCTCTGCTTATCAAACACAAGATTTGGGATAAATCATTTTTTTTTTTATGAATTCATTTATGATATATAAGTATATGTTTGTATAGTGTGTGATTAGCTTATAGTTTTATCTAAGAAATTTAATGAATTTGAATAGTGAATTTATTGTGGTGAATGATATGGTGAACTTTATAGTGCTAATAATTTTGTTTTAGGTCAAGTTATATGAATCGTACATACCGCAATCCCCTGAGCGCTCTGGATTTTGTGGGTAAGTGTGTTTTTTGGTAATTTTTTTTTATAGTTATTGCACGAAAATAATAAATTTACCTATCATTCATATATATATAAAGACACGTGACTTTCTTATGGAGTTGATTTAGACACTCCGATATTGAATTGAATAATTATACTGTTAAAGTTAATATTATGGGCTGTCCATAACATATGTAATATAATCTGTAGTACATTAAGTTCAAACATTAAATATAATGCTTATTTTGTCATTGCATACCGGTTATCGTTTTGATTATTAACTTAGAAATGTCGAGATAAATTATTTGTGTGGGGAAGTATCATTAATATGAAGTAATTGTCATGTTATGGGTGACCAGTTGAAGTGTTGTTGGTTGGCGTAGCACATGATTTTAGTTTTTTTGTGATGCTGTGGTGTAATCTTATTCAAATTTCATTGAACCCGCCCAGCCCTGAGCACTCAGGATTTATAGTATCAAGCATGTGCACAATTATACACCCAAGCGTTACAAATAGCGGGTTCAAAAGGGTTCAAAATACTTCACATTGATAGATTGCCTAAAAGGATTTTGGCAGATACCAGTAAAAGAAAGATCAGAAAAATACTTAGCGTTCTCATGAGGAAGGTACACATGCCTAAGATTACCTTTTGGATTGGCATCGGAACCGGAAGTATTTCAGGAGTTGATGTCTAATCTATTGGAAGGAGTTAGAAACGTAGAAGTATCAATGGATGATATACTTATTCATGACGCAACATTAGAAGGGTGGATTAACATAACTAACAAAGTAATAGAAAAATAAGGAATTCCGGGTTAACGGAATTCAACGTTCAGTCAATAAAATTTCTAGGACACAAACTATCAGAAAGAGGACTAGAAACAGATGAGGATAAAGTTCCAACCATCAACAAAATAACAGTACCAAAAAACGTTAAACAAATACAGAGAATAATGGGTATGATAAATTATATAGCTAAATTTATTCCTAAATGCTCAAAAATTACAGCTTCCAGAAACCGGCTACCCACAAATAGAAAAGGAAGCAACAGCGATACTACTTGGCTGCAAAAAATTCCACACTTATATATATGGGAAAGAGTTAGAGGTCGAAACTGACCACAAACCACTTGAAACAATTTTAAAAAAACCATTAGGATCCGCTCCTCCTAGACTACAACGAATAATGTTCCAAATCAGTCGGTATAATCCAAAAATAATATACAAAAAAGGCAAGGATATACCAATACCCGACTTGTTAAGTCGCGACATAGATAATCCGTCTTACGAAAACGAATAGAAATACATTTGTGTATTCCAATGATACCCAATGCAACCAAATTATTAATAGAAGATTACGATAAAGAAGCGTATTAAAAAACATTAATTACATTTATAATGAACGGATGGCCAAGAAATGAACGAATCATACCAATATAAATAAACCACTTTGAAAACTTCAAGGAGGAACTTTCGGTATATGATGGTATAATATATGAAGGACAAAAAATAATAGTCCCTAAAAATCAGTTCAATAAAATAATCCCATAAGCTTATGCTGGCCATTTAGGACAACAATCAACGATTAGGTTGATAAGACAAAATTTTTATTGGAGAGGTATAGATAAAGACGTGATAGATTTCATAGAAACATGCGCAGTTTGCGATCAAACTCAACGAAACAAAACCAAAGACCCAATAACTACAAAAGAAATCCCAGAAATACCATTTCAAATAGTGGGGACAGACTTATTTAAATTTAATTCGAAGACCTGCATAATTATAGTCGACAGTTATTCAGGATTCATAGACTTTAGTCAAGTCAAATCACAATACTCATCAGAAATTATCTCAAAACTTAAGAAATGGTTTTCAGTTCACGGTTGCCCAGAAATACTCTATTCAGATAATAGACCGCAATTCTCAGCAAGAGAATTTAAACAATTTGCCAAAGAATGGAATTTTGGCCACTAAACCTCCAGCCCATATTTTCCATGAGCCAATGGCTTAGCCGAAAGAGCAGTACAAACAGTTAAATTATTACTCACAAAATGCTCAAAGAACAAATCAAACACATATTTAGCTATGCTGAATCTACGAAATACGCCAAGACCGAAAAACATAGAGTTACCGAACCAACGACTAAAGAATAGTAAGATCAACACTACCAATATAAAAACAATTACTGATCCCAAAGGTGGAAACCAATGTCGCTGACAAACTACTAAACAGCAGATTAATACAAAAAAGCTTCGCTGACAGAGGTAGCAAAGAATCAAAACCCATTGAAGTTAATGACAAAATTAAAATTCAAATAAAACCTAGGGAATGGGTATCAGGTCGTGTCGTACGGAATTCAGATGCACCAAAATCAATGATAGTTCAAACAGATAACAATAAAACATACAGAAGAAACTATCACCATATCAAATCAACTAAAGTAGACATAACTAAGGCAGAAAAAATAATAGATAACGACATGATTCCATCAATTATTGTTAACGAAAACATAAATAGAGGCCCAGTCAGTTCAACTAATCAAGTAACTAGGTCTAATCAGCACAGAATAATAGTAAATAGAACGCGATTGGGCCGTATAGGCAAACCACCTGTTCGCCCTGATTTATAAAATGTATATGCTCATAAATAGGCATTGCCATATAGAGAAAAAGAAACGAACGATTCGTTCGTATATTTGGTTTCCTCGTCACATGAGAAACAAAAATTACGAACCAGTTTACAACAACAACGTCGTTTAAGTATGTTCGCGTGTATTCGTCATCGTCACCACAACTGATCAAAATGGCCGCTATTTCAAATAAATGAAAATTAACCAAATGAAATACGAACACGAAGGCAACTATACAACTCAAATAAATATCAACGAAAAATTATATCACCAGAATTTGAGTATGAATGCGGAAATCGTATAAAATTGGTTAAATGGTATAAATGCGTTTGGAAACGAAAAAAATTATACGATCTAGTCACGATATCGGACGATGGAAATAAATAATTAATATTTTTGAATAAAATTTATAAAATTTTTGAAATTTTCAAATTTTATTAATTAAATAAAGCATATCGTGTCCGTTTAATTTTAGTTTATAAATTTTATTAATTTAATTATAAATGAAGAAATCGTTGCCAGATAATTTTTCGTGTTGTTGCTATGTGGCAATGCCTTAACCAATACAAATATGACGGAGGAAATTAGAGAGAACGACCATTAGAAAGGAGATAAATTTTAGAATTAACAACTTTTTAAATGATCGTCAAAAGAAACAAATTTCAAAAGAATTTCTCCCATTAAATAAATCCAAACTTCTTACAGAAATTTAGGAAAACTTTTTAATGCACTATGCAAAAAAAAGCCGTTTCATCGAGCGAATCTGTGAGGCTGACACATTTCTGTGGAAAACTCAGATCTCGGCTTGAAAATTCAATTATTTTCTGCAATAAGAATTTGGGATTTTAATTTTTATTTTTCATTGAATTTGTGATATTCGAAACCCGATCCGAGAACCGCAGTTTTACAATTTCAAAAACCAAAAACCGCGATTTCTCAAAGACGGATTATTTGCAAACTTGGTAGATTCAATGATTCTGAAAAAAATAATCTTAGATTGTTGCTTCAACATGTGACGGGGGCTAAATCATTTGAAAACGTTAGGACAACTACATTTAAGGGAGGGGTCAAATGTAGTAAACGTATAATAGGAAGCAGCAAAGGATATCTTTTAGTAGCAAAAATGTTATGATTTAAAGGTCCAATTACACATTTGACACAGATTTACCCGATATATATATATATATATATATATATATATATATATATATATATATATATATATAGTGAAACCTCGTAATAAAACCATCTCTTTAATGTGACCACCACCTAAAATGGTCCACTCTTTAATGATCCCATTACGTTAACTATGCATATTTGTGTTACAGATTTCGTTTGTTCTGACAATTTCTCAATTCTGTTTAGCGACCAGGTTATTCAGTATAGCATAAAGAATATTTACTCCCGTAATCTAATCAGTATCATTTTCTATTTTAAATCGGGTAATATGAAACTGGATTTGGGAGAAAAACTGAAATTCTGATATTTAAAAAGTCATTCAGAAAGAATGACAAACGTTAACACAGCGAAAATGCGAAAAATTGAGTACTTTACCAGATTTAACAATTTCAGCCAAAAGAAAACTAGAAATAACGGGGAACAACGAGTTCCACATGTTAAGGTGTTTAATAGGGTGGTTAACAAAATTCAACAGATGAAAAAACAATTCTTAACAACCAAGATACCGTGTTTTAAGGAATGTTTGAGTCAAAACTGTGGGTTATTTTATATAAAGCAATGGCAGGCAAAGTATTTGGTTTTTAAAGGGAATCCTTGCAAAAGTGGTACAATATTTAAAAATGTAAAAAACCACGTAATGGTAAAGTACCAGTTTGCAAGGAGAAACGCATAGACCACTTGTAATTGACAGAGTTCGAAAAGAGCATTTAGGACCGTTAGTGTCGATCAGCTATCGGTAATGTGTAGGCTTAATTTAAAAACGTAAAATTGTAGAAAATCGTAGAAAATGTAGTAGAAAAATGTAAAATTGTATTAACAGTCGATAACTGCCCAGGTACATCTATTAAACTATCAAACATTTAAAGTTTATTTCACCAAATATACGGCTTTTCCTTTGGAAAATAACGTATTCATGCGCTCAATAGCGTATACTGCTTATGATTAAGCCCAAAACAATAAAGAACCGCTTCCAGGAAGCTAGATTTTCCTTAGAATTGAAAACTTGACGAAATGGATATCTGCACTGGGTGTCTGTGAATCACCAGACACAGAATGATAAATTTTACGGCCACCGTAAGAATACTAACCATGAACGCACCTGTTATTGTAAATTATTATTAATTAAATAGTGCCATCTATGAAAGAGTGGTGGTAGATAAGTAGTATAAAACACACGCATCCGTAGTTCCATTAGTGAACGCATGGATGAGTGTGAGCAAAAAAAGACAAAATGAAATCAGTTAATAAAAGACAATTAAACGAGTCGGAATTGTAATAAAGGAAAAAGATTTTTATTTCGGTAAGGGCGGAATCAATAAAAGTAAAAATCTTGGCTCCAATTGAAATAGAAAGTGACAAGGATATAGTGACATATTCCGCAATATTACAAATTTACTGACGACAAATGGATACAACGTCAATGAGGTATTAGCTTTATATACGAACTCATGTAAGAAGCACAAGCTTCTTTTATATTTTATTTTATTATATTTCGAACAGGCTCCGAATTCGATTTGTCTGACTTAACGTTTTTAGACAAACTGACCGGTTTTTTTACCTAAAACTTTGGGACCCAATTTTCTCGTTATTGTCCAATTAGTTTGTTTTGACAGTTTTTAAAATTTAATTTTTAACTCAAACATAAAAGACTTGATTTAAGGTTCTAAGAACAACTTCTTGACAAGCAGTTTAGTCTTTACACGTTACAGTTATAGTTAAGTAGATCTATATCTAATTGGGCACAACCACCACACTCTTAAATAACTGAACATTACTAGGTCAAGTATTTATAAAGAAGGTGACTTGTGTGTGTGTGTGTGTGTGTGTGTCGTTATTTAATTATTCAAATGAGAGTGTTTATGGAGCAAAGCTCAGTTCAAATCTGATGAGGAATCTGTAATGATTTTGTTAAAAATTATTTTGTCATCTCATCAGGCCATGGCGACCGCGTGCTATGTGTAATCACTAATTTACGCTGTATATATATATATATATATATATATATATATATATATATATATATATATATATATATATATATATATATATATATATATATAGACCATATAAAATAAATTAACCTTCGGCTTTTACATAATTTAGCTACCAATCTTGTTATACTTAATTTAATTGACAACCAATAACGGCACACAAGTGAACTAAAATATGAAAGACAGATTTAAGTTTAACAAGTACTGCCCGATTGTAAATTATCACTTTCTCTTAAGAACTATTCAATGTCAATTTTTTTTTAAATTATTTACTCGTTTCATTAGCAACTTGTACGGCTCTAATAAAAGTGTAAACATAGCATCGTAAACTGCATATCAATTTGCTTATTATTGTTTACATATTGATATAAATTAAGATTGACATTGATGTTAAAATACGACTTTATTTTAAATCCGTCTTAAATTAGTTTAGTAAATATTTTCATTAATTTGTTATTAATAATTTAAACCGTCGAATTATCAGGCCTTTGTTTCTCCATACCGTACCAAACCGGTTTTACCGTAGAATCGTAGAATAGTAAGTAAACCTTGGTGAGGATAATTTCAGAAAAATAATGAGATCGGTATCACAAAATATGTAATGATCACAGCATTAGCTTTTAAACGAATGGGACCTTATTTGCATTAGTTCCATATAAATTAGCTTAGAGGGCTCCCTAAAATGTGCATTGTATAATTCTTGGTCTAGTTTGGATCAAGTTACATCTAACTAATCAAATAAATTGCAGATCTACAAATGGATCTCTGGAACTGGTTACACAGAGTGAAATGTAAGCAATGAGTTACAGGGCCTGTTTGATCATATCTGTATAATATATTTGAAAAGTGTCGGTAACATACATCGCTTTATAGAAATACGTAAATTTTGTTTCGATCAAGTAGGCAATACGCATTTGAACAAAAACTAATTATGAAATAAAACAAAAAAAAATAAAAGCAGAGTATGCCGTTGTTGAGAATCGAGCTCGAAACATTCGCCGGCGTGTTATGGTTTTCTCACCAATAAAATTTTTACTTATGAATTTTTTTTTAAGTTAATATTTATAATATTGTTTAGAATTAGTCAGTTTTTAGTCATTAATTGTTTCTCAAGCCAGTCTTGTTAGTTATATACAATTACAACAACAGCAACAGATCAACTGGTAATTTTTGCTAATTAAATTATTTATGTGGTGTATAATCATGTCAATTCAATGTTCTCTATTAAAGGAAACTTAGTGAAGAATAGTTATTCAAAATGCCTCCTAAAAGAGTACAAACAGTAAAAATGGAAGCAGAAGCAAATCATGACCGATCAACGGGCAATAATGTCCGATCAACAAAGATTACTAAAGAGAGAAAGTGAAGCACAAAGAATGACAAATCGTACAGCAA
The DNA here is from genome assembly GCA_963556175.1 of Tipula confusa. Classification (NCBI taxonomy): domain Eukaryota; kingdom Metazoa; phylum Arthropoda; class Insecta; order Diptera; family Tipulidae; genus Tipula; species Tipula confusa. The sequence continues at coordinate 135,062,650 of OY744476.1, read as the reverse complement.
ATATGCCAATGCAACCAAAAAAATTTAGCTTATCAGGTATGGAGTTGAGAAAAAGGACGAGTCAAACTCCCTCATTAAAAACTTCGGATCAATAATCAATTTCCTGTTAACGACTAACGATGAACGGAATGCCATGAAACATATTCAATCCTATTTAATAGTTCATTAGTTCATGGCATTAATGGGAGCAAATCGTCTTCCAGGATATGGGCCATACTGCTTTAGAATACAGTTGCAGGTTTATCACATGACAAGGATTTTGCACACAAATAATGAAAAACTGAAAAAGTCTACCCAATTTTATATACTGGACCATTAAATTCGGACAAAAGCGCCTTGCAGATAGCTTTTTTGACTGCAAAATTTGAGCTGTTAACTACTTAAAGATAAAATCAGTATACTGCAAAAACATCCTCAAGCTCAAGAAGTTCAACCTAATGAAAGAAACAACAAAAAAAATCGGTTCTTCGGTTTGGACAGAGAAAATGCTGTGTATTGAGATAAAAAAAAATGTTATATCACCTTTTTGAATGCAGGCCCATCTTTTTAATAGAATACATTAGCTCCAAAAAATTACATTTGTGTACAAGTAGCGCCCAAATTGCGCGCATACCGATCATTGACTGTTTTTAATGAATGTGTAAAAAAATATGTTTAAGAAAACAATTGATTTTGCCTATGAGTAGGGAGGCGGATTGCCTTACCAAAGACATATGGTATTGATGATTGAAATTTGATCTCTTAGATCCAGAATTACTTGTTCGTGAGTAGTGAATTGATCGATCCAAAAGAGAATGAAGGTTTCGATATGTTTAAGTAACGTAATAAAAGGGATAAAAAAAATATTAACAGGTCAACGAACCGTACCGCCTCATAGATCAAAATTGCGTCTATGGAAACATAGCAAAGCGAGAATTACCAGACATGGAAATTGGCTGCTCAGAACTGGAATAAAAACATGCTGACGAATCAAAAACCAAGGCATCGATTATTTTATTATTGAAAGCTTAGAATTTTTCGCACAATTTTTGTCTGCTTCATCATGTAGCACCATTGCGTGAGTTGGCACATTTTTACTAGCCGGATTAAATGACGAATAAAAGCCCATAGTTACGGCAATAACGAATTATAGCACAAAAATCTCGGCTGGCTTGAAAAACCCAAGCTACTCCAAAAAGTTCGTTTGCAAGCACATTCAAAAAAAAGAAAAAACAAGAAAAAGGCGTAAAGTGTTTTGGAGGTAGTCACGTTGGTCACTTTAAAAACAAATGTCCGAAAGTGATTAACGCTAGTCATTCGTTTGTTATTTCGTTTTTGACGGCTTGCAATCTTAAATCGACTGAATGGTATGTAGATTTTGGGGCTTTTATACACATCGCATGATAGCAAGGTTAGTTGGTAAATCTTAAACCAATGTCAGATTCTGAATAGGTCACGATTACAAATGAATCATAAAATGAAAATGAATAGCGGTCCAAGACGTTCTTTTCGTGACGGGTCTTTGCACAATATTTTTATCGGTCAGTCATTTAGTTAGCAAAGAATTTACACTCCAGTTTAACGCAAATGAATGCAAGTTTAACGCAAATGAATGTCCGTGACGGGTCTTTGCACAATATTTTTATCGGTCAGTCATTTAGTTAGCAAAGAATTTACACTCCAGTTTAACGCAAATGAATGCAAGTTTAACGCAAATGAATGTTTTCGGAAGAAACAAAACGTTTAGAGTGACACATCCGAGTGAAGTTGGTTTAATGGTCAGAGCTGCAGAATTAACAAAAATTATATCATCGTAGGTTAAATGGCGTCACATATTTTACAGTGCTATAGATAACAAAGATCGGTTTTACTAAATTGAATTAAATGATGAATCGAGAAAATGTGTACATTTAGTACTCCACTTGGAACGTATAATTTAAAAAGGTTGCCGTTTGGGATTAACATTGCTCCTGAAACATTTCAAAGGCTAACATGATTAAGGAACGAACATGTTTTCAATTTAGAACAAGACATAAAAAGGGCTAAACAATTAAACATAACCTTTAATCAAGATAATGTTCAATATAAAGTGAACGAGGGTAAATTTTTAGGACATGTGTTTGGGATCGATGGGATAAGATGTGACCCAAACAGGGTAAAGGCTATTACGGAAATGAGTAGTCCTACATCTAAACAAGAACTGCAGAGGTTTTTGGGTATGGTCAATTATATGCGAAGTTACATACCTAATATGGCCGAGATAACAGAACTTCTCCGGCAATTATTGAGAAAAAATGTAGAATTTTATTGGCTTCAATTGCATGAATATAGTATAAAGCAATTAAAGGAAGTTATTGAACCCAAGCACCGATTTTACAATCATTTGATGTGGCCAAAAATATAGTAATACAAACGGATGCAAGTAAGAATGGAATAGGGTGCTTCAGGCAAAAAAGCCAGATGATTTAATGACACTTAAAAAGAGTATGCTCAGGTAGAAAAAGGATTCTTGGCAATAATTTATGCATGCGTGAAGTTTCATAATTATGTTTTTGGAAGAAGAGTTAAAATTCACACAGATCATAAACCACTCGTGGGTGTAATGAAAAACGAAATTCATAAAGTAAACTCGTCAAGGCTCCAACGAATGAAATTAAAACTGCTTAAATATGAACTAATAGTCAAATATAAACCAGGGAAGGAACTACAAATTGCGGACAGTTTATCGCGTAGTTATTTGATGGATGAACCGGCAAATGAATTTCAAGAATTCGAGGAATATTTCGGATGAGAAAAAACAGAAAATGATTAGAGAAACGGCAAAAGATGAATCATTATCAATTTTATTTAAAGTATACATAAATGGCTGGCCTAACACAAAAGATAAACTTAAAGTCGTAATAAAACCATTTTGGAAATTCAAGGAATTCATTTTTCCGAAGAAAGTCTCTTTTTTTGGGAGAGAGGATGATGGTGTCATGCAGTTTAAGATCGGAAATTCTGAAGGCTCTAACAAAAACTGAGCAAAGAGCTAGACATATAATATATTGGTCCGGAAAAATATGAATGTCAAAGAACCGCTGATTTCTCATGAAATTCCAGAGTTGCCGTTTAACAAGATAAGGTGCGATACTATGCAAGTTGGAGGAGATAGGAGTTGTCAGTGACTATTATTCAAAATAGATTGAGGCACTACCATTTCAAAATAAACAAGCCTGAGAAGTTATTATCAACCTAAAAAATGTGTTTGCAACTCATGGGATACCCAAAGTTATGGTGTGTGATAACATGTCAAGCCGCATGGAATGGAAGATTTCAGCAAAAACTGGGAATTTTTAATAAAAAAATACATCGAGCCCATGTATCCACGGTCGAATGGTCATGTCCAAAAAGCAGTCAATATAGCTAAGAACTTGATAAAGAAAGCAATAGAAGACAAAAAGGATATCCAATATGCGCTGTTGGAGTACAGGGATCATCCAGTCGCCAGTTTAGGTGCGTCACCAAATACGAGTGATGCAACCAGGTCAGGACGGATAGTACGGATGCCTGTTAGATTTTAGGATTTTGTTAGATATTGAAAATATTGGTTCATTTAACAGTTAACGATATTTTGTAACTTTTTGAGACGAAACGGGTCAAAATCTCAAAACATTGCTATCAGATTATGAGAGGGAGTACTGCAACAAGGATTTTTCTAGATTCTTGCGAGATTCAGTGATACAGTATGAAAAAACCATATACGCCATAACAAAACCCGGTGGTAAAAAAGGTGAATCGAACAATTTCGGGTTCTGCAAGTGAATGATGTTTCGTCACAACCGCATCGTTTGACGATGAGTAACGATTTTGTTTATTTTGTGTCTCGCTTTCAATTAGATGATCCAATGTCAGTGAAGAAAGCTCTGAGCAGTTCAAAAGCATTTAAACTGGAAAACAGCTAAGGAGAGGAGTTTTGATCGTTAATTGAAAATGCAATGTAGTCGCTTATAGATTTTTAAACCAAATTCAATAAGTAAGAAGAGATAAATTTTTACTGAAAAGGAAAAAGAAGAATCAAGAGGAACTCAACAGAAAAATGAACAGAGTAGTGGTAACCTTGATAAAAAAAGTAGACTTTGGTGGTAGAGGAGGAAACCACTTAGTATCTAAGGTCCATTTCATATACAACTAGGTGAAAATGAATCAGCAAAGCTCAAAAATAATCCAAGAGGCGAAAATCTTCCACACTTTTGCGGTTTACTTTTAACCTACTTTACGCTGTCACTAGCCAAACGAAAGACGTGAGCCTACAGTTTCACTTTTATTATCCATTTGCACACTGCATAGCTATATCCACCTTGTACTGTAGTAGATCGAAAAGTTGATACGGTTCGCACCAGTATTATCTTAAAAACCCCCATTATTATTATTATCCGATGACGTCACATAATTTTTCCACAAAATAAAAATTTCCGATTAGTCAATAAAAATGTTTATTGGTACATATTTTATCAAGATCAATTTTAAAAATGTTAAACTCTTGATGTGGGGTGTGGGGTAACATAATGTATATGCCTAAAAACTTGTAAACATTTTGTTTATATTTTTCAATCGTTAATTGATTGGGAAATTAAAATAAGTTGTTTGTTTATAAGTGGGGTCCAAATACACAATTTTGGAAAGCTTCTAAAGAACCTTAAAAAATAATTGTTTCACCCTTAACCTTCACAGGTACATATCAATTTCCTATATCACGTAATTTTGGGTCAAGTTTATATTTAAATTGCAGATGTAAAATTTTACATTTCTATTATCGAACCAAAAGTATGCGTAGTCATAGCCATATGATTAAATCGACAACAACACAAGAAATCAAATTAACATTTAAAGTGAATAAAATTTAACGATCGTCAAGACGATTTGTAATAATCATATCGGATGAACTTGATTTTAACAATGTTTACAAAATCTATTATATCGATCTATTTTTAAGGTAAAATCGTAAGATGATGAAACTCTGTCTTCGTCAGTGTTGTATTCTTGAATAAGTCGTAAAATTATATCTATATTTAGGGCTATGACAAGGTTACGACGCATCAACATTTCGAAAGCATAAAAATACCCTTCTACCAAAATAAATGGTCAAGATAAAGAATATTTGCATTTTAACGACAATGTGGGAAGTTCCATTATATATAGCATTAAGTTTTAATCGAAGAACCCACCTTCAGTCGATTTAACTGCAAAAATGCAATGTATTTTTTGCGAAGGTCAATTGGAGAACTTTCAGCATATTACTAACTTTTACTTTATATTCGTAATTTCGCAGTAACTTTGATCCGTTTTCTCGCAAATATATGTTGGGTACACAAAATAAATCAACTTGAGCTTAAACCCAAAAACCGCAATATAAAGTAAAGCAAGCAGAACTGGTAAATCACATAACAGAATTTAACAGATAATGATTAAAGAGTATCAATAGTAACTTTAAACATCTCGGGAAAGACAAATACCGAGAGACTTATCGAGAAGTATGAGAAAAGATCAATAGCTAATTTCGCGTAGAAAATCCCGACAAGGAAAGTCAACATGCAAAAACAAAAACAAATTTGGGAAACCCATTCCAGAAATATACCTGAGTTGTCAAAAATTGTATAAATTAATGATACAGTGACAGAATGGTATTTTCACACAACAATATGTCCAATAATAGGCACCAAGAGAGAAGTTCTGGTTATTTAGCGGACTAACTTCCTTTTACATAACTGAAAAACGGATCAGTCCAGATTTAACCTATTTTTTAGATAATACTGGTGCGAACCGTATCAACTTTTCGTTCTACTACAGTACAAGGTGGATATAGCTATGCAATGTGCAGATGGATAATAAAAGCGAAAATGTGGGATCACGTCCTCCGTTTGGCTAGTGACAGTGTAAAGTAGGTTAAAAGTAAACCGCAAAAATGTGGAAGACTTTCGCCTCTTGGATTATTTGTGAGCTTTGCTGGTTTATTTAACCATGAGAGAAAACCTCAACCACTGTTTAAAATTGAACTAGAGCCGGAAATAATAAAAACTGCATGCATGAATTTAAATTAGCTCTTTGAATCTGCTATCCTTATAAGGAACAGCATTATATCTGCAGTATATTGTCCACCAAAATATTTGATTAAATTACATCAATTTTAAAACTTCTTCAAAACTCTGGAAGATAAGTTTATTGCACGAGGTGACTACAATGCCAATCACATCCAATGGGGTCCAAGGTTAACGTCCACGAAAAAAACATCTTTGGGAATGCATGCAAGATGAAAAACTTTGGAGCATTTATCTGCTGGCCACCTAACCTACTGGCCAACTGAGAGGCGAAGAATAATCGCATATTTCAATGATAAAACGGCTAATACGCAGGCAGTGGTAACTACATAGATAATCTACTCTTAATTTAAAATAAAACAAAGTTGGGCAGAACCAACATACCCTGTAGAAAGACACACGTCTCCTTGTCAGAACCTGGACAAGAAGTGATGCAGATAAAGCAAATTAATGTGGTCAACACCTTGGTAAAGTTGGTACACCCAACGAGTGAATCGAAAGCCCCGAAATATTATCTGATGATGAAGAAATATCAGAAAAACATAGATCCAAAAAAAGGAGGAATTTCCCAGAAAATGTATCAAACTAATAAGGAACATTTTCAATGCTGTAATGAAAACGGGCAACTTTCCTGAAAGCTGAAAATGTTTACAAATCATAATGATTCCAAAACTCGGTAAAGATGAAACAAAAGTAAAACCATATCGTCCAATTATGAGAGGCAAAAAACTTTCCGGATCATCAATTTGAATTTAGAGAAGGACATGGGACTATGGAGCAAGTTTAGAGTCATCAGGAACGCCCTAGAACGAAAAAAATACTGCCTTACATACAAAAATTTAACAAAAATTACCGGCAAGGTTTTATAAAATAATTAAAAATTATTTGCTCAAACGAAAATTATTGGTGCAATACGGTATTGGTCATAAAACGGTTAATTCAATTGGTTTGTAATGTTTAGTAAATTTTTTTTAAATCTAATTTATATTAATTTTAAAGTTTTGTGTTAAATCAATAGTACACTTAATAAATTTTAACAGCATGAAGTGAAATAATAAAATTGTAACTTACAGGTGAAAACTAATGCCATTTGTTTCAGCCTACAGCTTAGAGAAATTAGTTCATTAATAGATTTTGTTCTTAGGCAACCTTTATAGATTACATTTCAATCACACTGGAGTTGCTGAAAAGTGGCTTTAGAATGCAAAGCAGTTCTGAAAAATTGTGATTGTCTTGTGCTAATAATAGTTAAACATTGGCCACCGGGAAACTAGATCAATTCTGTCAATTTTTACCTTTCCTTTCCCTACACCACAAAAAAAATTATAATTATCGATCGCTTAGGTGCATCCGTCGAGTTTGTTATAACTAACAATCCTTCCGTGCAGTGTATCCTTCCGTGCAGTGTATTGGGTCGAATATTATATTTGATCTGTACTGCCGACCTACCAACATAATTTCGTAAAAGTTTCAACATTGCGTTGGAATATTTGCCAATTATGGGGCTCCGCTTATGCTTCTAATATAATAAAATTGGAACGAATGCAGTCAAAAATACTAAGAACAAATTTTGAAGTCAATTGAAGCATGGGACATAGTAAATGGCACAAACCAACAACCTGCACCCGTGGGCATAGATGCGGCGGCTGCTGAGAAAAAAGAAAATGCCGAAGCGATACGTAAATGGAATAAATCCGACGGGCTGGCGCAAAAGGTAATCGTTACGACAATATCTGAAAAAACGTAATGCATATTTTGACCTCGGAGGATTCTGAGGCAATGTGGAAAAAGCTAACCAATATGATCAAAAATCAGAATATACAATCCACATTTTACAGCAAAAGTGGTTTACATTGGTTAAAGATCCTTCACATGGTATTGCAGCACATATCTCAAAAATTGAAGATATATCTAATAGGGTACATGCAATGAGAGAGAAAATTGAAGATAAGGGAGTAATGACCAAAATTCTCCTAACTTTACCACCAAATTTTAACTATTTTATCAGTGCCTGGGAATCAACGGCTACCATCAATAGAACGTTAGCCAACCAAACCTCAAGATTAATAATTGAAGAGATGAGACAAAGTCAAAGAGAAGTAGAAGTTAATGCACTTGCTCCTAATGTAAGAGTAAGTAGTAAGAATCATTTTCCAAGAATAACATTGGTAACAAAAAAAAACTCAGTATATTAAGAATAAAAACGATGACCAAAAAAATACAAGAAGAAAACCTGAAAAATTTAAAATTTGTCAAAAACCTGGACATTGGACAGCAGAATGTTGGAATAATCCAGAAAATAAATAATATAAATTTAAAAATTCCAAAGTTCCATGAGAAGAGAGAGCTCTTATAAGCGAAGCATTTGCCTCAGTACAAAAGACGGCAAAAACTACAGTCGAGGCCAAGTATATATCCGAGACACTGGAGCGAGCGATCACATGACTCATAAACTAGAGTAGTTCATAAACTACACACCAATGAAAGATGGCATCAAAATAAAAATTGGAGACGGAGAAACCATTTCAGGCAAAGGTGGAGCTAGCATAAACATTTCAACATTTAATGAAAAAAATGGACAGAATGTCACCTTTCAAATGTACTCTACGTGCCTAAGGTGAAATACAATCAATCTCTTTTCTGGCGGTGGGGCCTTGGATAAAAATTTAACTCTAGAAGCTGATAAAAGAATTTGGAAATTCGTTAAAAAAGGCCAAAACCATACATATAGGCGAGAGACAAAACAAATTATTTGAAATGAATTAAGATAATGCCAATCGAAAATGGCAAAGAAAGTGCTGAAGAATATCAAACTTGTATTGCTGAGAAAAGTTCCTTTCAAGAATCAAAAATTAACTCTTAAAACTACACTCAAATTAAAAAGATTTTAAAAAATTATGACATTAATCCAAAAGGAGATGACAAAATAGTCTGTGAGCCTTGCGCATTGAGTAAAATCCATCGAATACCGTTTCCTCAGCAAAGCAGTACAAAAACTGTTGTAGCAGAATTGTTGTAGAAACAGCTCGTACAATGTTACATGCAGCAAAATTTGAACTTAAATTCTGGGCAGAAGCAGTAAACACTGCTGTTTGTATTTTAAACTGCACAGGAACCAGTAGCATTAAGAATCAATCACCATATGAAATTTGGTACTACAAGCGACCGGTTTTTTAGGAATTCCATATATTTGGAGAGAAAGTTTACGTGAAATTGCCTGAAAATAAAGTAAAGAAGCTTGACCTAAAAGAGGAAATAGGTTACTTTGTAGGCTACGGCGATACTGTAAAAGGTAACAGAGTTTGGATTCCAGAGGAAGACGATGTTTTTGTCAGAAAACATATTATCTATACAGGAAAATTATTGGAATCTACTAAAGAAAATCAAAAACAAGCACTATTGTATCTCTCTGAGGAAGAAAATACACAAATCAAAAATAGTCAGGCTGAAAGAAAAGATGACGAGCAAATTGAAGAAAATTTAGAAAATCTTGAGTTACCTAAGCGATTATCTGATTCAGAAGAAGAAAATAAGAAATTTTGTACGCCAGAAGCCGAACGGAATACAGGAATACAACTAAGAGATCGATCCAAACTAAATAAACCCAAGAAATTAGAAGATTACGTAAATGGTACGAATGCACAAGAGTGGAAACAAGCTATGGAGGAGGAAATTAATTCCTCAAAAACCAGCAAAGTGTGGAAGCTCGTTGAAGTACCAAAGAACTCGACCATAGTTAAAAATAAGGTTTATAAATTAAAAACTGATACGAATAAAATATACAAAAACTCAAAGCTAGATTAGTAGCCAAAGGCTTCTCTCAGCGTGAAGGAATAGACTTGAACGAAACCTTTAGCCCTGTAGTAAGGTTCAACTCCAACCGAATATTATTAACAGTCACCGTTTAAGACAATTTAGTACTCAAACAGTTTGACGTAAAGGCTGCTTTTTTAAATGGTGATATAGAGGAGGTTATATACATGAAGCAGCCAACACGATTCAACGATGGTACAACAAGAGTATGTAAACTACTAAAAAGTTTATATGGTTTACGTCAATCGTCTAGATAGTAGCTTGAATCGGCGAAGAGACTGTGAATGATTTCTTGTGTGCACTTGAGAAAGAATTTGATATCACTTCTGGCGATACTGATACTTACCTTGATGTTCAGATTGAAAGACAAAACGATGGCTCTTTTCTCTTACGTCAAAGTGCCTACACAAGAAAAATTCTTAATAAAATTAATTTAGAGCAAGCAAATGCTCTTGCCGATCCACATCAACATTTGAATGTAAATTTAAATGATGATGAGAAGACTGAGTTAACAACTGCTCCCTATATAGAAGCTGTGGGAAAAACCAACGAAATTGCATTGAAATGCAGTCAAGAGAAGAATGAGGTATGTAAAAGGAACTGTTGATTATGGTTTCCACTTTAAGAAGCAGAAAACATTATCCTTATGTGGGTAAAGTGATGCAGATTTTGCAAGAGATATTGAAACACTCAAATCAACTACAGGATTTATAGTTATTTGGAGTGGATGGTGTTAGCTGGTGTTCTCAAAGACAGTCTACAGTCGCCACCTCTACCACTTATTCGGAATACATTGTAGCCTTTCAAACAGTCAAGGAAAAATTTGGTTCTTAAAGTTAATCGAAGAGATCTATCCTTATCAAAATATTGCTACAACTCTCTATATTGACAATCAAAGTAAGCTTGAATTGATTAAAAATCCTGTTCTTCACAAACGAAGTAAACATATTGACTTATAATATCACTACATCCGAGAACAGTATGACAAGAAAGGTTTTCAACTCAAATACATCAACACCATAGAACAGCCAGCAGATATCCGCACCAAACCGTTGGAAAGAAGAATCTTCGAATTTTATCGCAACAGAATATGCTACCAACTTGAAGAGGATTCTGATATTCTATATTAAATTATATAAAAAAAAAAAAAAAAAAAAAAAAAAAAAAAAAAAACAATAAAATTCCTTTTGTTCATTTCGGTGTTTCGGGAGTATTTATAACGATTAACACAACTATGACCTGCTGTTGGAGTACAGCATCCATGAGCCGAACTACCATCCATACCATTACAGGATAGCTGGAGTATGGGAATGTGCAGATAAATATGTAAAATCGAACCTGTATCAGTGCGTCCTCTATTTGGAAAACACAAAACATTGCATTGGTTAAAACATTAAAAAATGTAAATGCAAGGAAGTTTTGCTCTGCTCCATATTTTTACGATAATTTATTTCGATTCACTTACATAATATTGCGTTCGTTTAATCGGAAAGAAATACAAACTTAAATTTAAAATGCAAACATTGCAACCATTAAAACAAAATTGACATTGACCGTGAATGTTAAAATATTAAATTAATGTAATTCAATATTTCAACTGCACTTTTTAATTGTTTACTATGCTATAAAGTGCAAAAACATTCACCCCATGCAATTATGTGTTGTATTGGTGAATGACCAACGCAAAAATATTAATGTGGAATTGACACAATCTACACTAATGATTGATGCAATTCGAGATGCAATTACAGCTTGACCGAATTAAATTTTTAACTGCGGGAAGTTTACTTCCTACGGACATATTCGATTTAGTATCAATGGCCTTAACTGAAAAGTATTCGTCATCCGAGGTACATAGGGCCATGAAAAGGCTAGTTGGTAAAAATATTAATGAAAAGATAGTGAGGAGACTTTAATGAGTCTAAAGTCACAGACTGATTCCCCTTATCTAGATGTTGCAATCAACTACTGCCAAAACAAAAATCTAAGGTTGCAGAGTTAACGGAGCAAATTACTCAACTTTTACTTTAGATAATCACAATCGCTCTAGAAGTGCACGATTGATGATTGTGCACTTCTAGAGCCACAATTTAAACCGATGAACAACCACAGATCTATGCCTAAATACAGATTCTGCTGATATCATGACAATCACTACACCATGGCCTTCGGAAAGCAGCTCAAACATTTCAATGGCAAATTGGTGGCAAGCAAAACTGAGGAGGAACATTATTCCCATTATTTAAGACAAGTTCTTGAAATACGTACGATGTCAAAATAAAGACATCTAAATGGTTTTCCAGTGGTCCTACACTTGAATTTTGCTGCTCGATTAAAACAATTCCAAAGTTCGTCGGGATAGTGAATTATTATCACCGCTTTATTTCATAGTTAGCCGAATCTCTTAAATTAATTTACGAGCACTTGACTACGTTAAACAAACGTGGTTTTCGAGTCATTTCACGAACTATCACATCCAGGAGTTCGAGCTTCGCGAAAATTAATACCCGCACGGTATTTTTGGTCAAAGTTAAATCAAGACGATAGTGTCGAGCAATATATATAAAGGTTTGGCGTTCCCTTATTGAAATCACAACAGATCAAGGTAGCCAGTTTGAGTCAAAACCCTTTTCCGAACTACCTAACCTTCAACGACTAATGGTTTTATACTACAGCATCACACAAATGCAAAATATAATTCCAGTCGATACTCGTAAATCGATTCAGTTCGACATTTGTATCTCTAAAAATGTATATAATTTGCTAGTTCGTTTTTATTCGTGTCGATAGACCCCGAAGAAACCTGACTTCACCTTACAAAAGACTATTCAAAGTAATTCGTAAGTTAAGAAAATTTAGTATAGTTGATACAAAATAACAAAACAAAAATAACATAAAAAACCAATTATATTAGTGTTAGTAAAAAGATTTTTTAGTTTTTATTTTATGCTATGTCTGTACACAACCAAAACCTCCTATATATACAAAGCCGCAATGATCAAATTCGAACTTTAAAGATTTTTCTATAAACAATGAAACAGTTTCATAATAGGTAAATGACTCCAGAAATATAAATGAACTACGCCAAAGTTCTAGTACTAATAGCATGTCCTCTATCCAAATGTTAAATTCAGTTACGTTAGTAATTTTAAGAGTATTCGTCAGATTTATAAATCAACCATTGTTTATAGTATTATTGGCGGTAAAATTTTAAAGCCAAAAATATGTTTTGGAGATCAAGAACAAAACCCACAAAGGGAAGGAGCTTCTATGAATCCAAATAAAATTCCAGATCTTACAGATTTGTATGTAAGAAAAGGGGTATCAAAAAACCCCGCAGTCATAGAAAACAGTGAAGGACTATCGTCAGATCACTCTCTTGTAATCATGATTGTTAAGAAAGAGTTGCCCAAATTAAAAAACAATAAAACAAATTGGAAACTGTTTCTGAAACTTGTTAGTGACAATGTCCATCGTCAAGTGTCAGTTAAGAATTCCGAGTAATTGGAGGGCCACTTAATAATATTATACAACAAGCAGCTTGGAATAGTACGCCTATAATGGTCAAAGAGAAACTCGAATACATATTAACTTCTCTTTGGAAATATACAGCGTTGCCATTTTCATATTGAAACAAATGCTACTTTCAGTAGTCGGATATGTAGTAATATCTATATGATCATAATAATCTTAACCACACTTATTCCTTCTTTTAAAGACTTTAACGATTTAGGTAGGCTGACAAAGATATATAATTTCGGGTGATTTATGGCCTTTTGTCGCTAATTTATTGTTTCATCCATTTTTTCGTTTGGCACAAATAATTAAAAAAGAAAACAAAACATAAAATTATGATCAGTAAAGGTTTGAATCAAAACCTCCAATAATATAGAAGGTTTTGGTCTGAATTTATAAATACTATTATTCTATGAATATGTCCGCGCGTTTTCTTTTTATTTATTTTACATGTATTGTGTTGTAATATCATGTATTAGTAAAAATTGCAATTTCGAGTGATGTATTTTTAATATTAATTGAAATTGTTGTTGCTTGTATGTGTTTCTGGTAATTTCACGCACTAAAATATATAAATGTATATATAAATATATATATATATATATATATATATATATATATATATATATATATATATATATATATATATATATATATATATACATATATATATATATATATATATATATATATATATATATATATATATATATATATATATATATATATGTATACTTTTTAATACGTATAACTATTGTTGCCTTATCAAAAACGCCTGTATAGAAAGGCCTAACAAAAATTTAAAGGGACAAAGCGCCGTTTTGATTTAGTATTGGTTACAGACATAGCGTAAAATAAAAACAAAAATATTTTTTTACTAATTTGTTTTTTTATGTTATTTTTGTTTGGCAATTTGTTATTTTGTATCGTTTGTTTTACGCACATCTTCACATTTAGTTTATTTTCGTCGTTTTGTTTTTTGTATAAAAATATTGTATACGTATATGGGATTTAGCCAAGATATTTCTTGCGAGGTTAATGTAGGTTTCAAAAAATCAAGTACGATGTGTGTCGCTAGCTATGGATTTGCTTTCAGCAAAAACACTACATGATCTATTTTATAGGGGTTTTTGGCTTTACTAAAGAAACGCCAAAAATATTTTGACTGACATCGGTGATGGCTCTATTTCCATGGTGGCTCAAGACGTTTCTAACAAGGGAAATAAGGAATTATTTCCAGTCATTATATAATTTAAAACAAAAAAAAAAAACTGAATGAAGTTTAAAAATGTAAAGCTGATGGAGTGTGTCAATAGATTGACTCGTAATTTATTAGTATCCAGCTAAATGCCTACTGCAAATTTACAAGAAATAATTCTAAAATCTCATATAACACCGCCAAGGCACTTAAACTAATTTCAATTGATAAATAACGATGTTTAGTGGATTTTCATCTAGCGCTAAAAACCTAGCAGAACTAAAAGAATCCTCCACTCACGTTAGTACTTGTTAATTGGGAATCGATGAATTTTAAATTATTTTGTAGTTCGGCGGCAACTATCGACAAAAGTGTGACTTTTAAAGTCAATTCTATTCTTGCTTTTTATAGAATTTTCAATCTAAGTGGCTTGAGGATCTTTTGTGTGCCCAATGAATTTTTATTTTGCAAACACTGTGAGAAAGAAACTCACATTGCTAACGAGCCTAAAAACCAAGAATCATCGTTGAAACCACGGGATAAATAGTTAACGATGTAATATATTTTTAAGTCTTCTGAACCTGACAAAAACTACCGCTATGTCAATTTTTATTATATTTTAAACCATTATTGCTTATTGATCGTTCATGGATTAAAGGATCAATTTCTTAATAAGGGGGATATCTTAATAAATGAGGATCTTACTACTTTCCGTAGTGATGAGTAAAGATCACAAAGTTAAGGTTTTAATGCAAAGGATGATCTTGTCTGTCTTTAATTTAGTATAGATTTAAACATAGCTTACGAACCTTTATGTTTCATATTTGACATTATCATAAGTCACAGTAAAAATTTCAATATCATTTTTGGATAAAAAAAAACTAAAGTGAGTAAATTGATTGAAAACTATTCATTAAAATATTTTAAAAAAATTGTCAAGAAGGTTTAAAATTATAATTACTCAAACCACAATTGCCTAATATAAAATAAATTTTGATTTACATCAGGATCATTTGGAGGAAATTCCAAAGATCTATGAAAATTTATCGATTCAATCCTGACAATAATCGTATCATCAAAATTTGTAATGAAATTAACATTTAAAGATGCAACCCCACATAACTTGCTAACATTAAATTTTGCTTTTAGTTTCGATAAAAGTTTTTATTATAACCTCACAAATAGCAATGAAGTTTATAACTCTATATATCAGCTAAAAAATAAACACTCAGTTGGCAATGATGCCCCCCAATAATTTTCAATATGAGTGTCAAAATGAGTATCTTTTAAAATAAAGTCAAAACGGCTATTACTTTACTATTTATCACAGAAAAAGGTCATATATAATAATTATAGCGCCCAATTTGCCGTCTGCGGCAACAATTTGAATAATGAACGAGTTTGACACTGTTACCCGCATGATGCCTTACTCTATAAACTATAGAAAATATTGGCTTTCAACTAAATTGGTTGCAGAGTTATCTTGAATAAGTTAAAATTAATAATAAATTTAGATTCCATTCAAAACAAAAAAACCTAAAAACCTGACTTAATCTGTAGCGAAAACGTTCTGTAGCGAAAACGTTTCTTGGTGGTGGCAAGAAATGTGAAGTTATTGTATATGGAACTTGTCCAACTAATGAAAGAGATTTAAAAAAAAATTAAACATTAAGAGTTAAGCCAGTAACTTTCCATCAACCAATCGACAAAAAAAATCGTTGGATCACAATATATTTACTTATCATAATGATGATTTATGAAAGACTAAATTATGTATTATCCAAAACAAAAACAAAATTGGATGATAAACAAACAGCATGTTATTAGGAGGTCACCAATAAAATAAAATAAAAACGATCGTACCAAACTGGCTGACCTATTAAACTCAATTTCGCATACCTACTTATATGTATAATAAACGAAACGGACAATGTTGAATGTCCAATTAAATAAGTTAATCTTACATAATTTTTACTTCAAAAAGAAAACGAAAATGAATCAAATCGGATAAAAAAGAAAAAAAAACAAGTTTCCTTCTTACATGTTTATCTTTTTTCATTTTCATTACATTAAATTATTTTAACAATCACTTTCATTACACAAATTACAAAATATAAATGGAACGGCCGTTGCATATTTAAAGCGAGATCAATACGATATATTCAGAATAAACAAAACAATTCACTTGAACTAGGTCATAATAAAATTTGTCATCTAGTAATCTATGTTGTTTTTATTTAACTAAGTTACCGATAAAAATATGACCAATTTTAAAACAAAAGTTTACCGTAATTAAAAATATCAAATATAATAGATATCATTTAGCTGATGGGGTGATCAAAATGATACGGTCAAAAATAATAATAAACACATAACTGTAAAACTCACACACAATATATGGGATACTTAAACCAAATATAAATATATGTCTAGATGTTACAAAAGGGTTCACTTAAATGTTAAAACCATCGACACACACACACACTCAACCACACAAACTGTGCCCAATATTACAAAATTAAATTATTAAGCACAATAACAATAAAATAAAATAAAATATTTCGTATTAATTCATTTCGAAACCACTTTCAATTTCAATACATAATTTTTTCGCATTTTTTATTTTTTTTTATTATATTTAACCAAATTTCAAGTTAGTATAAAGATTTTCTTACCACTTTAAACTAAAGAGATACATAAACACAGGTAAACACAAGCACGAAAACACACACAAACACTTGATAATAATTAAAACTGACAAATTAAATCGTTCCAAAAACTAAAACCACTTGTAAATATTACAACACGATGTTTAAGTTTGGGAATTAAAAAATAAAAATTAAAAATAAAAATTTCACCTTTTATAATTTTATGATATAGTTTTTAAAAAAAAAAATTTAAACACCGTTCGAACTTCTTTTTCGTAAAAAGATTAAATAGCAACTAAAATTTAAAAAAAATTAATGTTATAAGTTTAACGAACAAACTTAAAGAAATAGTTTTGTAAATTTTTTTTTTTATCGTTTTCTCTACCATGCATGTAACACATATATTTCTTTATTATAAAACCATAACGTATCGATGACGATTCGGTGGTGGGAAGGTGAAGTATAATTTTTAATTTTTATTCACATAGATGAATGTATGTATTATACTACTATTTGACATTCGGACAGACGGTATGCTACGATTAGGAAAGAGGTTATCCACTTAACTATTGCATTTAAAGTAAATAAAAGTGTGACTCAAAAGCTGAAAAGTTTTGAAACTAAAATAGAGCACAAATTGAAACAGTTTTTTGACACTTTTTTAGAAAGTCCGGGAATAGAAAAATCAATGTTTTTAAAAACCGCATCTAGCTTAAATCAAAACAGTACTAGATGTAAATCCAGTTTAACATTTTTTTTTATTTATTATAGTTTTACTAGGGGTCACTTGTGCAATTGCACAATTTTATTATTAATTTGTTTCTTTATTTCCAAATTTCTGTTGCTCGCGGACTTCCAACTGTTTTTTTTAAATAAAACTGTTTAATAATTTTAAAAATTAAATTAAGAGTTTGATTTATTATTATTATTATTATTTATATTTGAATTCCGCTACGGGAAGCAAATTTTCACTCCAAATTTAACTCTTGCGCTTCTTCGAATCGAAGACGTTTTTCGTATCGAAAATCTGGAAAAGGTGAATTATTTAGGAACAAAATTTTAACTTTATTAAATAGAATATGTACTTACATAATTAAGAGAAAATCCCTGATATACCACATTGCCGATTACTGTACTTCCTTGTTTTGGTCCTTTGATAATTTGAATTTCTAATGCAGTAGATTGTGTTGCTCTTGATACTGCTGTGTAAAGCTGGCCATGGGTAAAAATAGGGTCAGGATGTTAAATGCCGATTTTTTAAAATGTTTGTCCTTGTGCCTTGTTTATTGCCATTGCGTATGCAAGACGTACTGGAAATTGATGTCTTATTAAATGGTAAGGTAATGCTGGATCGTTCGACGTATCTAATAAAATGTGTCGTAACCTTTTCTGTGCCTCTTAAAATTTCAACTTTTATTACGTTCCTCTGTAAATCTGTAACTGCTAATCTTGTTCCATTACACAAACCGTTTTTAATAGATAGGTTTCGCATAAGCATTACGATGGAGCCCTTTTTTAATTTTAAAATATGTGGAGGAAGTCTACTTAGCAAAAGGACACTTCTGCGGCATTTAAATTGTTCAATACTGAGTAATTTATATGCCGAACATAATCATTTTTAGGACAAAGAATCGTTCTCTGAGATATAGATGCCACATCTCCTGTGATTCTGTTGGATCAGTGATTGCTCTCATAGTTTGATCGAGCTTAAATATTTGAAAAAGTTTCCATAGTGGTGACTTTTTTATTAGCATTTACAACGCTGACACGGTTTCCTCCTCGGATAACAGGAAGAACTTACCGAAAGTCGCCGCCTAATATAAAAAATTGTCCATCGAAATGTAAATTATTTTTCATTAAGTCACGAAATACTAAGTCAATAATTTCGAGCAACTGCAGGGGCCATAGGTACCTCGTCCCATATAAGGCAATCAATTGATGTTAGTAACTTTTGTTTTTTGATAACTGAGGAAATTTAACGCAGTCAAGGTTTAAAGGCATTTCAAAGGCAGAATGGCAAGTCATACCATGTGGCAGAAGATTTGCCGCAATTCCAGTCCAAGCAGTTTTTTTATTAATGCTCAGTACAAAAATGTCTTTCCGCTACCTTCAGGGCCATCTAAATAGAAATATTTCTGTGGATTTGTACCTTGAATAGAGAGGACCAAATGTTTGAAGCAGCCATACGCTGTGCTTCGTTTAGATTATCCCAAAGATATGGTTCATTGTTAGGAATACAAAGTGGTACTGTAATAAGGTTGGCATATATTTCTGAATTTAGTACTGGTAATACAGTAAAAAAATCAAATCCAACATCTTCCCCTAGACCAGAATAAATGGAATCTTCCATCATATAATCTTTATAGTCGTTGAATAATTGTAATGGGTTTGAAGGATTGCAATGACAAATAATTGTAACAAAAAGAGAGCGTAATGATTTTGGAAGCATATACTTCGAAGCTTCAGAGGGCCAAAAATGCCATTCCGCGGAATCGTTTATCAAACCTCTAGCTCGAGCAGCTTCTCTGTAAGTTGAATATACTACATTTTCAATACTTTTTAAGCTTTCGAAGGAAACAGCTTCTCTTCCTTTAACCAAAAATAATAACCGTGATACCGCACGGTTAAAATAATAACCGTGATACCGAATAATTTAGAAAAAGTTCAACGCAAAAATCAAACGCCCCCTTTTACGCCAAAGAAGTGCCACTATACGCTGCAGTAGTCAGGTAGACGAACAAAAATATTCATATTTAATGAAACACAGAAATCTTCGCTACCAACCTTACCGTCTTGGATTTTGAGCCATCCGTGAAGAATTGCATAGCTTCGGTTTCCAATTTAGACTTATACTCGCAAAACTCTCTTTAAGGGAATAAAGTTTGAAACTCTTTTTACCAGCATATTACTTGTATAGTACAATCAAGGCTCGCCGCTTCATTCTTTGGTGAACTGATTATGGTCGAGAGACCTGCCCGAAGACGTTTCCATTAAGACATAGCGATGAATTGGGTCCGGGAGAAGATGGAACACAACATTTAAAGGCACGCGTAGCTGTTGTACTCAGTGCCCTACTTATGAGCAACCAGACCATTCTTTTCGTCATCTCTATTTCAACGTGGTGTGTTGCCTTTTCCAGTTCTGGCCACCAACCAGTCACTCCGTATATAAGAGCGGTTCATACTAAGGTGGTATAGTGTGTCTGTCTTAGATGGGTCTGTCTGTTTATCTGTCTATCTGTCTTAGATGGGTTGATTGCTTGATTCCCAGTAACCTCTTACCGTACTGTAGATTCCTCTAGTACAGAGCTTACCGTAAATCTTTACCTCCATGAATGACCAATCCTTCTATGATTGCATCCGTTTTTACATTATTAAAGGCTTCTTCGATATCGAGGAATGCTAACATATAGGAGAGTCTTGCGAGTGAAGTAATCTCTCGGTCGAACGTCTCAGGACGTGCAGATTGTCTCCCCATTTTCCTCTTTACAGTACGTATGTTGAGAACGGCCCTATTACTAATTAAGTTTTATATTCATTCGTATATATACCTCTACCAGCTTTTCTAAAGCCTCTAATAGAGGCTACTACTTTGGGTAGTGCTGCGAGCCTTTTCCCGCTTCCAAAATAAAGACATCCTTATCAAAGGTTCTAAACATCCTCTAGCCATGACACAGAATTCACTTTTTCTTATTAAATCTGCTGTGTACACTGAATGTGCTCTTCTCTGCGTGCTTAGCTCTGTCGTGTTGTCGAAGCTTCATGAGAAGTGCTTTCCAATGAGCAGTTTTTAAGATTCTTCACTGAAAGCAGTTTTATCAACATTCAGGTTCAATTAAATGACATAATAGTAAGATTGGTGCAGAAAACCTTACTAAGTCGAAAAGACTCTGATACCTCCTCCATTTTCTCCAATTTCTCCTTGTACATTCTCAAGTCTTCCTTATACGATTCTCAGTCCGAAGTAATTTATGCCTTATTAAAGGCTGTCCTAAATGCTTTTCTATGGATTTCTAGCCTTTTGAAGCCTCAGACTGGTTTCCACGTCACTCTAGACTTAGTTTTAGGGCAAGCAAAATTCAAGGATCGATTGTAAGCCAGATGCCTAACTGTCACTGAGCCTACAAAGCTCCCAATGGCAAAAGTGAAACCAAAACTTCCCTATATTTACTCCAGTTAATTCTTCTATGCACTAACCTCCACTGCCCAACCGTAAGAAGAATATTTTCCAAAGTTAAGGCCACATTCAAAATCTACTATCGGTGTTTTGACACCATATCCAAATAGTACACCAACCTTTCTCTGTTTCGCTTTGAGAATCAGTTCCCTCAGATTATCACGTAGAACCTTCTGCTGCTGGATTATATAGCCAGATTTTGACTCGTCAAGCTACCGATGTTAAATCCCAATAAATTTTAAAAATGTGTTTTCGGTAATGACACGACAGTGTTTTGTTAAAAAGTAGAAATCAATCATGTAATTTGTTCGACTATCAAATCGACTATCTGTAGTTGACAATTAAATAAAATTAATATATAATTTATTATTGGACAATATGCATTTATGTAATCGAGCAGCAACAATAATAGATAAATTTAATGAACCAGAACATTGTAATTAAAATTTAAGTAGCACACAACTTGTAACATTTAGTAATATCCGCAACCTTTGTACAATTTCCAATAATGTTTTCACGTTTTTTTTTGTTGTTGTAATCAATTATGATTACATACATATGACGGGCGGAAATAGTTTACCTAATAATTGTAAAAATGCATGAGATCAATTTTGCAAATTCATGTTATGGAGTTACGCCTGTCGATCAAAACGAGTTGTATGGTATTTCTGATAGCTTGTCGTTTCAAGTTATCAAGTTCACGACTCGATATCAAGTTCAAGTTTCATGATTCACCGAAGCAGTTCATAGCACAACTGTTCAATTAAATGCTCCACATGAACCTTTAACCGTTTTTAACTATCTAAAAAAAATTTTCACCAAACTTTTGTGAATTGGATTTGCGTGAACAGCATGTAAAATGCTTGTTGACAATTTACTTGTCTTTGATGTAAAATCGAGTGCATTGGATGTAAGTTGGGTTTGTGTTTTGGCTCTTCTGTCAAACAACATAAACTGTAAATTTGACGTGTGATTTATACACAGTATTTGCGAAAAAAATTACAAAGCAATTAATACGGCAAGATGAGTTGGCTACTGCTAATATGCAAAATGCTTTACTTTATTTCAAAAAATATGTATGCTTAATGCGACAAAAATAGCAAAGAATCAAATCAAAACAATCTACTTAAATTGATTGATTGAATAGAATATATAGACAAAGATTAATTTCCAGGAATTTGCGGAACGCCGGGCACCACCGTACACCTGTGTTACTTATAATAAAACCAAGGGATCGGATAGGAATGTTAATTACGACAAACTCGACCTGATATCTGTTACTGACATCTAAGCGATCGATATTTAGTTTTTTCTTGTAGGGGTAGGAAAGAAAAGGTCTATCAGTAATAACATAGTTAGTCCAGCTTCTCAGTAATTAATATTCCAACTATTATTAACAAAAGACAATAAATTAATAATCAACTGCTCTGCATTCTCCAGGCTGCAACCATTCATCTGTAATCTGCAATGTTTCTTAATGGAAATTTTTAATTTGGAAATTTAATAATGGACTAGTTTCTCTAAGCCGAAGGCTATAAAAAAAAGAAGTAGTTTTCGATTTAGGTTAAATTTTCTTAATTCTAATTATAATTTTAATATAATAATATAATAATATAATAATATAATAATATAATAATATAATAACATAATAATATAATAATATAATAATATAATAATATAATAATATAATAATATAATAATATAATAATATAATAATATAATAATATAATAATATAATAATATAATAATATAATAATATAATAATATAATAATATAATAATATAATAATATAATAATATAATAATATAATAATATAATAATATAATAATATAATAATATAATAATATAATAATATAATAATATAATAATATAATAATATAATAATATAATAATATAATAATATAATAATATAATAATATAATAATATAATAATATAATAATATAATAATATAATAATATAATAATATAATAATATAATAATATAATAATATAATAATATAATAATATAATAATATAATAATATAATAATATAATAATATAATAATATAATAATATAATAATATAATAATATAATAATATAATAATATAATAATATAATAATATAATAATATAATAATATAATAATATAATAATATAATAATATAATAATATAATAATATAATAATATAATAATATAATAATATAATAATATAATAATATAATAATATAATAATATAATAATATAATAATATAATAATATAATAATATAATAATATAATAATATAATAATATAATAATATAATAATATAATAATATAATAATATAATAATATAATAATATAATAATATAATAATATAATAATATAATAATATAATAATATAATAATATAATAATATAATAATATAATAATATAATAATATAATAATATAATAATATAATAATATAATAATATAATAATATAATAATATAATAATATAATAATATAATAATATAATAATATAATAATATAATAATATAATAATATAATAATATAATAATATAATAATATAATAATATAATAATATAATAATATAATAATATAATAATATAATAATATAATAATATAATAATATAATAATATAATAATATAATAATATAATAATATAATAATATAATAATATAATAATATAATAATATAATAATATAATAATATAATAATATAATAATATAATAATATAATAATATAATAATATAATAATATAATAATATAATAATATAATAATATAATAATATAATAATATAATAATATAATAATATAATAATATAATAATATAATAATATAATAATATAATAATATAATAATATAATAATATAATAATATAATAATATAATAATATAATAATATAATAATATAATAATATAATAATATAATAATATAATAATATAATAATATAATAATATAATAATATAATAATATAATAATATAATAATATAATAATATAATAATATAATAATATAATAATATAATAATATAATAATATAATAATATAATAATATAATAATATAATAATATAATAATATAATAATATAATAATATAATAATATAATAATATAATAATATAATAATATAATAATATAATAATATAATAATATAATAATATAATAATATAATAATATAATAATATAATAATATAATAATATAATAATATAATAATATAATAATATAATAATATAATAATATAATAATATAATAATATAATAATATAATAATATAATAATATAATAATATAATAATATAATAATATAATAATATAATAATATAATAATATAATAATATAATAATATAATAATATAATAATATAATAATATAATAATATAATAATATAATAATATAATAATATAATAATATAATAATATAATAATATAATAATATAATAATATAATAATATAATAATATAATAATATAATAATATAATAATATAATAATATAATAATATAATAATATAATAATATAATAATATAATAATATAATAATATAATAATATAATAATATAATAATATAATAATATAATAATATAATAATATAATAATATAATAATATAATAATATAATAATATAATAATATAATAATATAATAATATAATAATATAATAATATAATAATATAATAATATAATAATATAATAATATAATAATATAATAATATAATAATATAATAATATAATAATATAATAATATAATAATATAATAATATAATAATATAATAATATAATAATATAATAATATAATAATATAATAATATAATAATATAATAATATAATAATATAATAATATAATAATATAATAATATAATAATATAATAATATAATAATATAATAATATAATAATATAATAATATAATAATATAATAATATAATAATATAATAATATAATAATATAATAATATA
The DNA here is from genome assembly GCA_963556175.1 of Tipula confusa. Lineage (NCBI taxonomy): Eukaryota > Metazoa > Arthropoda > Insecta > Diptera > Tipulidae > Tipula > Tipula confusa. The sequence continues at coordinate 135,037,339 of OY744476.1, read as the reverse complement.
ATAATATAATAATATAATAATATAATAATATAATAATATAATAATATAATAATATAATAATATAATAATATAATAATATAATAATATAATAATATAATAATATAATAATATAATAATATAATAATATAATAATATAATAATATAATAATATAATAATATAATAATATAATAATATAATAATATAATAATATAATAATATAATAATATAATAATATAATAATATAATAATATAATAATATAATAATATAATAATATAATAATATAATAATATAATAATATAATAATATAATAATATAATAATATAATAATATAATAATATAATAATATAATAATATAATAATATAATAATATAATAATATAATAATATAATAATATAATAATATAATAATATAATAATATAATAATATAATAATATAATAATATAATAATATAATAATATAATAATATAATAATATAATAATATAATAATATAATAATATAATAATATAATAATATAATAATATAATAATATAATAATATAATAATATAATAATATAATAATATAATAATATAATAATATAATAATATAATAATATAATAATATAATAATATAATAATATAATAATATAATAATATAATAATATAATAATATAATAATATAATAATATAATAATATAATAATATAATAATATAATAATATAATAATATAATAATATAATAATATAATAATATAATAATATAATAATATAATAATATAATAATATAATAATATAATAATATAATAATATAATAATATAATAATATAATAATATAATAATATAATAATATAATAATATAATAATATAATAATATAATAATATAATAATATAATAATATAATAATATAATAATATAATAATATAATAATATAATAATATAATAATATAATAATATAATAATATAATAATATAATAATATAATAATATAATAATATAATAATATAATAATATAATAATATAATAATATAATAATATAATAATATAATAATATAATAATATAATAATATAATAATATAATAATATAATAATATAATAATATAATAATATAATAATATAATAATATAATAATATAATAATATAATAATATAATAATATAATAATATAATAATATAATAATATAATAATATAATAATATAATAATATAATAATATAATAATATAATAATATAATAATATAATAATATAATAATATAATAATATAATAATATAATAATATAATAATATAATAATATAATAATATAATAATATAATAATATAATAATATAATAATATAATAATATAATAATATAATAATATAATAATATAATAATATAATAATATAATAATATAATAATATAATAATATAATAATATAATAATATAATAATATAATAATATAATAATATAATAATATAATAATATAATAATATAATAATATAATAATATAATAATATAATAATATAATAATATAATAATATAATAATATAATAATATAATAATATAATAATATAATAATATAATAATATAATAATATAATAATATAATAATATAATAATATAATAATATAATAATATAATAATATAATAATATAATAATATAATAATATAATAATATAATAATATAATAATATAATAATATAATAATATAATAATATAATAATATAATAATATAATAATATAATAATATAATAATATAATAATATAATAATATAATAATATAATAATATAATAATATAATAATATAATAATATAATAATATAATAATATAATAATATAATAATATAATAATATAATAATATAATAATATAATAATATAATAATATAATAATATAATAATATAATAATATAATAATATAATAATATAATAATATAATAATATAATAATATAATAATATAATAATATAATAATATAATAATATAATAATATAATAATATAATAATATAATAATATAATAATATAATAATATAATAATATAATAATATAATAATATAATTAATATAATAATATAATAATATAATAATATAATAATATAATAATATAATAATATAATAATATAATAATATAATAATATATAATATAATAATATAATAATATAATAATAATAATAATATAATAATATAATAATATAATAATATAATAATATAATAATATAATAATATAATAATATAAATAATATAATAATATAATAATATAATAATATAATAATATAATAATATAATAATATAATAATATAATAATATAATAATATAATAATATAATAATATAATAATATAATAATATAATAATATAATATAATAATATAATAATATAATAATATAATACTATAATAATATAATAATATAATAATATAATAATATAATAATATAATAATATATAATATAATAATATAATAATATAATAATATAATAATATAATAATATAATAATATAATAATATAATAATATAATAATATAATAATATAATAATATAATAATATAATAATATAATAATATAATAATATAATAATATAATAATATAATAATATAATAATATAATAATATAATAATATAATAATATAATAATATAATAATATAATAATATAATAATATAATAATATAATAATATAATATATAATAATATAATAATATAATAATTTAATAATAAATAATATAATAATATAATAATATAATAATATAATAATATAATAATATAATAATATAATAATATAATAATATAATAATATAATAATATAATAATATAATAATATTATAATATAATAATATAATAATATAATAATATAATAATATAATAATATAATAATATAATAATAATAATATAATAATATAATAATATAATAATATAATAATATAATAATTAATAATATAATAATATAATAATATAATAATATAATAATATAATAATATAATAATATAATAATATAATAATATAATAATATAATAATATAATATATAATAATAATAATAATAATATAATATATAATAATATAATAATATAATAATATAATAATATAATAATATAATAATATAATAATATAATAATATAATAATATAATAATATAATAATATAATAATATAATAATATAATAATATAATAATATAATAATATAATAATATAATAATATAATAATATAATAATATAATAATATAATAATATAATAATATAATAATATAATAATATAATAATATAATATATAATAATATAATAATATAATAATATAATAATATAATAATATAATAATATAATAATATAATAATATAATAATATAATAATATAATAATATAATAATATAATAATATAATAATATAATAATATAATAATATAATAATATAATAATATAATAATATAATAATATAATAATATAATAATATAATAATATAATAATATAATAATATAATATATAATAATATAATAATATAATAATATAATAATATAATAATATAATATATAATAATATAATAATATAATAATATAATAATATAATAATATAATAATATAATAATATAATAATATAATAATATAATAATATAATAATATAATAATATAATAATAAATAATATAATAATATAATATAATAATATAATATAATAATATAATAATATAATAATATAATAATATAATATTAATAATATAATAATATAATAATATAATAATATAATAATATAATAATATAATAATATAATAATAATAATATAATAATATAATAATATAATAATATAATAATATAATAATATAAATAATATAATATATAATAATATAATAATATAATAATATAATAATATAATAATATAATAATATAATAATATAATAATATAATAATATAATATATAATAATATAATAATATAATAATATAATAATATAATAATATAATAATATAATAATATAATAATATAATAATATAATAATATAATAATAATAATATAATAAATATAATAATATAATAATATAATAATATAATAATATAATAATATAATAATATAATAATATAATAATATAATAATATAATAATATAATAATATAATAATATAATAATATAATAATATAATAATATAATAATATAATAATATAATAATATAATAATATAATAATATAATAATATAATAATATAATAATATAATAATATAATAATATAATAATATAATAATATAATAATATAATAATATAATAATATAATAATATAATAATATAATAATATAATAATATAATAATATAATAATATAATAATATAAATAATATAATAATTAATAATATAATAATATAATAATATAATAATATAATAATATAATAATATAATAATATAATAATATAATAATATAATAATATAATAATATAATAATATAATAATATAATAATATAATAATATAATAATATAATAATATAATAATATAATAATATAATAATATAATAATAAAATAATATAATATAATAATATAATAATATAATAATATAATAATATAATAATATAATAATTAATAATATAATAATATAATAATAAAATAATATAATAATATAATAATATAATAATATAATAATATAATAATATAATAATATAATAATATAATAATATAATAATATAATAATATAATAATATAATAATATAATAATATAATAATATAATAATATAATAATATAATAATATAATAATATAATATATAATAATATAATAATATAATATATAATAATATAATAATATAATAATATAATAATATAATAATATAATAATATAATAATATAATAATATAATAATATAATAATATAATAATAATAATATAATAATATAATAATATAATAATATAATAATATAATAATATAATAATATAATAATAAATAATATAATAATATAATAATATAATAATATAATAATATAATAATATAATAATATAATAATATAATAATATAATATATAATAATATAATAATATAATAATATAATAATATAATAATATAATAATATAATAATATAATAATATAATAATATAATAATATAATAATATAATAATATAATAATATAATAATATAATAATATAATAATATAATAATATAATAATATAATAATATAATAATATAATAATATAATAATATAATAATATAATAATATATAATATAATAATATAATAATATAATAATATAATAATATAATAATATAATAATATAATAATATAATAATATAATAATTATAAATAATATAATAATCTAATAATATAATAATATAATAATATAATAATATAATAATATAATAATATAATAATATAATAATATAATAATATAATAATATAAATAATATAATAATATAATAATATAATAATATATAATATAATAATATAATAATATAATAAATATAATAATACTAATAATAATAATATAATAATATAATAATATAATAATATATAAATATAATAATATAATAATATAATAATATAATAATATAATAATATAATAATATAATAATATAATAATATAATAATATAATAATAACATAATAATATAATAATATAATAATATAATAATATAATAATATAATAATATAATAATATAATAATATAATAATATAATAATATAATAATATAATAATATAATAATATAATAATATAATAATATAATAATATAATAATATAATAATATAATAATATAATAATATAATAATATAATAATATAATAATATAATAATATAATAATATAATAATATAATAATATAATAATATAATAATATAATAATATAATAATATAATAATATAATAATATAATAATATAATAATATAATAATATAATAATATAATAATATAATAATATAATAATATAATAATATAATAATATAATAATATAATAATATAATAATATAATAATATAATAATATAATAATATAATAATATAATAATATAATAATATAATAATATAATAATATAATAATATAATAATATAATAATATAATAATATAATAATATAATAATATAATAATATAATAATATAATAATATAATAATATAATAATATAATAATATAATATATAATAATATAATAATATAATAATATAATAATATAATAATATAATAATATAATAATATAATAATATAATATATAATAATATAATAATATAATAATATAATAATATAATAATATAATAATATAATATAATATAATAATAATAATATAATAATATAATAATATAATAATATAATAATATAATAATATAATAATATATAATATAATAATATAATAATATAATAATATAATAATATAATAATATAATAATATAATAATATAAAATATAATATTATAATAATATAATAATATAATAATATAATAATATAATAATATAATAATATAAAATATAATAATATAATAATATAATAATATAATAATATAATAATATAATAATATAATAATATAATAATATAATAATATAATAATATAATATATAATAATATAATAATATAATAATATAATAATATATAATATAATAATATAATATATAATAATATAATAATATAATAATATATAATATAATAATATAATAATATAATAATATAATAATATAATAATATATAATATAATAATATAATAATATAATAATATAATAATATAATAATATAATAATATATAAATAATATATAATAATAATAATAATATAAAAAATATAATAATATAATAATATAATAATATAATAATATAATAATATAATAATATAATAATATAATAATATAATAATATAATAAATAATATATTAATATAATAATATAATAATATAATAATAATAATATAATAATATAATAATATAATAATATATAATATAATAATATAATAATATAATAATATAAATATAATAATATAATAATAATAATATAATAATATAATAATATAATAATATAATAATATAATAATATAATAATATAATAATATAATAATATAATAATATAATAATATAATAATAATAATATAATAATATAATAATAATAATATAATAATATAATAATATAATAATATAATAATATAATAATATAATAATATAATAATATAATAATATAATAATATAATAATATAATAATAATAATAAATATAATAATATAATAATATATAATATAATAATATAATAATATAATAATATAATAATATAATAATATAATAATATAATAATATAATAATATAATAATATAATAATATAATAATATAATAATATAATAATATAATAATATAATAATAAATAATATAATAATATAATAATATAATAATATAATAATATAATAATATAATAATATAATAATATAATAATATAATAATATAATAATATAATAATATAAATATAATAATATAATAATATAATAATATAATAATATAATATATAATAATATAATAATATAATAATATAATAATATAATAATATAATAATATAATAATATAATAATATAATAATATAATAATATAATAATATAATAATATAATAATATAATAATATAATAATATAATAATATAATAATATAAAATATAATAATATAATAATATAATAATATAATAATATAATAATATAATAATATAATAATATAATAATATAATAATATAATAATATAATAATATAATAATATAATAATATAATAATATAATAATATAATAATATAATAATATAATAATATAATAATATAATAATATAATAATATAATAATATAATAATATAATAATATAATAATATAATAATATAATAATATAATAATATAATAATATAATAATATAATAATATAATAATATAATAATATAATAATATAATAATATAATAATATAATAATATAATAATATAATAATATAATAATATAATAATATAATAATATAATAATATAATAATATAATAATATAATAATATAATAATATAATAATATAATAATATAATAATATAATAATATAATAATATAATAATATAATAATATAATAATATAATAATATAATAATATAATAATATAATAATTAATAATATAATAATATAATAATATAATAATATAATAATATAATAATATAATAATATAATAATATAATAATATAATAATATAATAATATAATAATATAATAATATAATAATATAATAATATAATAATATAATAATATAATAATATAATAATATAATAATATAATAATATAATAATATAATAATATAATAATATAATAATATAATAATATAATAATATAATAATATAATAATATAATAATATAATAATATAATAATATAATAATATAATAATATAATAATATAATAATATAATAATATAATAATATAATATATAATATAATATAATAATATAATTAATATAATAATATAATAATAATAATATATAATATAATAATATAATAATATAATAATATAATAATATAATAATATAATAATATAATAATATAATAATATAATAATATAATAATATAATAATATAATAATATAATAATATAATAATATAATAATATAATAATATAATAATATAATAATATAATAATATAATAATATAATAATATAATAATATAATAATATAATAATATAATAATATAAAATAATAAATAATATAATAATATAATAATATAATAATATAATAATATAATAATATAATAATAATAATATATAATATAATAATATAATAATATAATAATATAATAATATAATAATATAATAATATAATAATATAATAATATAATAATATAATAATATAATAATATAATAATATAATAATATAATAATATAATAATATAATAATATAAATAATAATAATATAATAATATAATAATATAATAATATAATAATATAATAATATAATAATATAATAATATAATAATATAATAATATAATAATATAATAATATAATAATATAATAATATAATAATATAATAATATAATAATATAATAATATAATAATATAATAATAAATAATATAATAATATAATAATATAATAATATAATAATATAATAATATAATAATATAATAATATAATAATATAATAATATAATAATATAATAATATAATAATATAATAATATAATAATATAATAATATAATAATATAATAATATAATAATATAATAATATAATAATATAATAATATAATAATATAATAATATAATAATATAATAATATAATAATATAATATAATAATATAATAATATAATAATATAATAATATAATAATATAATAATATAATAATATAATAATATAATAATATAATAATATAATAATATAATAATATAATAATATAATAATATAATAATATAATAATATAATAATATAATAATATAATAATATAATAATATAATAATAAATAATATAATAATATAATAATATAATATAATAATATAATAATATAATAATATAATAATATAATAATATAATAATATAATAATATAATAATATATAATATAATAATATAATAATATAATAATATAATAATATATAATATAATAATATAATAATATAATAATATAATAATATAATAATATAATAAATATAATAATATAATAATATAATAATATAATAATATATAATATAATAATATAATAATATAATAATATAATAATATAATAATATAATAATATAATAATATAATAATATAATAATATAATAATTAATAATATAATATATAATAATATAATAAATATAATAATATAATAAATATAATAATATAATAATATAATAATATAATAATTAATAATATAATAATATAATAATATAATAATATAATAATATAATAATATAATAATATAATAATATAATATATAATAATATAATAATATAATAATATAATAATAAATAATATAATAATATAATAAT